>JAJJWW010005554.1:0-322142 GCA_023531295.1 Papaver armeniacum
TTGTGTTATTTCTTTTACGCATTATATTTTCTATATAATTGAAATATCACAGGTTGTGCGTAAGTTCAATCAGTTCTTGAATCTGGTCTTTGGGTTGTTGATTGAATTGATTGGCACTTGGATATTTGTTTTTGATACCGTCCAAGTTGTTTCTTATAATAATCAGGCTCACGGATTTCTATGTTTTGATTTCTTGATTACATTAAGAAAGCAGGAAGATATAACTCTTTGATATACTTTTCTAATGATTGGTCGACTATCTAATTGATTCTCTTGAAAGTATATTGGGTTTGTCATATAGATTTGCTAAACGAAATATTCGGTGTGGTTGTCGGACCAGCTTTTTCACATTTTCCTTGACTCCCCCCTTTTCATCTCATTCTTCTCTAAATATTTATTACGTAACCCCTCTATACTTCCTGTTACTGTTAAATCTGAATGTATTTGTAGTATATATATTCACTAAATAAACTCATTATCTTTCTCAAACTTTGGATACACGTTAATCAATATTAATAAGAAGATTTATAGATGGAAAGATGAGAAATCCAAATACATCAAGAACTTCCACTTTTGCATCATCAACATACTAACATCCATATATAATACTTATGCAACCAAAAAGGGACTAATTTTAGTGAAATGGAAAATAATCCCTTTTGAATCTCCCATATTCTCTCTTATTTGCTTTGATAATGGACAGAAGACAAGATTTACATTTATTTTCCTAGTTTTCCGTAAAACTATAATACCTCATTTTGAAATTTTGGGTTGAATTTTGAAAGAAGCGTTGAGAAATAGAGCAACGAAAACATGAGAAAAAAAAAAACACCATCCTTAATTTCTCCCCAAAACTAAATAGATAAATCATCTCCAGAAATACCTACGAGTTTTGTTAAAGTCTTTTGATATATCAAGGTGAGCAGGTACCCATTGATATACCCGGACTTATATTCAGAAGAAACTGACCTAGAAATATCAATCACCTCACTGATAATCTTAATCGTATGGTAGCGAAACAAGATATTGTAGATTCACAAACGATGAGACGAAGATATTTGTGACTACTTTTTATCTTGCCTATTAGAGAATAAATCTAAGGCCAATCTTAAAAGAAGATCGTGCCCAAACACGATAGAAGATGCAAGATCAGATCATGCAACTAAAGAGAAAATAGTTAGTGCAGCTTCACAATCCCAATGAAGTCTTCAAGTCGTTAACCTACGGGGTTTCGTAAAAAACCTAAGGTTAAAGGAGAATCGATTCTAGCTTATACAACTAGTATCACGGGAGGTGCAAAGGGATTAGGTTTCCCGGTTGCTGGAGTTCTCCTTTATATAATCTCCAAATCGGGGTTTGCAATCTAAGTTACCTTGGTAACAAAGCATTCAATATTCACCGTTAGATGAAAACACGATTAGATTCAAGCTAATATCTTTTAAAGTTAGATCAAACTTAGCTTGTTTAGATACACAAATGAAATGTATTTTTATTTTAGGAATATAAGTCGGTATATCAATTGGTTCTGTTCATTTTAATTTATCAAAGATGGAACAAAACTCGTAGGTATTTACGTGGAGGCAGTTATCTATTCCTATAAACTTTTATCGGTGTGCGATTGATTGAGGTTCAACTCGTTCAGGTCAGTTCATTGGTAGTAGGCTAGTGTCTGTGTGACTTAATACAATGTGGTGTTCAAATCTGGACTAGGTCGGGGGGGTTTTGCATTTGTTTCCTCGTTAACAAAACTTCTAGTGTACGTGTTATTTCTTTTCCGCATTATATTTTTATATAATTGAAATATCGCAGGTTGTGCATTGAATCGATTAATTGGGAAATCCCAACCTTTGGTTGTTGATTGAGTGATCCTTGAACATTGGTCTTTGGTATCGTTCAAGTTATTTCTCTTATATTCAATCGGGCTCGCAAATTTCTATTTCCTGTTGCTGATGAGTTGAGATATAGAGATACAAAACTCTTGCATATACTTTTCTCTAGATTGAGTCTAACTGTCTAGTTGATTCTCTTGAAAGTATATTGGAGTTTGTCTATTGATTAAACAAATTGTTGGGTGTGGTTATTTGTACCCCCACTTTTTCATCGGGGTTTTTACGCATTTGCGGTTTCCTCGTTAACAAAATTGTGGTATCGTGTGTTACTTCTTTTCCGCATTATATTTTCTATATAATTGAAATATCACAGGTTGTGCATAAGTTCAATAAGTTCTTGAATCCGGCCTTTGGGTTGTTGATCGAATTGATTGGCACTTGGATATTGGTTTTTTATACCGTCCAAGTTGTTTCTTATAATAATCAGGCTCACAGATTTCTATCTGTTTTGATTCTTGATTACATTAAAGCTTGAGAGATATAACTCTTTGATATACTTTTCTAATGATTGAGTCTGACTATCTAGTTGATTCTCTTGAAAGTATATTGGAGTTTGTCCATATAGATTGTTAAACGAAATATTGGGTGTGGTTGTCACACCCCCGCTTTTTCACATTTTCCCTTGATTCCCCTTTTCATCTCTCCTTCTTCTCTAAATCTTTAATACGTAACCTCTCTATACTTCCATTCTTTGTTAAATGAATGTATTTATAGTATATATATTCACTAAATAAACTCTTATCTTTCTCAAACTTTGGATACGTTAATCAATACTAATAAGAAGATTTATAGATGGAAAGATGAGTGATCCAATTACATCAAGAACTTCCACTTTTGCATGATCAACATGCTAACATATATATATATATATATATATAATACTTATGCAACCAAAAAGGGACTAATTTTAGTGAAACGGAAAATAATCCCTTTTGAATCTCCCATATTCTCTCTTATTTGCTGATAATGGACAAGAAGACAAGATTTACATCCATTTTCTAGTTTTAAGTAAAACTATAATACCTCATTTGAGATTTTGGGTTGAATTTTGAAAAGCGTTGACAAAAGAGCAAACACCATCTAATTTCTCCCCAAAAACTAAATATAGACCCCCTTACTTACACACACACACACACACGTTTTTGGACGGAAATGTGACACGCAAGTTTTTGAACTAAGGCGGCATTCTATTTAAGCACTAAAAATTTCCTACTAAAAACCTACAAGTGTTATAGGTGCTCGGGAGGCATTACTTTTTAGGTACCTGTTTGTAGGTGAAAATGGTTTCTGCTGATTTCGGTAATTGCGGGTGTGCAGGTGAGAAACAATTTAAACCCTAAACAATGTAATGCATGGGAGTACTTTAGATTCGAGAGATCAATCTGTACAAGTCCGGCCTAAACCAAGAAATGGTCGTTCCAGGACTTGCGGTCCTGAAAGTGGAAGCGAGAATGGGTTGGTTTTGGGGAGGAAGCAAGTAAAGTGGTGAGACCGAGAATAGTTGATTACGGAAGAGTAGTTACGACTTGTTATTAGAAAAGTGAGAGATCTAACAAGGTGAGCTAGCAAGTAAGTATTTCGAGTGTTGTATCTTAGTATGAACTTGTTGTTCAATGGAAATAGGTAAGACCTATTTATACAAGTCGGAGTAAAAACGTACCCTGGTCTTATTATGGAGTGGGGAAGTAAATGGGAGGAGGTTGTAACCGTATGCATGGAATTGGTGTTTCATAAAGTAGTTAACGCATGAAATTGGTTTTCATGTTGCTAACGTTATGGAATTGATGTCCCATAAAGTTGTTAACGCATGTGCTTTATGTCCCATGATCGTTTCACATAACTTCCCGTATTTACTAACGCCTCACCCTTATAACACTTCCTTATGATGGGCGTAGTATCGCCGCCGCAGCTGTAAACCGCCAAACCAATACCCAAAGAGGATCCCCAGTTTGTTTTGATGTCTCGAATATTTTGGAAAACATGTGGCACGTTATTTGTGGCTTGGTAAGTCAAGCTCGGGAAACTTGCCATCCTGGTGACCTTGACGGTCGAGATTTTGCATCTTGAGAGGAGGGAAACCGTTGATCGTTACCACGCCTTTGTTTTGGTAGCCGCGTAGTGTGGGCCAACGTGGTGGCGCGGCTAGGTTGGCATGCCGTTGGCATGGCAAGGTTTGGCGTGGCCAAACTTAGGTTTCCGGGCCAAAGGTTACCATGTGTCGTCTGGTAACCTTGGATGGCTAGGATTTGCTCATAGGATTGAAGGGCAACAGTTGATTGTTGCACGCCTTCGTTTTGGTAGCCGCGTAGTGAGGGCCAACGTGGTGCGTGGCTAGGTTGGCATGCCAAGGTTTGGCGTGGCCAAACTTAGGTTTTCGGGCCAAAGGTTACCATGTGTCGATGCAGTAACCTTGGATGGCTAGGATTTTGCTCCTGGGATTGAAGGGCGACCGTTGATTGTTGCACGCCTTCGTTTTGGTGGCCGCGTAGGGAAGGACAACAGGGTGGCGCGGCTAGGGTGTGGTTAGGCTTGGAATGTGGGGCCAAGGGTTCGCCTTGGGCATGGCTATCTTTGGCTAGGTGCGATTTTGGCTTGGCATGTGGGGCCAAGGGTTTGCCATGGGCGTATGGCGTGGCTAGGGCCAAGCAAGGGCGTTTGGCTTGGCATGATGTGACTAGCATGGCTAGGGCCAATGCAAAGTGCGTTTGGCATGGCGCGGCTAGCTTGGCTAGGTTTGGTTTGGCTTGGCATGTAGGGCCAAGGGTTTTCCATGGGAGTATGGCGTGGCTAGGGCCAAGGCAATGGCGTTTGGCTTGGCATGATGTGACTAGCATGGCTAGGGCTAAGGCAAAGTGCGTTTGGCATGGCGCGGCTAACAGCTAGGTTTGGTTTGGCTTGGCATGTGGGGCCAAGGGTTTGCCATAGGCGCATGGCGTGGCTAGCTTGGGCTAGGTGCGGTTTTGGCTTGGCATGTGGGGCCAAGGGTTTGCCATAGGCGCATGGCGTGACTAGCTTGGGCTAGGTGCGTGACCAAGCTAGGGTTTTGGGGCAAAGGTCGTTTGGTAACCTTAGATGGCGAGGATTTGCTCATGGGATTGAAGGGCAATCATTGATTGTTGCACGCCTTCGTTTTGATAGCCGCGTAGCGAAGGCCAGTATGGTGGCGCGGCATGGGGTGTGGTTAGGCTTGGCATGTGGGGCCAAGGGTTAGCCTTAGGCGTGGCTAGCTTTGGCTAAGTGCGATTTTGGCTTGGCATGTGGGGCGAGGGTTTGCCATGGGCGTATGGCGTGGCTAGGGCCGAGGCAAGGCGTTTGGCTTGGCATGATGTGACTAGCATGGCTAAGGCCAAGGAAAAGTGCGTTTGGCATGCGCGGCTAGCTTGGCTAGGTTTGGTTTGACTGGCATGTGGGGCCAAGGGTTTGCCATGGGCGTATGGCGTGGCTAGGGCCAAGGCAAGGCGTTAGGCTTGGCATGATGTGACTAGCATGGCTAGGGCCAAGGCAAAGTGCGTTTGGCATGGCGCGGCTAGCAGCTAGGTTTGGTTTGGCTTGGCATGTGGGGCCAAGGGTTTGCCATAGGCACATGGCGTGGCTAGATTGGGCTAGGTGCGGTTTTGGCTTGGCATGTGGGGCCAACGGTTTGCCATAGGCGAATGGCGTGACTAGCTTGGGCTAGGTGCGTGACCAAGCTAGGGTTTTGGGGCAAGGTCGTTTGGTAACCTTGAAGCAGGCGGGATTTGCTCCAAAGGATTGAAGGGCAACCGTTGATTGTTGCACGCCTTCGTTTTGATAGCCGCGTAGTGAAGGCCAGTATGGTGGCGCGGCATGGGGCCATGGCGGTGCGTTTGGCATGGCGCAGTAGGTGTGGCTGGCATGATTTGCCATTGGCACGGAGGTGCGGCTAGCATGGCTGGCGTGCTTTGGCGTGGTCGGGTGTGGTGGCATGATTTGCCATTGGCATGAAGGTGCGGCTAGCATGGTTGGCATGCTTTATCGCGGTCGGTTTTGGGTGGCATGATTTTCCATTGGCACGGAGAGGTGCGGCTAGCATTGTTGGCATGCTTTGGCGTGGTCGGTGTGTTTGGCATGATTGCCATTGGCCGAGAGGTGCGGCTAGCATGGTTGGCATGCTTTGGCGTGGTCGGTGTAGGCGACATGATTTGTCATTGGCATAGAGGTGCGGCTAGCATGGTTGGCATGCTTTGGCGCGGTCGGTGTATGTTGGCATGATTTGCCATTGGCACGGAGGTGCAGTAGCATGGTTGGCATGCTTTGGCGCGATCGATGTGTCGGCATGATTTTCCATTGGCACACGTGGGAATTAAGGTTTGGCTTGTCGTAACCCTAATTTGAAAGAGATACCCGGTAATTATTTAGGGACACATTAACGGTTTTTACGTAAATGTTCCTAGTAAATGCTTGTTACTTTAAATGTTGTGACATCATGTCATGCTATGGTTTAGTGTTTTACGATTTTAACCCTAAGCTAAAAACCACCATCAACGGTACCATACATGTAAAATTTGAATAACGGGTTAAGTTAAACTAGAGAAAAAGTTTGAAGTATTACTAGAACATTATATCTTATACATACATTGAGGACATGATTTTCCATTCACTTTATATGGTCTTGTTAACGATAGTATCTATGATATATGTATTTTATTACTATCCTAACTATATGATTTATAGTTTTGCGGGTGTTCTTATTTCAGACGACGGCCTTTCATAAGGTGTAACGTGGCCGGAAAACTGCGATTCTATCTTGTATTGTCGAAAGTATGACATACGACCTTATACTGGCACGTGCGTAGCGGTATATATGACTAATGTTGTATTGGATGATATTTTTTAGCACAAGATACCCAGCTCATCATATTGCAATCTATTGAGGTTTTCAAAGGTCTGATATAATGCTTTGCACAAGTTGATCCTAACTTTGTTTTTATATTTTGAATTACATTAGGTACCAACTCAATTCTTCAAGGTATTGATACCATCTCCAATGTTCGTAGAATTTATGCAGAGGTAAGCCTTTTCCCATCTTTTTTCGGTGACTTGATTATGTGGATCATCTATACTCATTTTGCACCTAAGTTTGAGGAATACATAGTCGAGGTTGAAAGCATTGGTAAACTTCCTTGCATCTCTCTCGTGTTTTCGAAGTCCCCCTTCCATGCTTGTTAAAGCAATTGGTTTTTGATCCTCTCGTTTCCGCATCTTTGAAACGGTTTAGAGCTCAAACTTTCTTGTTAGAGTCATCATATAAGTTTAGCATGCGGATTTACTAGTGTTTGTTTTTGAAGTATACATTCTAGAATGTGTTTGGCATGTCTTCTTAGTTTTGAATCTATATAAGCGCTCCTCTATTTGTGTGTGTGTGTGTGGGGGGGGGGGGGGGGGGGAGGGGGGGGTATAACAATGCATTTCACTCCGGTTGTATCGGTCGTGGTTCACCAAGTTTGTCCATTTAAACTTGCTGGGTAATCAATGATGTTGGATTTTTTTTTTAATGAAATTGGTTTTGTACAACAAGTTTTTTCATATATTTGAATTCTTTTATGTTTCTTTTTCGGTTCAAGTTTTAGCTATGCGTGAAGCTGCTAAACATAATGCTCGAGCAATGATGTCGCAACTTAGTGGTCGGTGAGTGAAACTTGTCCTTAGCTCCTTAACATAAAATTATAAAAATTCTAGTTTTTGTCATATTCTACCGTTGTCAGGGTTACTATATCACATTGATGATAATTTTCCCCCTGCACATTCTGATATGGTTTAGCAATCTATTCTGCAAATTTTTTTCTTGGATACAAGTTATGAAAGGTACTCAACCAACAGTCCGATCGGCAGGCGCAAGCGCCATTCAAGGAATTGTCTTTAGAATCTTAGCACAAAACCGATATAGTCTGGCGACTAATACCTGTTTCTTCATCAGGTTGAGAGTATCATAAAGAATCTTTAAATACTATCACTGGTCCTTAACCTTTTGATTGGGCTCAGCAATTCCTAACAAATATCCAAAATACTCTCTGGATATTCTCTTGCAAGTAAGGCTCCCTTTGCTATACTTTAGACATCATTATATATTTCTATACTCTTTTGTGCTTAGATGACATCCCCGATCTCTTACCATAGGAAAGGAAGAACATAGGTCTCGGATCTTATTTTTATGGTTGCTAAGTACACTTAGATTTACTATCATAAAATGGTCCAGTGTTTCTTAGGGTACTTGTCCGTCTTCCCCCGTCTCAGTACATCAATAAGTCCAGCATTAGTGATCTGCGTATGTTCTTATTTATTGTCTTTATTAACTTTAATTAAAATGCGCCATTTGTAAAAACTCGATTATGATTTTCAACTCGTAGGGTAGTGAAGGTCTCTGCACAAGAAGACATGGAAAATACTTTCAGTTTGTCTCGAGGTTGTTATGGATTTTGCAAGTCTTCTTAGGCTTTTCAGATTTAACTTCATTCTCCATAGTCTCAAGGTTGTAAAGCTCGAACTTGATAGATAAATAGAGTTAGACATAAAAGGAATAACATGTGATCTGCCGAACATCTTGTCAGAACACTTATTGCTTGCTCTTATCTAGGAATTGGATCTGCCGTGTAGTTATTCTGAGTTAAACATGTAGACTCAACGAAAATGTGTACTTTCTCTTCTTTTTTTTCTCACATTTTCTGTTGAATGACATTGTTTCCCATTTATGTATAAATTTTTTGATTTCGTTTATATTAGTTTTCAATTTGAATTACAGGTGCAAAAATGGATTATACTGTTGGTATGTAAATTTGTGTAGTAACTCAAAGAAAAGATCATTAATTTTTCTAGATAGTTTTCTAAATTCGTTCCTTTAGGTCTAAGTTTTTAAAAAACATTGTTGTATTCCTTGCATAGGGTAGATGACCTGTTCGAGAAAATTGAGAGAAGCCAGGCTCACTACAAATCAAACATTTCATTGCAGAAAAACTTTGATATTGATCACCCCTTAGATCACATGGTTGATTTTGTTGTAGTGCCCAATCCTGTGTTGCTTTATTATTTTTGCGGCATTTTTTCTCTGTTATCTTTCCTCGTAAGTAGCAATATTACACAAATGAACACGTGCAGCTATATTCTTTTTTTTTTTTTTCTTTTGAAGAGTTTTAAATTGGTTTTGACTTATGATGGAGAGCGACCCACATAACAAAAAAGTGACATGATTTATCAAAGCCAGATTCCTTAATATACTCTCGAATTGGCGTTTTTGAAATCCACTTTATTATATTTTCTCTCGTACAAAACAAAGCTATAGAGTCATAGGCCGTGAAATTGAACCATGTAAAAACCGTTCACACACATAATATGTGGGCCATACCCCATAGAAATACAAGGGCCCATTTTTGGGATTGTTTTTACGTGGTTTTATTCCACGATTCACTAAAAAAAAATTGGGTACAAAAATAAAAATTATCTGTAGAAACTGCAAAAAAATCTAAGAATTAAAAATGCCCATATGAAAAAGAAGGTTGTGCTTGCTCCTGCACTATTAGGCGGCAAGCTGTCACTTGCTTCTGGTTTGTAAGGGCTGGCCTCGCTGATGTTACGGGTATTTGGGAAGGACTGTTGATGATCCTGTAACAAAGCAATAGCTATAACTTTGTATGCAGCTTCAGTAAAATGAATTCCATCCCAATTCACATATGTTGATGGATCATCACAGCATCGACTTAGACCTCCCCCACAACATGCCGTTAGAGCTCCACCCTTGAATCCTGAGGGGGAAAGAAGTCCAAATTATATTTTCCCATCAGTATACAGAGATGCATCTGAGAAATATTTATAGTTAGGAGCAAACAGATTTTTATCATTAACATACGTCGCCAATTAGTGGGTTGAGCTTGGGTAGTTCTGTTTCCCATGTTTAACACATGGAATTGGCAAAGGAACACAATGGAAGAAAAAAAATTATGTCAACTGGTACCAATAAGAGAAAGATAATATATACCTAATGAATCAGGAGATTGGTAAAACTTCATGGCAGCATTATAATAATCAGCATACATGATGTTGGTATTTGGATATAATTCTCTCAAGACATCTAATTCTTTTTGCAACAAGCTGTTGTGGTAAATGGAGAAATCATTTAACCACTTGATACAACCACTGTCATCGTAATCTGCTTTCTTAGAGTTCTGATATAGACCTAAATACAATGTTGAACACCCAATTGGTAAGTTTCCAGGAACCATGAATGTCACCGCACCTTCATTTATCAGAACCTGTATTCATTAACCAAATGTATTAGAATATACTCCCTATGTCTCATAAAAGTGAGAGTTTTGGTATTTACCATCCTTTTATTACCTTGATTGCCGAGCTAATGGCATCAATAACTTTAGGTACGAAAGTCTGTACTTCCGTTAGACTTCTCCCATCCATGAATGGATTATTGTAGTCGTTTCCTCCTATTTCTCCAACGACAAACAAAGATGTATTGAAGAACTTACGGCAACCATCTGGTGATCATGAATTAACAAATCCAAAAGTTAAATGGTGCAAACTAGACACATATAGCATTCATTAGATGACACAAGAAATTAAAAGTGCTACATACCTGAAGATGAATTACAAAGGGAAGGCAAGAGTTTTTGAACCATCCAAGTTGAACTCCAGAGTGTATTTCGTACTATATGGAATCTGTTTATCATCGAAGAAAGAAACATCCAGAGCTGTAGCTCCCCCAACAGCAAAATTCACTCCTTGTTGTAAATCCTTGCCACTATTTTTTCCTAGATAAGGAGGTAGCAATGGCAGTCCTATCGATTGCGCTGAAGCAAAATAGAGCGTTAATAAAGATGTGCAAGCAAATGCAATTCATAACTTTTTGTTAATGGTTTAATTACCTACCAATGAAATCAATAACTAGGCGACCATCGGAAGCTCGACCCGTAGCTTGATGGAAATAGGTCTCTCCATAAGGTAACTGAGCGGCGGGAGTATACTGTCCGGAGTAGAGTGAATTCCCTGTGTCAGCGAGGAGTCCCCGAAGCTGAAAATGGACTTGTAGGACCCTAATACTGAATTAGCCGTAGATACAAGGACACAGATTGAGATGAACAGAGAGAAACAAGAAGCCATAGCAGAGGAGAAGAGAATGGAAAAAAAATAAAATTAGACACGCAATAACACATCAACCTTGGTTAATTTTATGCTTCAAAATAAAATAAAAAAACTTGGTTAATTTTTTTTTTTCATCTGTTCTCGTGTTTTGAGCATATTTGTTCCCGTTGGCAAGGAGACACTGTTCCCGTTGGCAAGGAGACATTTTAGTATTAACAATATTATTTTTTTCAAACATTAGTTGTGATCATGTTGGCACGACGACTGGGTAGTTGGTGGTTGGTATACAGCGGCAGTAGGTGGTATATACATATTATTGGATGTATAACGGAGTAATATGCCTTACCTCATCCAATGCTAACACCAACCAATCATTAGAATGCTACTGTGTCAAAAAGCTCTCCCCGGAATTAAGTTTGTAGTATGGGGTTACTCAAACTTTTGTTCAGCTATATTAGGGCCTACTGAGATTAGTTTGGGCCTACGATTACAAGACAAAAAAAAATTATTTTAAGTAAAATGGATAATCCCTTATCCAATTATTTTATTAAATGGCAAAACTATCCCTCATTAATTAGTGCTAATTTGGAAGATTAAATGATTTTTAATCACGTAAATCACGAAATCAACTACCATTAATTCATCATCAAAACTTGATTTATTTATTTTTTTCCAAAACTTGATCGAGAATCGGTTGATGTTAGTGCAATTGTAAACCGATTCGGGTTGAGTTTTTCAAACGATGAAGTAAACCCGAGAATCGGGTTTTTCAATACCAAAATAAACCGATTGTTGGAATCGGTGTTTATATATGTCCACATAATCCGATTATACCTTACTTTCAGAAACAAAATATTCATTACATAGTTTAGGAAATTAGCGCATTACATATATAGGATTCAATATGGGTATTTTAGAATTTGACACATCAAATGTTCGTCAATGAACCTACGAGCACGTCGGTACAACGTCGTATATTCTTTGTCGTGAATGAACTTTGTTTCCCCATTACGAATTCTCCATAGCCCATTGAAACGTTCATTGAAATTCGGTGAATTCTTAAATGTTAGTATGCGAACTTTTAACGATGACATAAGTATAAATATTATCGGATTACTCACTTTTTCTCTAAGAGAGCTTGTGGATGATCTTTGGTACACCATATTTCTAATTTTAACATACTCGAATTACACTTTTTATGTATTTGAATCGCGATGCCAAGTCTCTCCATTTGCGGTTATTGGGATTCCCGGTACGCCCGTAAAAGAACTCTTTAACTCTCTTCCAAAACATTGAATATATTTCATTCGGACGTTCGCGGAATGTATTAGCAAACGATTTAACAAGACACAAATCTTCATGCGGTTCCCATTTCACGTCTCGGCTTCCGAATCCCACTCCATTTTCTAGGCTAAGTGTGTGATGTGGGAGTGGCTCAAAGAGGTTATCTTTATATAGATAAAGACTCACGGCTATTTTTTTTTCAAATTCATTTCAAATAATCGGAGTTTAGGTATGTCCACGTAGTCCGATTTTGTTCTTTGCAAAATCATAAAAAATATGCCTCTCAATAATCGAATTTTAATACTTTGCATGTAATCCGATTCTTGGCAAAAAAATACAGAAGAACTGCCACTTTTCCTTGCAAGAATCGGATTACATGTGATGCCAACATAGACCGATTATAAAGGTTGTCAAAATCTGCCTCTCAATAATCGGTTTTTAATATGTCACTTGTAATCCGATTCTTGGCAAAAAAAAGATACAGGAACATTGTCACTTTTCCTCACTAGAATCGGATAACATGGAATGCCCACATAAACCGATTCTCAAACTTTGGATTTTTTTTTGTTTTGTCAGAATCGGACTTTAAAAGTATACTTATAAACCGATTCCGGAAACTTAAAACCAGGTGAACAAAATTTTGAGAATCGGTCTATGTGGTGCAACTTCAAAACCCGATTCTGAAATTGTACCCCCGGAGAATTGTCAGGATCAGATTTTATACAGGTAAATGTAAACCGATTGTGACAGAAAAAACTTCCAGAATCATGCATTTTTTGCACACACACATTGTAGTTGGTTCTTTTGTCGCGTCTTAGACAAACACAAACAATTTTCAAAATAAACCAGATTCAGTCATTCATAAACTAGGAATATAACCAAACATAATCGACAATAAGTTTAAGACAAAAGTTTGAAACCGTTCATTCATCAACATCCCCACCACGACCACGTCAACGACCACTTCTACGACCAAGACCACCACGTCCTCGTTTAACAGTTGGGGCAATACTCGATGCACCTTCAGAATACTTTTTTGAGGCGACTCTCTTCCTCTTTTTCTTTGGCTCCTCCTCCTCCACCGGTTCCCCAAACTTTGCACCCGCTTATACATATTCGAGACTGTTCAACTCATTGATTAGCTTTTCATTGGCCTTAACATTTTTCCCTCCCCTGATATCTAGATGTTCTTGGGTTATCAAGTGCCCGACTCGTCTTCTCCGTTTCCATTTTAAACAACAAACATTAAACAAATAATGCTAACACAATTAACAAAACCGTAATTGAGAAATAATACGCACCAGGAATTAGAGAGATGTATCTTTGTCCTCTATCCAGGGCCTCTCATCTACTCGTATCACTCGAGTATGTGAAATATTGAGGTACCACGACATGTAACCCGGAATTGCCTCATCATCAGTTTTCAATCGACCATCCATATCATATCCGTTGAATGTTATCCCAATATTTACATGATGGTAAAGGGTCGTGAAAAATATCAATATCATTATCAAATGATTTGGTTTTCTTCGGATAGGTTTGAAACTTCTTGTGCTCCTCTGGGATTTTTTGAATGTATCTGCATTGTCTTGCGATTCTCGTCGGGTTGTACATTACATATCCTCTTGGGTCAAACAAAGGCCTAAAATGATGAGCTTGCTCTTCGCACCTAACCATCTTTCCTTTTCCTTTGGCCAAACCCCCCTTGTAAGATCAAAGACAACATCTTTCGTTGTAAAGTTGTCCAAATGACGTCTCAACTTTAGATAAACCGCATCTTGGTCCTTTTCCTTACTCTTGTAGATGTACATGTCTCTATGGGCGATTCCGTCCCATTCCTTGTTCTCAAAAGCCTCTGCAGCAAATATTGGGATGTGCAAATATATCCACGCCTGTAGAAAAGCCATGTTCCCCCCGATTTGGTTCCTGTCAGTCCTGGAATCCTTTCTCAATTTGTTCAACGAGTGTGCAAGGATGGCAGTGCCCCAAGAGTATTTGTGGATATTGTCAAATGGTTGCAACATCTGAATAAAGTTGGCGTTCACACGGGCACCGGAAACGTCGAGAAAGATAATAGATCCGAGAACGTAGAGGACATACGCATTGGCCGTGGCGAAGATACGTTCCTTGTTTACCTCTTTGTCCTCTGCACAAAGTTTCTTTGTTCAACTCAAGAGTGCCCTCAAATTCGAGAGATGGAATATCTTCTGCTTCTGTTTGCCTACTAGCATCTGTGACTTGGTCTCTCCTCATCTCATTGGAACACTTCTTTGGTGTACGCGTAAATCTTGTCCCAATCAAGCTCTTGCGCGTACTCTTTGTGTTTCACGGCTTTACCATCTATGCTTAGCCCAGTAATGAACTTCGCATATCTGGAGTTATCGTAATTTTTCCAAACGGAAGATGCAAAGTATCTGTTTCGGCGTAACATCTCTCAGCAAAGGTGGAACAAAGAGGTTTGTCATAACCAAGATCCAAATTCTCGACCGCAGGCAACAGCCCCGTAGATTTGAATAGATCGATTACTTCATCAACTTCTCCAATGGTTGATTTTATTCCTTGCAGTGGCCATCATATTCATTGACGTACCTGGATTCATACGAAGAACGACATCCCTGTGATCCTATAAAACAAAACAAAACAAAACCGATGGACACTACATGGATAATAAGTTTTATATTACATAGCATAAGCTTTAGGTAGTTACTATGGTATGGCAGACGACCGCAACCCAACTATCTTTGTACACTCATAACACCCGTCCTCCATCATTGGGTAACCCTTTCACAGGATAATTAGGGCCGCGAGGAAACATCTTCTCCGGGTCGGGCATGTGGTCTCATTTCTTCTTCTTTGGACTATCTTTCTTACCATCTGTCTTACCTTGTTCTTGAGCGTCTCCTCTTTGGACTTGTTCTTGAGCGTCTCCTCCTTGGACTTGTTGTTGAACTTATCCTCCTTGGACTTGTTCTTGAACTTCTCCTATCTATCTATCACCTTCATCCTCACTTTCTTCTCCATCACCTTCATCCTCACTTTCTTCTCTATCATCCTCATCCTCACTTTCTTCTCCATCACCTTCCTTGCCACCACTTTCTTCTCCATCACTTTCCTTTCCATCACTTTCTTTTTCATTGATCTCCTTGCCACCAGTTTCTTCTTTATTGATATCCTCATCGCCACTTTCTTCTTCAGCAACTTCTCTATCACCACCTCCTTCTTGGTGGGTGTATCAAAATCAGATTCTTCTTGTGCTGGTTGCTCCGCTTGAGGTGGTGGGTCATTGATGTGGATCGCTTTGGCTTTACTCCCCGAGCCCCTTCGATGGGAATCATTTAAATTTTGACCACCCTCTCGACGAGGTCTTAAACTCTGAGGAGAATCCAAATAATTTTTCCTCTTATATTTCGTTTCGGCTAGACGTTGTTGCTTTCCCTTGTTTGGCCTGTAAAATACGGAGATAAGCGACAAACAAAAATGGAATTCAATGCATATTTTTGAATTCAAGGTATACAATCGATTTACTCGATATACATATAAAGACCAATTCCTAACATAACACATCTACAATCGGTTTATATAAGTGTTAATGTAATCCGATTCTAACAAGAAAAAGTTACAGAAACAGTGGGCATTCTTTCTTACAACAATCGGTTTACTCGATATTGTTATAAAACCCAATTGTAACATTACATGTCATCAATCGGATTTTATATACGCAAATGAAATCCGATTGTGGATAAGCGGTGGCTACACAATCGGGCTATGTGGACATATGTAATCCAATTCTAACGAAAAAGTTACGAGAAAAACATTTATCCCTACGGTTATATAATCGGGCTATGTGGGTATTCACATTGGACCGGTTATGGTTCAAATTTCTCGAACCGAAAACACATGCGGGGCAATCGGTCTTTATGGGCATGAACAACAACCGATTTCTAATACAATCGGTTCACAAATACATGAACATAGTCCGATTTCAGTAAACTTAGGAGGAAATTTTGATTTCAAAATTTCAAATTTTTGAGCGATTGCATGTTACTAAAACCTAGTTTAGAGGATGGGTTGATAGAAAAGTACCCTCTTCTTGTGCGATCGTAGAGATGGTTCAACTTCCTCAACCGTTTTCTTGGTTTTGCTTGAATTGCTTCAACAATTCCGTGATTATTCTCACTAGGAATTTTCATGTTAGTAGAATGCTTCACTCGTGTTGGTTTCGACGATATTTTATAGAAAAAGAAACGATTAATCGTTTTGGATCGTCGTTAATCGACGATGTTTTGGTTTCAAAGAAAATGAAAAAGAGGGAGAAGAAAAAGAGAAGAATCGGTTTTTTTGAGGGGATGGAAATGAAAATCGATATTTTTTTTAAGTTATATTATTAAGAGTTAATGGGGGTAAATTGGTAGTATTAATATTTTTTAGGGGGTAGATTGGTAGTTTCAGCAAATTTAGACACCCCTTATGATTTCCTATCA
Source organism: Papaver armeniacum (assembly GCA_023531295.1). NCBI lineage: Eukaryota > Viridiplantae > Streptophyta > Magnoliopsida > Ranunculales > Papaveraceae > Papaver > Papaver armeniacum. Next base: position 16,757 of record JAJJWW010005554.1, read on the forward strand.
GATAGATGAAGTAATTTATAGGCCCAAATTAATCACAGTAGGCCCCAATTTAGCCAGGTTTGTTAACTCCATAATTTATAAAAACCGTGTAAATGTAATTTTTCTTGTAATGTAATATTAGCATCTTACACCTAACATTTTAGCAATGATACCAATGGGAAAAATAAATAATTCGGAAGTCACCTAGTATAATACGGAGGGATTAGGACGTATTTGACGAAATTGGTATTGTGGTGTTGGTGAGAAGATTAAAAAATGAAAGAAAAAATAACCCTCTGAGGAACCTTTTGGGACCTTTTTTTTTCTGGGTAAGATAATGAATTATGGAACCTAACATAATGAATTATATATGATTAAGAAAATAATTCTTTCCGTATTGAATAGTCCTACGGCAACATGGATAACATGTACTCAAGCTATGGAAACAAAGATAGGAAAAATTTAACCAAGATCATCGACAAATACATCATCAAGTTCTATTCTCCCTACGACTGATACATCTCCAAGACCGAGTTAGCTTTGATCCGTTAGTTTGGACACATAAAAACCGATTTAGATAACCACTCTCGTTACTATCCACCGCTACCGATCTACCCACTCTTTGTTACAACCTAGACTATTGTTACTTGGGTCTTTGCTACCTTGATTGCATTAGGCAATCTAAACTTAAAAAATCCAGTTCATGTTATTCACATGTTCTGATGAACATATGGTTGTATTCTATCTAGTCATTGTCTTGTGCCTTGGCCCACATTGATTTTGGAAACAAAATCAGTTTGTTCCTGGATGTTTGTTCCTCTCCTGTGCGAGAGAGAAAGGGGTTATTTGAAATAATTTTTAGTTTTGAAAGGATCGATTTATTGGGCAAGAATTGGTGAAGATATTATAAACTGGATGATTGTATTATGTCTTTAAAAAATATCTGTAAGGTTTCCGAGTACCTAAACCGGGTCTATCAATATATCTAATGAGGTTTATCCTCTTTTTCGAAAGAAAAAAAAAAATATTGAATAGTCCTACACCATATAATTTTGGAGTTCTTCTCAAAGAAATTTATGGGCATAGCTTAACCTGGACAGTAAATTCCTATGAGCTCTCTCGAAATAGATTTTAGAAAATTCATTGGGCGAATCATCTTTTTGTTTTATACTGTAGATAAAAAAAAATCAACAATAAAATTGTACCTATAGGCTATAAGTAATTCTAATTCTGCATTAACATTTTCAAGTGGAAGTGTTCGATAATTTTGTCTTTTTTTTTATCACACGACAACGATATCGTATCCATCCTTGGAGGAAAACTGCAACTTCAAATTTTCAATGACGACCAGCGATGGTGATCTTGTTCTGAATATTAACATCAAGATTAATGGAGAACCTACTTTGATTCCTCCAGCAAAAGAAACACCTGGTGGTTTATATTTCTTGTCTAACTTCGATGCTGGATCAATCATGGTTAAAACTATTCAATGCTTTAATTACAAAGCAATTGACGGCGAATTAGATGCTGCTCAAGCTATCAAAGATGGTTTAGCAAAAGTTCTTGTCCATTACTATCCTCTTGCCGGACGTCTAACAAGGGATAAACATTTTATGATCAATTGCACAGGCGAAGGTGCTCTATTTGTTGAGGCTGAGGCCGACTGTACGTTGGAAGATATCCATAGCTACTTCACCAAACCCAATTCCGTTACTCTCGAGAAGCTTGTTTATGATATTGGTCATGGCACACAAAATCCTCCTCTACTTGTGGCTCAGGTTCTTATAATCCAGAGATCTATTAATTTTAATTATGAAATTTCTTTTTCTTTGTATTTTTTTTTTTTCATTTGAGTATATGTTTTGTTATTGATTTCCTAAAATTTGTATTCGAAGGTAACCAAATTCAAGTGTGGAGGATTTGTTTTTGGACTGTGCATGGATCACATAGTCTTTGACGGAATTGGCGCGATGGAGTTTGTGAATTCATGGGGTGAAGTCACCAGAGGGTTGCCACTGTCGAACCCACCGTTTCTAGATCGAACCTTGCTCAAAGCAAGAGACCCACCTACCGTAGAATTCGTCCATGGACTTGAACCAATCGAAGACATGTCAAACAGCACCTTGGCTGTTTTGGAAGAAGAGATTCTTATCAACAGGTCGTTTGTTTTGCCGCCGGAGAAACTAGATCAACTGAAGAAAAAAGCCTTGGAAGATGGGGTTCTGAAAAGGTGTACTACTTTTGAAGCACTCACGGCTTTCATGTGGAGAGCTCGAACTCAATCATTAAAACTTCATCATGATCAACAAGTAAGGGTACTCTTTACGGTTGATGGGCGGTCTAGATTAGAACCACCGTTGCCAAAAGGATACTTTGGTAATGCAGCCGTGTTCGTGAGTTGCCAGTTTAGCGCGAGGGAGTTGACAGACAACCCATTGTCATCAACAGTAGAGCGAATTCAAGAAGCCATAAAATCGGTGACAAACGATTACATCAGATCAACCTTAGATTTTTTCGAGGAAAAAATGGAATGGAAGCCTTTAACATATACCATATTCTTGAATGCTTGGTCTAGGCTAGGATTTCATAATGTGGATTTCGGTTGGGGAAAACCTATTTACTCAGGCCCTTTAAGTGTCGCTAAAGATATGGTTTTGTTCTTGCCTCATGGGAAAGCCATAAATTTGTGTCTTAGTTTGCCTGCTTCTACCATGAAAATCTTTCAAGAACTAATCGACGAAGTCTAGCGGGAAGAGATATCTGTACCTAGAATGTAAACTTTATGTGAACATGAGATTTTTAATAACCCTGGCCGGTAAGTGTCACTGAAAAGTGAAAACCATTTTTCTCTTTGGCGAAATACGTTAATTTTCTTATGTGTATTTTTTATTTGTTTACTTCGCTGCATAAAAAGGAAAAAGAAAATGTATCCATCAATGTATTTTTATTTTGTGTGAAGTTTGATTTTGGATGAATTTGAGAGACGTACCTTTGAAAGTAGCTGGTTTGTAACTTTGTATATGCCGTCAAATTTTATTTTGCTCGATCAAAATACAAAATTATATTCGTGATGAATCAGGAATCGGATATGAAGGGAATAAGAAGAAGAAAAAAACTCCGCCTACCAAATGCAGCAAAAGCACAAGACAACAGTCCAAAATTAGATAAGAAGACTTCTCAGCCCAATGATGCCCTGGCAAGGAAAATCTGGGGAATGAAGGTCATTCCTAGGATCCAATTCTTCATTTGGAAGATGAAGTCTAACATCCTCCCCTTCGATGCTTATTATGCTAGATTTGTCAGTCATACTTACCCTATTTGCACGTTATGCAATGAGCATTCTGAAACTGGAGAACACTCGCTTATGCATTGTAAGTTTGCCAAGGCTGTTTGGGGTCACTGTTTTATGAACCTTGATAACTCTAGCTTAGGTTTTAACAATTTAGCTGATTGGTGTGCTAGTTGGTTCTCTAGAGATAACCATCAAACTCAGTGGGGATCCTGGGCTGATCTTTGTTCCACCATTTGCTGGTTTATATGGAAAACTAGATGCGATATGGTGTTTAAAAAAATAATAAAACCATGTCCTAGACATACTGGAAATCAGATAATTAGTCATTTAACTTCTGCTTTGTTGCATACTCAAATTGAGAGAACTAGAAATGATGAAAGAAGGATTGAAGTCAATGTCCAGAACTCAAATGGGAAGGTTTCTTTTGCCTTCATGTCTTCTTTTGACAATCTTACTGGACTAACTGGGATTGGTGTTTGTATAATAGTTCCCTCAGGAGACACAATTGGCAGGCGCACCAGAGGGAATCATAATTCATGGAAGGGAAGAAGCCGAATGCTTAGCAGCACAAGATGCTATTGACTGGGTCTCTCAACTTCAATGCAGATCTATCAACCTTTTGGGAAGCAATCAAAGTATTATCAAAGCTCTGCAAGGCGGAATAAGGAAAACTAGTTGGAGGACTAATGGTAGAATAGATAATCTTCTTTTGAATTTAAAAAACTTTGATACTGTCTGTTGTAAGACCATTAAACATGTCAATTTTCCTGACCTCCAACGGTTAGCCATAGCCGGAGGAAGGTCTCAAAGTCCTCAAATGTGGGAGGCACCTTTGCTTTCAGATATTTGTCAGTAACTTGTTTTTTATCTATAAAAAAAAACAGTCCAAAATTGATTATTTAAATATGTACTACGTCAGACATTGTGTTCTTATTATTTTATTTATGTGCTTTTATTTTTTTTAAGCATTGAAGACCGATATAAAGATGAACTTCTGTTGTACTTTGCGGTAATAAGATATCAGAAGCATAAAAAATTAAGAAGAGGTGGAATTCCTAATTCCGGTTTAAAAACATTTGTATTCGACGAATTACACGGTGGTAATGATACTTTTTCAGCTTTAAATCGGCTTACAAATATCCAACAAGTTAGACTAAATACTCCCTCTCCCCACTAATAGATGACCTAGTTTAAGTTTGCACAATTTTTAAGCAAATATGAGGGAGCAGTATTCTTAAGTATTTTTACAATTATACCTTCATAGATAATAATAATTTTTTTAAAATTTAGAAATGATATATCTGTCAAACTATATCACAGATATTCGTAAATTTTATATACCACTGAAAAACATTTTAAAACACCCACGCAACAAATGTAAACATGGCTATTAAATTGTACATATTTTTTATACCAATAATGATCAATTAAAAGGGTAGTTTTGGAAATATCCCCTTGTTTGATGGTATAGGTCACCTATTAGAGCATTTCCTATGGGAATGAACAAACTCAAACATTTGTTCATCCACGTGGATGAACAAACTGAATTCTCCACTATGGGAAACAAAGCAAAATGAACAAATTGGGCTCCACTAGTGATTTTATTAATATAAACTAATAAGAGTTGGGTCCTACTAGTGATTTTATTTATATAAATTATTAAGAGTTGGGTCCCACGAAATATTTAACTAATAAAAATAAATATTAAAAAATAAACCCTAAATATCTTAAACGGGTTTTGGAGAGAGAAAAGCACTGGGCGTTTCTTCTTCCAACGCGGGCGTCATTGCTGTGGACGCCAGCGCTATTAGGGATAGCGCGCCATTACCATAAACGCGCATCTGTTGTTGCGACTCGATGTTCAAACCATCAAATCCGTTCATTTGAACATCCATTTTCTTGGTTTGTTCATTTCATAGTGGGAGCAAAATGAACAAACTCTGAGTTTGTTCACCCCATAGGAATTGCTCTTAGTAGGGAAAAATTAAAAATGAATAGGTCATCTATTAGTGGGACAAATGGAGTATTGTTTACTTTCGTTTATTATGTTTTTTACTTTAGCTTTGGTGGAATACATATTTCTACATTACCCAATCATAGTAAGGTATGATGGCAGTAACTGGCACCCAAAACAAAACAAGTCTGAGCGATATAACATTCATGTGTGGAGATACCAACTCATGATTAGGAAAAAAACATAATGTTATTTGGATGCCATATGTGGATTTTGAGGACTTCAACACTGATAAGGCCCAAAGAACCAGCCATGGTGTTGTACAATCATGTCATAAATATTGGTGTTAATTATTTTGGGAAGAGATGTGCTAGACAGTTAATTCGTCGAGTTGGAGAGCCAAAGAACCATCCACGTTTAGTTACTGTGTATGGGTCGGGATACAAATCACCGCAGAGAAGAGGCTGGAAAAGGTATGAGACATTATTCACCTCTTGTGACGAAAACCAATATGACCAATGGTACAAATCGGTCACAGAGCCGATAATTGGTGAAGAATATATATATATATGTGGGCTGGATTTTGTCGCACTTGGTAAAGCATTAACGAAATTAGATGTTCCAACACATCCACCACCGGTGATTCCAATTTTGACCAGTTATCCTTCAGCAGGAGCTTCTTTTTCATCGTCCCCTTCAAGAGGACGGTGGTCTAGATCTTCTCCTTCATCGTCGGAGTATGATTTGACAGTTTAAGTTGGGAGCTAGAGACTTTTAATCTTTCCTTAGAGCGTCAGATGCTTGCTATTGTCTCACAAGGTTTCGCCCTTACTAATTTTTATATAGGCACATCGGCAAGTCAAACACAATTGATATAACAATTGAATCAAATGGAGTTAAAATTTATTGAAACTATACTTATGTACCTACAATATATGCACATAATAGGGGAGTCCATGAGCTTCAATCAGTATTTTTCTCATCATTCAACAACTCCACATTGCCAGAAAGTAGTGCTACACTCACAAGTACCTCTTTGGCCATAATCTTCATATCGTCCGGCGGTTCCAGTGCAACAGTCTCCATATCTTCAGGCCAGTCAACAAACTCCTCAAGTTTATCAAGATTATAGAAGATCGTTAAACTTCGAGGGCTCTCCGGATGAAGGAACATGACTATGGATTAGAAATCAAAGTGAAGGGTCTCAAGCTACATGATCATATCATGGATTTGGGAGTTTGAAGCAACGAGGCACGTACGTACGACGAAGTTGGAATAGAAGTTGGAATGAAACTAAGTAGTTATAATAATGTTCTATTTTCATTATTTGTAAATCGGAGGCGAGATTAAGACTATGTTATATAATTATAACTAACTAATGAAAGGAAAGGAATTTAATATTAAATAATATTTAACAATCAATTCAAATTTAGAACAACATATTTCTCGAGTAGTTGTTTAATTTTTAACATTGCACACATACTATCAAAAAATCCTTTAAGATTGCTTAGTGAGCTTCATAATTTTTTTTTCCATCTCCGCCATTCCTCCCGAGATCTCAATACAAATTCAGCATTGATTTACCCTTCAGTCGATTTCGATTGACAACCCGAACTAAAACTATAAATTATTTCACTTGTTTTTTATAGTTCGTGGAAAGGAAGGGGTACCAAGTATACCACCAACTTTTTCGTTCGACAACCTGTATGGACCAAACCTAATACAATTGCAAGTAGAACAATTTAATGATCCTTGACAATATATATGTAGAGTTTATATGATCTTTATCTTTGCTAAATCAGAAAGTCTAAACTCAAGGGTCTATGAACCTGATTATTAAGAAGAGTACTTGGATGACCTAAAAAATCAATATCCAAGATCAATCTAGTTGTATCAAATAATTAAATCATAATTCTTCCAAGTATGAAACTTGTTATCTATCTTTCAAGATATGAATTCTACAAGAAACATGTCTCGTAATCGATTACAATTAATAGTCTTATCTACAAGAATCAAATACGCATTACTTGTGCTATTCTTATTATAATGATAAACAATATAAGACGGAAAAGGGAAACATACAAGACGCCAAAAGTTTTGTTAATGAGGAAACCGCAACGGAAAAAAAAAACCCTGGGACCTCGTCCATATTTGATTACCTAACTGCATTAAGATGCTATAAACACTAGCCTACTATCCGACTTCAGACATGAATGCGATTGAGATAAAATTTACCCTCCAACCAATTCAGCTGCAGTCGTGTTCCTTACGTCTCTTGAACTTTGAAAGTCTCTACGCAATTGATTCTCTTAGAGCAACCACAGTGGGCGACTAAACCCAAATATTTGGTAAATGAACGAGACGTAGTGGGACGTACTATCGACTAAACCCCTACCATCGACTAAATCCCAGACTATATTTGGTATGTACCAAAGAGTAAACCCAAATATAGTCGAGCGAACTTATAATCCACGCCCCACCACCAGGCGGGTATATAATGTACGCCCCACGCCATGCGAACGTATAATCCACGCCCCACACCAGGCGTGGTTTATACGTCCGCCCCAAATTTTTTTTTTTTTTTTGTTTCTTTTGAATGGGGCGTGGTTTATACCTCCGCCCCATGAATCCTTTTTAAAAACTTTTGAATGGGGCGTGTTTTATACCTCCGCCCCATTTTTTTTTTCCGGAATCTCCCCCATACCATGCGAACGTATAATCCACGCCCCACCACCAGGCGAACGTATACTTCACGCCCCACACCAGGCGAACGTATAATCCACGCTCCACCAAATTTAGTCTTCCACCCGTAGCGTCATACACCGGACTAAACCCAAATTTTGGTCTTTTTTTTCCCTCTTTGGTCTTTGGTTATACTCGCACCACTGCAGTCGCTCTTAGTTGATATCCTTTACATCATAAGAGTTGCTTTAGCCTAAGTGAAGACTTTTCATACTAATCTTCCTCTAAAAGATAAGCCCATTTGAGTTCTCTTTAGATTGAATAGATCAAGGCTTGGAAATCTGTTTGCGAAACAAAGATATAAAACCTTACAAATCTAGAACACTTACACTCAGTTAGTTGAGGATCCAGGATTGTTAACCACATCTCAAGAACGATCGTGAACTAATCAATTAATAATAGTTTTTAAATATCTATCTTGAGGAATCACAAAGTTTGAGACGAATATAACTTTGTAATATCTATCTATCCTCGATAACAAAAAAGAACAATATCATGATATACGAACTATCTAGGTAAAGATAGTCGGATCTGGCTTCACGAATCCCTAAGTGATGTATTTCAGTCGTGGACCTAATTATGTTTCTTGAGGAAACCTATGTCAATAGAGGACGACTCTAGCAATCTACTAGGGCACTTTTACTAGAAAATATAGTACATGAGATTTACAATTTCATTTCTATCAAAGACATTGGATATAATGCTAGAAATCTTAATTCTTTATTGTAGCTTTGTAGATAAATGTTGAAGGCTCTTTATCCTTGCTTCCTTGACAATTATGTCCGCTGCTGAATTATATTTTCGATTTGTGAACATTACCTAAGCCTGAGGAAGTTCTTTTAAGAATGTCTTTACTGCTTGAACGGTGTTTTCGGCTATCCAAAAAGGACTTGTGTTATCCTTTTTGATGCAGTCTGCCAAAACTTTACAATCTGTTACAATTGTAACGCTTGAAAGAACATTTTCTTTTAGCCATGTGACCGCATTTCGTAATGCTTTCGCCCGCATGAAATCTTTGAAGTGGTTCATTTCGAACCGCCGAGATGTGCATAAAGGACTGAGATCTCTTGAATATAGTACGTGGGCATATCCCATTGAAAGGTCTTCTTCCTTGAAAGAAGCATCTATAAATATTATCCAATCGGATTCTAAGTTCGACCACTTGGAGTTGATGATCATTGACTGGTTATTATTCAAAACTTTTGTTTTATTCTTTTGAGGGATGGACTGCAAAAATTTGTTGATCTGATCAATTAGATGCCTTGAATTTTGGATCACCTTTTCGAAAATCACCGATTATTTGTATTTCTAGATGAACCACGATATGGTTGCTATTTTCCCAGTCAAAAATTTATGAGTGCCTTGTAAAATCATTTTGTTGGTCGGTGAATAAGTAGAAATGACGAATATCATAAGTTCCTTTTACTCACCACTAAAAATTAACATAATTGGTCCTGAAACTAAATCGTCAATTGACTTGATTGTTTACTTACATCCATAAGTTAACTAATAAGAATCACATTCCACCAACAATTCCACCGGTTAAATCATTAAAGATTTCCCTTTTCCTTCCAAGATAAAATTCAATATTCGAAACATTTCGTATCTCACCATCCGCGCTAAGCCGTTTCAAGTTTCAACCCGCATAAAATATTATTCACAAAATTGGTCAAAAAGACCAAAACAGAAATTTTCTGGGTGAAATAGATTCTTAGCTTTAGATACTGTTGATATAGCCAAAAAACAGAAATATACTGTTTATATAGCCAATTTAGATATTTCACCCAGGAAAAAATAAATAAAAAAATATGTTCTACCTAAAATAATCCCCACTATACAAACTTTTAAATCCAACCCAACACAGCAACTTTTCTTTTTTCTCCCGTCGATTTCTTCTTCTTCAGAACGATTTGAACCCAACCAAGCAAACACAGCAGATTTAGGTTTTAATATCTGGGATCGATTTTCAGAGATCAATCATCAATCATGGTGGTTATCGTTTGTTGAATCGAAGTTAAACAGTATTCAACCTTCAAAAATCGTATCAGGAAATCAGTAAGTTTCGTTTGTTGATTTCGTTTCATTCATCCAATTTTAATTTTGATTTTGGTTTATTTGTTGTAACGCCATTCTGTTTGTGTTGATTTTGGGTTCAATTTTCATATTTTTGTTAATTTTTGGGTTCAGTTGGTGATTATCCAGGGTTTTACTAATAACCAATTTTTGGGTTTAGTTGGTGCTTCTAAACCTGATTATTTGTTTCTATGTAGTCGATTGATTGTTCATCAAAGTAATTTTAGTTTATAACTGCTGAAAACAAACCAAATTGGTTGAAGTTGATTATGTAATTTTTCATTGTTTTGGATGTGAACTGAATTGCTATAATATCATCATGTTTGGTATGAATTTAGTGAATTGAGATAGTTGTCTAGAGAAAATTAATAAGTTGTGTTATGGTATGAATTTGATTTGGTTAGTGTAGAAGATATGGATTGACTAGTAGAAGACTGATAGTGTTAGATTTGGATTTGAAACATAAACGATAGAATGAAGCTAGAGATTTTCTTTGAAATCAAGTATTCGGTGGGTGGAATTGATTATATGTGACAGGTCAGTAGTTACATCCTGTGTTTATGTGTTTGCAGGTTGTTAACGAAACAATTATGCTTGTTTCATCTAGCATTAAACCAGTATGGTATAATAAGTGCATATTTCTTCACATCTCTATAACCAGTATGGGATAATTTATGGTATAATAAGTGCATATTTCTTTTAGATGAAAATTATGGTATAATGCTAGATGAAAAACCAGTATGGTATAATAACTATTTATATGGTATTAAAGTTTTAGGAATAGACTATTACTTTTAGAGATGCAGTAAGCTCATATGTTGTTTGTATATTCCTTTTGTAGATGGATCTTCATTTTCTCTTTGTGGTTATCCGGGGTACCGATGCATGCCCATACCATGTTAATGTGAATTCAACAGTTGATGAGTTGAAGTCGCATGTTTGTTCTCATTGGAATATCATTTCACTAGACTCAATTCAGTTTGTATATGACTATGAGGGGAGAAGCAATGTTGTTGATAGTGATGTGAAGCTCCGGTCTTTCTTATCATTGTGTATTGTTAAGGAGTCATCTTTCTTGGAGCTTCGTTTATTTGAACGTGTTCCTCTTCTTTCTCCTGATTTTGTTCGTGAATCTACTATGAGCGAGTTTCGTTTAGCACCAGACCCTAGCAGAGATCAGTTTGTTATTCCTCGTCATATTCCTAGCAGCATTACAATGAGCGAGTTTCATTTAGCACCAGACCCTAGCAAAGATCAGTTTGTTATTCCTCGTCATATTCCTAGCAGCATTACAATGAGCGAGTTTTGTTTAGCACCAGACCCTAGCAGAGATCAGTTGGTTCATTTTTCGAGCAGCAGTAAAGTTACTCGTACACCTACAATGACGGAGTTGCTTTTAGGTAAAGGCAATAGCTCAGATCAGTCACCTATTCCTTCCTCTCAAGAGCTTGTTTCATCTCAAGATATCCCCATGTCTCAAGAACGTGCATTCAATGGAAAGTTGGAAATTAAAAGATCTTGCAAGGCGGCTGAATGGGAGTTTATTATAAAAGGTGTTGGTCAAGATTTTTATGGAGGACGAGATGAAGCTCGTCTTGTTGTTGAGAAATATAACCATTTTTTTGGTCGCAGGGTGAGAGTCGTCAAGAGCAATACAGAACGGTATACGGTGGAATGTTATTACAAGGAGAAATTGGAATGCGACTGGATGTTCCATGCAGCTCCGAAGACTTCCAATATGAAGGGTCATTTATTCCTCAAGGCCTATAACGGGGAACATAAATGTTGTGCTGGTTATAGTGACGGAACAAGGGCTGATCCGGTTACGCGCGAACTTGTCAAGAGCTTGATATTTGACCAGATCGAACAGAATCCCAACAAGAAAGTCAGGGATATTTTTAAAGAATTCAAAAGTGATTATAGGTTAGAATTGATCTACGATCAGGCGCATGCCGGGAAAGAATTATGTTTGAAGGAATTGTATGGCGAGGACACTAAATCATACACCGACTTGGTTTGGTGGTGTGAAGCCGTGAAGAAACACGATACAGGTAGTAGGGCTGATTTAGTTGTTGAAGGGGGCCAGTTTAAGAGTTTTTTCTTAGCCTTCGATGCTTGCATCTCGGGTTTCGAATATTGTCGCCCGGTATTGTTCTTGGATGCAACTTTCCTAACTGGAAAATTTAGGGGTTGTCTTATGGCGGCTACCGGGAAGAATGCGAATAATGGTAAGTCTTCTATTTTTAGATTTCAACTTTTGATGTCAGATTATAAATTTGAATGAAATTCAGAAGAAAAAAAAAATTGTCAGATTATCATTGGATGAAACCAGTTTCATCCTTAATTTGTGAAGTCAGACTAGAGAATGAAACTGGTTTCATTCCGTACAATAGCAGTTTCAGTCAGTTTAATATGATTTTTTCTTTTTGTGTTTGTTTTGTTTCTGTAGGAATATTTCCTCTGGCATACGGTATCGTATCAGGTGAAACTATTGAGAATTGGCATTGGTTCTTGGAAAAATTAAAAACTATCTTGGGTCCTCGTGTACTAACTATTATTTCGGATCGCCATGAGGGTTTGATCCAAGGGATTCGTGATGTTTTTCCAACTTTCCTTCATTGTTGGTGTTACCAGCATTTGAAGAATAATGTCCGCGGTAAGACCAACAAGAAAAAGGGAGAGCATGGTGCTGCGATGGATTTGTTCAAATAATGTTTTTATTCATCAACGCATGAAGGCTTTCATGAAGGTATGCAAAAGTTGAAGGATATGGGATGTGATGGTCTTCACAAATTCTTGAGTGACCTTCCAGTGGAATGTTGGTCCAATGCACATTGTCTTGGCTATCGTTATGGCGACATGTGTTCAAACATTGCAGAGTCGTTCAACTCTTGGATTAAGGAAGCAAAAGGTATGCCTATTGAAACACTTGTTAACTGGATTAGACTTAAGATTATGGATCAGATGAGTAAAAGGAAGTTGAAGGGGGCGACGTATAAAGGATTCATTTGTCCCAGGCTAGAGAAAAAGTGCGGGCTTCCATTCGTGCTTTGGTGTCAGGTGGAGAATAACCAAGTGCAGTGACATGGAGTGGGAAGTTTTTGATGGAAAGTACACGCATCTTGTTAATATTGCGAAGTTTCATTGCAGTTGTAGGGTTTGGTTCCTTTGAGCGAGTTCCTTGTGATCACGCTATTGCGTGTATGCATTCAAATAAGATCAATGTTTACGAGTACATTAATCCGTATTTCAGCATTGCTAGCTTCTGTGCTTCGTATGATCGTGCTATCAAGCCCATTCCCGATTACGACAAGCCTATTGATGTTGCTACTGGAAATCTCGTGAACCCACCAACTGTCCTAGGAAAAAAAAACTGGTAGGCCGAAGAAGAAGCGGATTCCTAACACTGGTAGCGCAAGTTTCAAGAGACCAATTACGTGCGGTAATCTGCCATACTCTCAGGCACATCATAACAAGACGACGTGTCCTCATCCTCTGCTAAAAAAGAAACGTTAAGAACACGCTTAAGAACATCTCCGGCCTTCATTCTGTGCGGCTTTTTTACCATGATATCTTTATTAGTTTATTCTTCTCTGCAGCCTCTTGTTGCACATTTAAGATTCATTTACCTGGAATTATATTTTCGCAACTAGTTTTTACCTTGGTTGATTTATTTTGTTCATAAAAACATATTTTATGGAATTATTTTTTCAAGTATAGCTTTTCAGTTTTATAGTATATATCTTATAGTCTTATGTTGATTTAGTTTAATTGTACATTCCCTTCATTTTCTTTGTAAAATTTGAATGTTTGCGAAGATTCAAATTTAATTGTACGAGATGAAACTTGGTTTCATCCTTCACATTGACGAAAAAAACTATTTTTTCAACACGCACACTACGAAAAGAGTTTTGTACAGGCTAGGATGTAACCGAGTTTCATCCAAGCCTGGTTACATTCTGACAAAAAATTGCAATTTTGTACAGGCTAGGATGTAACCGGGTTTCATCCAAGCCTGGTTACAATCTGACAAAAAATTACAGTTTTATACAGGCTAGGATGTAGCCGGGTTTCATCCAAGCCTGGTTACAATCTGACTAAAAAAATAATAATTTCAACCTACAAATTTAATCATTTCTGGCTAACATATTCAAACACAACTATCATGAAATTGAAGTATATGCATTTTTCAGTAAAAAAGTTCATATTTTAATTAAGAAGTATCCACGGATCACAAATGTATGCGAAGACATAGTCCAACAAAAAAAAATACTTTCGTATGAACTACATTAATAATTTTTTTCTAAACAACCTACACGCATCAAACTTTCCAGCAGCTATTCTCATCAGTTAGGATTTCATATGCGAGATTGATTCGTCTTGTGCCCATCTCCTCTCCAAGAGTATCTTTGCCTTCAAATGAGTAACCGTTTGTCATTGACCATTCCATGAAGTAGATAACATACATCAACGAATCAGGACTGCAAGACAAATGAATATGTAATGTCACTTTACCGATCTAGAAAAAAAAATATAATGTCGGTTCAAACTTCGTTTCTGTTTGTATGTTATAATTTTAGTTCAAAGAGTTAATGACCCACCTTTCACCCTGTTGTGGACAATCTCTTTTCACGACGACATCAATGTCATCCATACTAGTACTTTCAAGCTGAATGCTAAGGAGCTGACTTACTCTTTGCGCCATTATTTTAGCATCCTCTAAATAGTTTGAAGAACCTAGAGAGAATTGTAGTGTGTCCAAGTTACGCCATGGATGTCAAAGTGAAGCAATGTGAAATGTTCTTTCTCGTTCAGCATTGGGATGAACAAGTGTTGCGTTTCGACATCAATATGCTCCGATTCGTAAATTATCATCTTTGCGACCATCGGCTCATTCCCATAATGACATCAAGCTGAAGACAAATTTGAATCAAAACCAGTTAAACCATATTTTTAATATGGATGAAACTAAATTACATCCCATGTTTAATGCTAGATGAAAAACCAGTTTCTTCAAGTATCTAATGAAACCCTAGTTGCATCCTAAATATAATAGCTAGATGAAACTCAGTTTTATCCTACACTAGTGAGAGAATTATGTTTCAAGCAACAGATGCAAGCTAGGTACATCCTACACTAACTTAAAGTTATATGAAAACAAATTGCAGACCTAAGTTCATTCATTTTAAAATGTAGTATTCAAAATGTTTACCCATGCAAGCTGCTGAGAAAGATCGACTTGAGGTATCCTTTGGTATCACCATGATTGAAACAATTGTCTCCATTTTTCGATTTTGAACTCCAAAATAGTGTTCACCAATGGCTGATTGAAAACGAGTTTGGATGTGTTCTCCACTAATACATACACCTCCATTGGATTTCCAAACGCATGTTCATTTGCATTTAAACAAGTTCATCTAATTTAGGACAAGCACATAGGTTTCATTTTTTAACATAATGTAACCAAATACATCCTATTATAAACTTAGCAGTACTTTTACAGAAATAAGAAAAGTATAATGTAAACAAAAAAATAACAGCAAAAGAATGCGGATACGTACCTTAAGTTTCCAGTTCCAAAGTACTCCTTTACTAACTTCTCTTGACTAGTCTTACTCGCAACTCAAGTAATTTTTCCACAGCTTGTTGTTCCTTGTTAACTTCTTCAACTTATCGTCCTTCTTCTTCTTCTCTGCACGCTCATCCTCATCTGTTACAAACTTATTCTGTCTAGTCCTTTTATATACGTTCTTCACTCTATTCTTAATCGATCCAAGTTTACTTATAAGCGCGAGAGGTTACTTGCGACAATTTCTTCTTGGTTGATTTCGATGGAGGAACTCGGGTGCTAGAGGTTCTTGGTTAATTTCGATGGAGGAAACCGGTGTTACGTGTTCCCGCTTCGAGAATATCGTCGCTCTCGGATTTGCGGCTCCTTTGGTTTCACCGCCTTGCTAGCGTCTTCGGGTTCAACACCCTCTCTTGTTTTGTTCATCTCTTGAGTGATGTTAAGGTTGAAAAATTTCTCAGGTGGAGTGTAAAGAACAATATCAGTAGGTGAAGCTTGCGGAGTTCCCGGTTGAGGCTTGAGTTGCGCTTTCAAGGCTTCCACTTGACTTTGCAGGTCTGAGATTGCTTATCCTTTGCTTCAGACTCAACCTCTTTTGCTTCCAACTCTGCATTCCTTGCTCCTAACTCGGCATTCAAGTGACGTATAATGTTGTCCTTCTCAGCTAGTTCATTCTTCAACTTGGAAACATCATCTTCATCTTTGTTTTCTTCTTCATCATCAAACAAGCATAATTGTTTCTCCTCCTCACTTCAGCTACCAACAAAGTCAACAACCTGCAAACACATAAACACAGGATGTAAATGATTTCATCATATGATAACACATGATGTAACTGGGTTTCATCCACTGATAACACATGATGTAACTTGGTAGAAAATGGGTTTCATCCATTAGTAACATAAGATGTAACTGGTTTCATCCAGCTATTATAAGGGATAAAAGTTTAAAAATGAATCTAAACTTACTCAACATAATATGTAAGCTGGTTTCATCCGGTTATAATAACATCAAGTTTTTTACACGATTGCTTGAAAGAGTTTCAAGCTTCCCCTCAATTTCGCAAGATACTTTATACAAGTCCCATCTTGCAAACCTTGGCCATGCATCACTGTTGGCTTTCCTAACAATGCCTTCACCTTTCACTTGCTCAAAAATCCATAACTGCAACAACAAAAGATCGAAGTTAATAATCACCACATGATTCATTTAATGCAAAAAAAATAAATATGTATATATATATTCAAAAGATACAAGACGATACTCACCAGTAAATAGAAGCTACAACCATTGATAGAGTAAGGTGTCTTGTGCACGGCTTTAACGCTTTGCATTAGATGCTCATGAATTAAATCCGGCCAAGAGACTTTGTTAATTGCATCGATTGGTGTAGGCGGTTCAAATACTTGTAGTGGACATACATACCTCCGGTGTTTATGAAGAATTTTTGTCTGAGAACATGAACAGACAACAAAAGTATCGCCAAGTCTTCTTCTTTGCCTTCTTCATTCATAGCAGCCTTTATTCCTTGAGGATGTATTTCTTATGCAATTTGTCCCCAATATTCGCCTCTTTGCTTTTCTTCTCTTTGTCTCGTCTTTCTTCTTTTTCTTCTCTTTGGCTTCACCTTCCTCTTTCTTCTTTTCAGGCATCCCTTCTCATTGGCTCAGAAAAGTATTTGGTGTAAAATTGAAGTTTTCAAACTAGTTTCTTCCTTTGGTCCATAAAGTTTCTTATCTTCTTCACTCATACGTATTCTCTGCATTTTGAAAATAATAGCAAGATGGTTTGGATCGGTCTTGAAAACTTAATCACCAATCTTGAATGCCAACTCTTTCGGGTCAAAATTTATTATGATGAACTCTAACTCCCTTGGAGCTTTGCTACATTCGGCCTTGCCCACTTTTCCTTGTTTGATCGCCTCAATAAAGTTCCTGAATTTAGTCTTCCTTAACACATCCTCTTGTCTTTCGGTAAATACCGGTGATTCAGCCACTTCAATTTGTCGGTTTCATGTTTGATCGGAACGTTTTCTTCCCTTACTTTTTCTCTGGCTTGTCTTCATCCATTTTGGCATCAACATCATCCACATTCTCCGTGTTAGACTCACCACCCACGTCCACATCATGCTTTTTCTTGGATTTTTTTTCAGCAGCGACACTCTTACTCTTCTTGATACTACTTCCTGCAAAAATTTCGATGAAACCAGTTAAGTCATATTCTAAATCTGTGGATGCAACTCAATTACATCCCATCTTTAATGCTAGATGAAAACCAGTTTCTACAGGTATCAGATGAAACCCACTTACATCCATGAATATAACATACAAACTATTTTTTAGGACAAGATAATATTCATGGATATAATCATCAAATGGGTTTAGGACCAGATAATAACATCAATAGTATGTTAAAACACTCGCATATGCTATTGTTTAGGATGTAATTCATGGACAAAGATGAACTCAAACTATTGTAAGAGCAACAATAAAAATAAAAACACCATGACTTCTTTGACAAAAAACAAAAACAAAATTATCATTTAAGCAAGATAAAATCAGTTTCAACATGTAATACAGATCTTCATCCACATATTTATTATAAAATCCTAGTACTCATACTAAATCATCCCAGTTAGATATGTACACTGGATGAAACTAGTTTCTGCAAGTATCTAATGAAACTCAGTTGCATCCTATATATAATAGCTATATGAAACTCAGTTTTATCCTGTACTAAATCATCCCAGTTAGACATGTACACTGGATGAAACCAGTTACATCCACACCAAAAACTCACAGATTAACACTGGATAAAACCTCCTGAAACAAATTCAACACTGAAATAAAACCAAATTCACCCAATTTCACTTCAACCAATTAAACATTGAAAATACTTTAATAACTTAGGATGCAAACCAATTTCATCCAACACTAATTGAGATGAAAATAAAACAAGCAATTCCCACGAGAATGGTCTGGGAATGATAATAAGAAGAACCAATTCAACAAATTAATCATGAAATTTTGTTAATAACAACAAAACAGAGTTAGGGTTTGTAAAACGTACTAGTTTTAGGAGACATTTTGTGGATCAATTGGAACCGTAACTCTTCCAATACACTGCAATGGTGAAAATCCTAATTCTCAGAAATTGATTTCCGGGTTGATGGTGTTTAACAGATGATGGATGAAACCCAATTTTTCCGGTAGTGTTGATGGTGGGGAACCCGTTGATGAAACTGATTTTTGGAATTTTGAAATTTGTTATGAGACGGTGAGGAAATTGATGGTGGAGGAGAAGATGAAGATGAAAACTCTTTGGGTTATGAGGAGACAGTGGAGGAAAAGATGAAGATGAAAACTGAAGGTGGTATTTACTCTCTGGGTTCAAATATTTAATCTGAGAAGATGAAGAACGCTATTGTGAGAGAGGGAGACCGTGGGTGGTTTTGATGGATATCGTGTGAGACCTGACGGTTACAAGGGTAGAAACATCTCTCCCAATTAAAAATTTGTTTTGGTCATTTGACCCAGGCCGAAATCTTACCTGTCCATTTGGCCCAGAAAAAGTTCCTTTTTGGCTATATAGCCCATTTGCTGAATATTATTTGGAATCTACGATACGAGTGATCGATGTGATATTAGAACGAGCTTCTCCAACGTAGGCAGCCACAACTTGGTTGTTGCTTGTGGTTTGTGTATTATTTGCCCCATGGATTTGGATTGTGAATTTTGGAAGACAATAAAACAAAGCATATCATCATCTTCTGTTCAAATCATCGAGAAAATCAAAGTTTCATTAACAGCTTTTGTGTCGTCTTCAACAACACCAAAAAGTTAGGATCCGCAATATTTTACTCTCGTTTGTGGTGTTGAGAAGATTTCAATAATTTTTGTTTTAGATTTAATTTGTAATGTAGTTAAGTTAGCCTCTCTTGTTTTAGTTTTATTTGCTTTAGGCTTAGTAATGGGAACAATGACGTGACAACTCGATCAAGATTATCTTCTAGTTCACATACTACTTTAATCAATTACCGCATCTCCAACGCCGAATCAACCTGATACTTTCCGTCACAGACATCAAAAAACCGATTTAGACTACCACTGCTACTTGAGACACTTTGGTTACTATTGGAGACACTCTTGTTACATATTGGATACTGGTACTACTAGTTGGGTCATTGTTACCTTGATTACACAAGGAAATCTAAATTTAAAAAACTCTGGTTCATGTTATTTACATGTTCCGATGAACATTGGGTTGGATTTGATCCAGTCATCGCTCTGTGCTTTGACACATTCTGGTTTTGTTTTCAAAATCTGTCTGTCCCTATATGTTTTGTCCTCTCCTTTGCGAGAGAGAAGGTTTTCTGAAATTGGTTTTAGATCTGAAGGGATAAATTTGATATGCAAGAATCGGTGGAGATACTACAACATGTATGATTGGTTTATGATCTTGAACAATTTCTTTAAGATTTCCGATTACTCAAATCGGCTTTCTCAATATGTTTACTGAGGTTATCCTCTTTTTCGAAAAAAAAAAAAAAAAATGTCATCAATTGCGATCAGCTCAGATGAACACAGGACAAACTATATAATTGTAACAGGTAACAGCTAAAGAAGAATAAGAATAATATTTAAACGTAAGTTTGAAAAAAGAGTCAAATGTGTTACGGTTACCAACCCCCTAATACTATAATCAACGAAAACTTGTTTTAATTGGGTACCACCAAACTAAGCTGACTTCACAACTGAAAGAAACATGTTAGCTAGTATAGCATTACCTACCGCCACCAAGGTGGTTGTATTAACTTAATTTTTATAATATCACGCCAAAGTTTCAATGAATAAAGCTAAACATGATTGAGGAACTTAATAAACTACTAGTTCAACTCAAAGTACACCCCACATTACCAACTAGTAGAAGTACCCCCATTACAATCTAGTTCAACTCTACAGGGAAAATAATGCAGTGGAGGATGTCAGATAACCAGATGATATTATATTTCAAATTAACAACCTTGAGGGGGATGTACCCTAGTTAGTAAGTTCGCGAATGATTCGCGAATCATTCGCGAATTTTTCCGTATCGCGAATTTTACCGTTTTATTCGCGTACGTTTGCAACTCCGAACCCAAGTCGCGTATTATGTGGCATTCCGGATTATTCGCGAATCGTTCACGAATTTTACGTATCCCGAATCCCGAATGATATGCCCGCTTAATTCGTCATAAATTCTTTAGCTTTTACGTTTTTAAAGGCCCCACTTTTTGGGGTTTACTGCCTCCCGGGCATACACGACCCAATATTAGACGTTGTTGTAATTTTTATGAAATAAAAATGACTGAAAAAATTTGAAGGTGAAGGTGAGAGAGATCTCAAACTCACTGACCAAGCATCTAAACCACTATACCACGTCCTCTTGGATAACTAATGTTGTATATATTATTAATATCATCATATTAATTTTATTTTTTCTTTAAATAACTCACACATATGCATAAAAATTGGTCTATGACCTTATAAATATAAATTATTTAGTATATATAGATACCGAATTTTCAGAGCCGAACTCACATTTATAAATCGAATTATACACGTACGTATGCCGTTAAATTCTCGACGAATCACGTCCGTTGACCGAATCTTGGACCGAATCTGAATTTTACAAAACCGTATAATACTCGTACGTTTGCCGTTCCGTACGTTTTCCGAATTCCGAATAGCTAACTAGGGGATGTACCACCACTATTTTTCAAAGCCATCGGCTTGGTCAATATTAAGGATTTTAGTCAACTAGCACATTTCTATATAGCAGGCAGCTGGCTCATAATGATGTAAGGTTACTACTATTCTACTTCTTGGGCTAAAAACAAAAACAAACCAATTGTAAGTAATAAGAAAGATTTTTTGTTTTTTTTCATCGGATGGGTGGATGCGGATTTGGTGTCACCCATGTTCAATCCGTATAAATGGCGGATTTGAGATTTTCATCCACGACCAAGCCATTACTCCTCGGATTGACACCCACGGGTGAGCGCATATGTGCGGATTGGATGCGGATAAATTTGCGGATTCAAAAAAGATACAAATAAATGTCAAATATGAGCAATATGACTTGGATTTAAAACTTAGATCACATAAAGTATAAGTAATTAAAATAAGATGAATAATATAATGTCTTTCCGACAACCAAAATTATAATTTTTATTGACATGAGGCCTCCGGTCAAATCCAAAATTGATACTTTTGGAATATCTTTGAGAAACTTCAATGCATCTCAATAGGAAATTATATATGTCATCTGCCAATTTCGTATAATAACCTTCGTATATGTATAATACTAACGTTATTCTTAGGGTTGGATGTCCAACGACAATGGATGAGTGATGTTCCACC
Organism: Papaver armeniacum; assembly: GCA_023531295.1. NCBI lineage: Eukaryota > Viridiplantae > Streptophyta > Magnoliopsida > Ranunculales > Papaveraceae > Papaver > Papaver armeniacum. Next base: position 38,767 of record JAJJWW010005554.1, read on the forward strand.
CGCATCCAACCCGTGAAAATGATCGGTTTCGAAAATCCACCCGCGTCCACCTGCAAAAATGCGGATTAGATAGGGTAAAATCCACGGATTTGGATGTTTTTGCTCATCCCTGTTGTTTTGATGCATACTCAAAATTTTTGAAACATACAAAATGATTACCTTAACTAGTGTGGGTTGATATGGGTGTCTCAGGCTAGTCAAATTACTTAGATGACCTTGATTAATTAATTATTTTTACTCTTTTAATTATTTATATTTCTATTATATTATTATTTTTAATTTTTCATTTGTTTTTTTAAAAATTTTTCTATTTTTCTTAAATTTTCTTTTTAATTATCTTTTCTTTTTTACGTTTTATTCTTCTTTTAGTTTTTATTTTCTAATCTTTTTTTTTTTAATTATGCCGGTTTTGTAAATAACGAAACATTTTATTTTCAAATAAAAAAAAAAGTAAAAAAAAGTTTTAAAAAAATAGATAAAAAGTTTTTAAAAAAATGTAAAATTGTAAATGATAAGGGCATTAATATTATTATATAACGGAATAGGGATTATTGGTTTTAGTACTTAGTGCATCTGTTTTGTGAGTATGCTGCAAAACCTATGTTGCACAGACACGAACACGGGACACAGTTACGACACGACACGGTTACGGGGACACGTTAAAATCTCAAAAATGTTGGTTATGGGGACACGTTATATGTATTACACACGTCATTAAAATGAGATTCTACAACAATCTACACAAGATAATAATTATTTTTATTTTTCAAAATACTTGATTACTAACAAATAAAATTAATAATAATAACATTTTGATCAAGTTTTTCATAAATAATGTTTGGATACGACTAAAAGACGATTAAATTAGCCTCGGATTTAGTTTATTTTGATTTTCCATACCAAAATTAATCATTTATGGTGTGTCCGAAAGTGTCCAAATAGTGTCCGCAAAGTGTCAAATGTCGATTTTTACGCGACACGTGAAGTGGCGTGTCCATGGCGTGTCGTGTCCGATCATGTGTCCGACACGGTTACGGCATCTTTCTAGGCGTGTCCGTGCAACATAGCACAAAACAGTCTTCAATAATTAGTACACATATTTTTCTTTCGGGCCAGATTAACATACAGGCTACGGCCACAGTAAACCGAGGTGTAGGGATGCAGTCATATGGCACAGCCTATAGTTTAGATCTTTTTATTAGTAATTATATCACGCCTGGGATTATAGACCTCATGGAAAATCAATTTATTTCTAACAGTATGTCATGCAAAGTAGGAGGGTTGACATAAAAGGTTTTAAAAAAAGTCTTAACCAGATTTCCGGAATGACCCACATGTCATATCTTTCGTTATTATTTCTTTCCAATTACATGCCATGAGTTATAACCCCAAAGGTGTCACTATCCATGCACAAAAACTCCACCAAAACAAATTGTTCACAAAAACCCCATTTAACATAAACTGTCTATATTACCCTTCTACTATTTTAATCACCCCAACAAAAACAAAAATCAACCTCACCTTTAAATTTCATTATATTATCACCACCAACAACAACCCACCACCAGCAACACCACCACCGCGCAACCACCAACGCCGACCACCACCGTCCGCCACCGTCGACCACCACCGCCGCCGACCCCACCGCCGTCGCCGCCACCGCCCACCGCCGCCACCACCAATCACCGCCGCTGACCACCACCGACCACTACCGCGCCACCACCAGAAAAAATGATGAAACCAAAATTGGTTTCACCGAAATTAGATGAAACCAAACAGAAAAAACGATGAAATCAAATTTTGGTTTCATCATAAAAGAAAGGAGAAAGAAGAACGAAGAAAAAATGAAACACAATAAGATGAAACCTACCACCACCGTCAACTGCACAGTCCCCATCACCGCCACAACCATCATCAACACAACCACCACTACCATTACCTCCTCAACTAAGACTAGTTTCAACAACAAACAATCCACCTGTGTCTCACCATCAAAAATTGGTTTTCATAGAGATCAATATTCAACAAAATGAAAAAACTACGATGAAACCTCCTCAACTAAGACTAGTTTCAACAATAAACAATCCACCTGTGTCTCACCATCAAAATTAGGTTTCATCATTTTTCCACATATTGTCATTTCACCAACACAACTACAATGATGAAACCAAACACTACGACTTCCAAGTCAGGCCGAATAAACTACGCAAAAATTAGGTGAAACCAAAATTTGGTTTCATGATAAACTTAATTCTCATCGTTAAAATTTTTGATTTCATGATAGAAAATAGGTAAGATTATGATGAAACCAAATTTGGTTTCATCATAAGTTTACTGTTTTCACCTGCCAAAACTGTAAGAATTTGATGAAACCAATTTTGGTTTCATCATAAATCTGTCATTTCCCCAACACAACATTGATTTCGACGATGAAGATGTATCATCATTTGCTGGTGATGATACATCAGAAAGTGGTGTTGTTGGTGGTTGTAGAGGATTGAATGAGGGTGGATCTGCAAGTATTATGTTGATTGTAGAGGATAAAAGGAGAAGGAGGAGGTGTTGTTGGTGGCGAATTTGAAGTTATTAATGGTTTTAGATGATAGAAGGAGGAGGCTGAAGTAGTGATGATGATGTTAATGGAGGAGACGAAGATGTTGGTGGTGGCGGATCTGGACATAACAGTTGGTTTGTTGGTGGCTAAGCTACTGTGGGTGATAAATATGAACAAAAAATTAGAAGAAAAAGAGAAGGAGGTGTTCGTGGATGAGATAGAGGTGGTGTTGGTGACGGATCTGGACATAGCGGCTGATTTTGTAGTGGCGGAGCTACTGTTGGTGATAGATCTGAACAAAAATAGAAGAAAAAGATACGGAGGTGTTCGTGGAGAAGACCGAGGTGTTCGTGGAGGAGACGTAAGTGTTGCTGCTGGTGGTGACGGAGGAGTTGCTGCTGGTGTTCGTGGAATTTTTGCTGCTGGTGGTGATGGTGGTGGGGAGAAGGAGATGGAGATGGAGATGGAAGAAAGAAGAAAGAAAAAATGGAGAAGAAGAAGAAGAAGAAGAAGAAGAAGAAGAAGAAGAAGAAGAAAAGGTAAAAAGAGTATGTTTGGGTTTTTTTTAAGTAACAAAAACTAAATTTACTCATTATTATTTGACTTGGGGTTTTCGTGCCACTTTTTAATTAAATGGTTTTTATTTATTAAAAAAAATATGGCTGGATTTTTTGTACCACAAGTTTGGTCACCTTGGTGTTTTGTGACTAGTTTTGTTTAAAACTTGTTATAAAAACCCAAGGTGACCAAACTTGTGGTACAAAAACCCCACTCAAATGTTGGGATTCATTAAAACTCCATCTTAAACTAAACTGATATAAAAATCCCAAATTTTAAAAAATTAATACATAAACCCCAAATTTCAAAATTGGTTTCATCGAATTTTATGATGAAACCAAAAATTGGATTCGTCAAATTCTATTAGGTTTCATCAAAATTTTGTTTTTTGGTGTTTTTGTGTTATTTTTGCTTTGGCGGGTTTTTTGTGGATGAATAGTGACACCTTTGGGGTTATAATTCGCGGACCGTGTTGTGTAATAATTATTGAAGTTATTCCTTACCTTCCAACCTATCGGCCAACCACGCAGTCCGTTTTCTCACTCACCAGCAGTATATAATACGGAAAATGGGTCATTTGTCCAAAAAAATTTAAAACACAGTTCAAATGGACGAGTAAAAAATTTTATGGGTGAAATGGACAAAAAAAATAGCAAGGATGAAACTGGATTCATCCCAGCTTAAACTTAAAAAATAACAAGGATGAAACTGGATGCATCCTATGTAAAATAAAAATAAGAAAAAATATTTGAAAATGGACAGGATGAAACTGGTTACATCCTGCCTATTTTTAAATTTTTGTCCATTTAAACAGTATCTAAATCTGACTGTCCTTTTCACCCAAGAAATTATGATTTTGGTCTTTTTAACCAATTTTGTGTATATAATATCGGTCCCTTATTTTGATGCTTGCAAAAAATATTTAAGGGTTAAACTTATATTATTGGAGATCGTCTATTAGCTATGGGATCCTATTTTTGTTACAAGTGTTAATTCTCATAAATAAAAGTCTTAATAAGACTTTTGCATAGGGTTTTTCACACCCGATGTTGAAGATGTTCTTAGAATTGATGCCTTTTTACATTTCAATTTTATTATTGTTCTTTTTTTGTACATAATAAATCGATTTATATTAATATAAACTGGCTAGTGAACTAGCCCATTACAGATTACCTTAAACAGGAATATATCTCAAATGTGAGCCTAATTCACCAACTTCATAAAAATATATAAGAAATTAAATGGGGATTTTGCGTTTCCCCCTCAAAAAAGGATGGCTATTTTGTATTTAAATCATTAATAGGTGAAACCCCCTTTCCGTTAACTCTGCCGTGAACATTCAATTAACTTTGCACGTGCAATTCACGTGTACCGTAACAAAAATATTGAATTACAAAAATCCAAATACTTTTATTTGAAAAAGAATGAGCTGTAGATCTGTATTCTAATCCCATCCGACGGTCTAAAACAAGATCCTAAATGTACCCTAAAAAAGCCATCGTCATCTTCTTCACCTCCGTCAATCTATTCTCCTCCGCCTCCAAATAGACTAACAACACCACTGAAAAATTACCTGTGAAATTAAGGGTCCGCTGTTTTCCTTGTCTTTTTATATTACCAAACAAGCTGGCTATCGAAAAGATTTGGGTTTTAAATCCCATTAGAAAAAAGTAATGGCGACTCTTGAATAGATTGCTTAAGAGTTTTTTTTTTTTGGGGTTTAAACTTTTTTTTGGGTTAAATGGAATTTTAGTATTGATATTTGTTTGTTTACGTGTGTTTCTTAATGGAATCTCAATGGTCATGATTCCCATTTATGAGTCTGTAATTGGGTGTCGATCATTCCCGTCGATTAGGGATGGCAGTTTGCCCCACCTAAACCCATCCCCGTGGGGATCCGCCCCTATGGGTTAGGGTTTTACCCGTATAAACGGGGAACGAGGCGGGGTACGGGGAATCCCTGAAAGTAGTGCGACGGGGGATGGGGTGGGGATGGGATTCAGGTCCCCATCCCATACCCGCCCATACCATAACCTATTATATCTGATCGAGGAACTTTTTTGGAGATAACGAAGAATATCATGATGAGATGATTAACATGGAGGAAGATGGCTAATAATGAGGAACTAAGAAGTAAAAGGAACCATAATACTAAATTGTGGATCAATTGTTTCCTTTATTTTTCGATTTTAGTTAGTTATTATAAACTTAAAATTTTAAAATGTCATTAGGTTAAATACCATTGTTTGAACCATTATAATTATTTTTAAATATTATTATTTACAAAATTTTAAATACTTATCAGAATGTTACAGAACCACGGGACTGGGGATTCTCCATACCCATCCCCGCTCCATTCTTATGGGGAGCGGGTAGGGGATGGGTTTTGGTTTTTTGAACGGGGTAGGGGATGGGATTCAAGGTCCCCGCCCCATACCCGCCCCATTTCCATCCCTACCGTCGATGAAGTAAATGGGTATTGGGAGTCGATGATTTGGATTATAGAGAGTGGTATAGGAGGGTATTTTGCTATAATGGAATCGAATCATCTTACTGCTAGCAGGGGCAGAAGGTAATAAATGGAAGAAATTTTGACTGTGTTGTTGTTAATGGCGTCGGTGGTGGCGAAAGGATGGAGACAAACCGATTGAATAATAGAAAAACACCTCTTTTTATTTATTTGCACTAAAGGGTATTTAACATTTTCGGAATTTATATTTATTTTATTATAACATACACGTGAGTTGCAGGTGCTTATTTAACCAGGTGTTCACGACAGAGTTAACCGAAAGGGAGTTTCACCTATTAATGATTTAAAAAGGGATAATGCACAATAACGGGAATTTTTTTCTAGCCCAATTCTTTCTTTTTGTATATCAAGAATCCATCATTAAGATTCTATATATAAGGAACCCATAATTATTTATAAGAGGACTTTGGATTACAAAATTAACCTTTTATCCAAACAATATTAATTCCATTTAATTTGAAAATTTGAAAAAAACATAAAATAAATACAAACGGTTGTGGATAATGATATCATATTTCCTAAAAAAGCTCCCTTAAACAACTAAAACAACATTTTTGTTGATCCGTAAATTAACACTTTTTCGGCCACAATTAACTCCCCAAATTATCTCGTTTGACTAATTAATAACTCACTTCTGTATTACCACAACTAATTACCACCAAGATAAATTAACTCGTTTCACTAAGTAATAACTCACCTCTTTATTACAACCAAGAGACTTAGGAAAATTTGAATTTTCACTAATTAATGAAAATTCCATTTTTCACCAATTAATGAAAATTTGAACTTTCACCGGTTTCGACCAGTACTAATGTTTGCCAATGATTAAAGTTTAGTTAGATGGGTGAAAATTTCAGTTTTCACTAATAGTAAAATAAAGTGACGTGATTGAATAAAATTATATTTTTCAATGAAAATTCTCATTTCCGCCCATAGTGTCAAAGTAATTGTTGATAATTGCAATTTGCACCTAGAGTGAAATTCACATTTTTCACCATCAATACTCAGTCAATTTCCATGAAATTAATTTCTCATTTCCACCGTTATGTCAAAATAATCGTTGTCACATTTTTCACCTTTGGTACTCAGTCATAATCGTGATTCATAAAAATACTATAGTTATCACTTCATAAAAATAGGAATTATCTTAGGTTCACTTTCGAGACAAACCCCAAAATTAAAGAATAAAGGAACACATGAAGATCACAGGATTTTTTTTTTTAAGAAAACAAATGTTCTAGGAAATATGATACTCCAATATTGTGATGCTTGGTTCGAATAGTAGATCCGTAATAATTGATACAAATCCATTCCAACTTTTTAACATGTTTGCCACAATAACGTATCTAAGGCAACCATCTGGTAGCTAAAATTTAACCTTTGCGATTAACAAATCTTCTTAGATGTTAGAACTAATGAAAACCTATCTTCAAGTTTCGTACACCAAAAAAAATATCTTCACCCTTTAACCTATCTTCAAAAACTGTCATTATCTTCGTTAACAACAAATGTTTGTCATTACTTGACTACATCATTTGTATCGTAAAAATATATTGATTAGTGAAGAAAGACTAAGAGAAAGAAACTGGTGAGACTCGAAATATAAAGGAGAGAGGCAGCAGTAATTAAAAAAGAATCAATTGTGTTGGAGTTCTAACTGCTATGCAACTCGTATTTATTAAAAATAAAATTTTGTTCACGAATTTCGGATCTAATTCAACCAATGAAGCTCTTTTTTAATGAAAATAAATATCATTTGACCCACGCACGAATAACGCCCACAAAAAACGCTCACGACTATAACGGATTTTCAACTTCATTCTTTTTTCTTTTACAATGTTAATCTTAATTTGAAAAAAAATATTTTGTTAATAATACTAATTAACTAAGGTTAATTTAGTCCTCCTAAAAATATGAACCTATAAATTCAATCTAAAACTAGTAATCTTAACCGTAGATCTTATGTTTTGGGTTACACATATATATTATCTTAATGATGGGTTTGTGAAAGAGAGAGGGAACAAATTTGGATTCCTCAGAAATTTCCACGCACAATAACCATCTTTTTTTAGGGGAAACGCAAAATCCCCCAAATTAAATTAAAAACTTTGAAAAGCTAATTTTGTACTCGCATTTTTTGCCTCGTTAAAAACCTTTCCAAGGAAAACCTATAGTGTTAAACCTTGACCAAGATAAAGAATGCAACACGAAGTGTCCGTAAAACTATAAAATTTTAATTCAATTCAAATTCTTCAAAAACATATAAAATCCTTCATTGTCCATCGGTACCTAGTGTGATGTCTTCTAATATTGCAGTATATATGCCGCCACAAATAATTTGTGGATGTTAAGCGTCTTCACTCGTGATAAAACTATAAATGTGTGTTCCTGAGCCCTTCTATAAATATCAAGACTAACGGAAGTGTCATGATGGCATATACAGGATAGGGAGTTCGTCCTCTTGGTGATTGTGGATAACGGTTTAGCCTTGTTAGAGCACTACTCGGTCAAACTCACAGGTTTTGCTATCTCAAGCTTGTTTTGAATGTTAAATGAACAAAACTACTAGTTTACTAACTCAAGTCTTGGACTAGGTATAAAAGTTGGTAGTTGAATATCAAACATCGCTAAATAACCCTCGAAGACTGAAGATCAACGAAGACATTCGGAAAACTTTATCAACAAGGTATGTGAAAACTCAATTATTCTATTTATTCACAAGCTTTACCGTTCTATCATTTTGAGACTATGTCGTATAACTTCCAGTAGATTTATTGCAAAAGAAGAAATTTCGAATCAAGCTTGTCTTGTTAAACATCTCGAAATATTATTTAAGCAATGGATGTTCATTGGTCCTTAGCAATCTTAGTTCAAAACAATTTATTATTCAAGAACTAATGTTATGGATTATTTGAAAATTTCCCAAGCAATGATATTTATATCTAAGGCAAATGGGAAAGTATCAAACATCAAAAGAGAGTTTCAAAACTACTAAAATTTGGACTGAGGGTAGGTTGGAGAACCACTTCGCAAACCATAGATATATGAAGTTTAAAATATAGGTAGGTTGGTGAACCAAGTTCGCAAACCATAAGGTTCTGAATACGACAGTTCACCAACCCAGTTCACGAACTATGGTGATCTGAAATTGGTGAAAGGATAACAGTTGGCGAATCCTATTCACGACCAGATTCCATTTGAGTTCACGAGTCGTTGAACGATTCACGAACCGTAGCATCGTGGATTCATGAACTGCCTAACGGTTCACAAAACATTTCACCAGCGATCCCAATAAATATTATAAAATGCCCAAAAGAAATTTTTTATTGCATTGCTCTGACTCCCATAAACACCTATAAGACATCTACGATCACTAAAACATCCTGTGTGTGTGCATCATGATTAAAGTCTTAAGTGTTTATACGAACATGATATTGCTTACTAGTTCTAAAGGCATATTTTCCAAGAACTATCATATTACACGGTCCATGTACCCGGACCACTGTGTATATTCTTATATGTTATTTCATGACAAACTTCTCACATGCTTACTTGAAACCCTATGTTATTTATCAAGTTATACCTTGTTGAAATAATCTTTTGGCAGTTATCGTTTTTGTAAGATTATACAATGTGTGTCTGTAATAATAGGTTGATATTGAAAAAAATTTGTGGTGTAATCGGGACCCTCGTTATTTCAATTGGTATCATAGCAGGCAAATACGAAAATATCTAACAATATGTGTTTCGTGTGATCGAGCCTATAAATACATGAATTAAACTAGAATTATGGTAAATCCTAACAATCCAAAGGATGTATGATTAATGCAAATGTGTTGGATCAGAAAGTAAACACTTGTGTCATACACCTCAGATTAGGAAGAAAATGATGAGATTGATATTTTCGATGATGATATCATTACTGAAAATCACAATGTAAGAGATAAAGTCAATCGTCTCTCAGAAAAGGATGTTGTCAAAGATTCTTTAGTAAAAACCATTTCACATGGGAAATCATTGTTTTATGGAAAACTTGAATATCATAAACGAAATGGTAAGATGATGGATACTTGAATCTCTAACAATAAGGATCAGGAAGAATACTTAAGGATTCAACTTCTTGAAACCGAACCTAAGTTATTTGGAGATATTTTGAAAATCATACAACTTGAAGAAGAATTTAAAAACTTGAGAGTAAGATCTAAAGTAAGACTTTGTGGTTCTAAAGATAGAGATTGTTTTGCTGACTCACAAAATCTGATATCAAATAGTCATGCTTCATCTAGTAACTGTAATGATCAACCAGAGAATGTTTCAAAAAATAATTCATCAACCATTTTTCATAGTCAAAAAAAGTATTTCAAAAGTACATGTTATACTGCTTTTATCATAGAAAAAAGGATTATTGTTCAAAATGGTGTAAAAATTGGACTAAAGACAAACTACTCAATGAGTTCAAGGAATCATTTAATTTTGTTTTTGACCGTGTGTCTAGTACTCTTACAAATTGTAAGAAACGATTCTCTTAGATGTTGTCTTCATGATCCAGACAAAGAAGGAAGCATCCAAAACATCATCTTTGTATGACTTATCAATCCCAAAGATCAGGATATATGAAAAGAATAAGGAATCACTTACTGAACATGATCTTTAAGCATCAAGCGATGATAAATCATCTTGAAGATCATAGTCGGTTCAAAGATTGAGATTTCACGAATCGTAATGACAAACATGTTCTTATTGGGATAAGTTTGTCAAGAAAACTAGGTAATGAATGTTCTAGCTTTCAAAGCTAGGAAATAAGCTTAAGAAATCATACAAAAATGAGGAATTTCTAGAGATGCCAATTTACTCAAAAGAGTATTATTGAAAATGGTAAAATATCTTACTCACTTGTGCTTGTGAGCTATTCAAAGCTCATCTCAACACTGCATAGTCATGTCGGAACGATCTTCCTCATCTTGTGCTCAATATTCAAATAAGTGAGGAATCTCTCAATGAATGCAAAAGTATATGCAATATATTGAGACTTGTTTCACAATTGGAATTTATCAAATGCAAGTCATGCAAGAATAAGATTATTCGTGATAAATATATTACAATATCCCTGATATATAAATATTGTATTTCTGGAAAACCTATTATTCAGAATTATTTTACTGATTTTCTTTATGAGTTTTGGTTTTTTCAACACGTTCTATATCAAGCAATACTATAATATTTATAGTATTTTTTTCTCAGAAACCTTATTAAAAAGTTTCTGCCTTGATATAAAACTTCTTGAAACAATATCGAATTATCAGAGAAAAAATTTCTGTTCAAGATGGGTGAAGATTCAATGGTCGATATTGAGTGTCAATTACAAAAGCTTGAAACATATGATATCACGGAAATCATGTGTTATTTCTCAAAAGAACATAAGAAGAATTAGATTTTTCTTGAACTCATGTTCATGCTCATGCATGATTTCAAATTCGCCCGTGAGAAACTTGATGTTCTTGCGAAGAATGAGGAATGGTTTAAATCCGAGCTCCGAAAGATGATTGTTCTCTTCTAGGTCTGGAATTTAATCCACCTTGAATACTTGAATAAAATCATAAGTTAGTATATGTAAATTTGATGTTTATTTAATCGATAGAATCAATGAAATATACCTTGGATCTGATAGCATTGAATTACCTATTGAGAGGAAATTTACAGAACCACCAACTGGTTTCAATTTGTTCACATATGAAAAGGTTAGATCCGTTGGTGCAGTCAAGGAAGGTGATAATAAAGGGGTGTTAGAATCTAAGGAGGTGTAGATAAATGGTATGTGTGAAGCACGTGGATCATTCAACTGTCATTTGGACCGAAAATATTAGTTTTGGTCTAGAAGTTTATTAATTTATTTCTTGGGAACGGCCTAAATCCTCGTTTTTGCGTTTGGGGCAGATAAAAAGATCCCATCATTTAATAAGATAAAGTGGGTTCATAAATATTTTTTTTGGTTGTAAAAGGGGAAATTAGGCTAAGGCCACAAAAATATATTTTGCTATTGTCAGGCCCAAAATAGTTTTCAGTTTCTGTGACACTCATGATTATTTGAAATTATGAAAAATGTCTGCATAGTTTGTTATGCATCCTAATTTTTCAGGGGTATAATTTGCAAGAAACTAGAATATAACACATCTAAAAATTTGCGCCTTAGAATTTAACAAATTTTATCTCCTTGGAAAGTTTTTAAGAGATCTAAACAACAAGTACAAACAACAATACCAAATTCAAGTTTTTTACGAAAAGTCGTAGGAGATTGTTCTTTTAGGAATTTTTTTTCAAAAACTTGATACATCACCATTATGCAGCCACCATAAAAGATGCACAACACAATATGCAGAGACCACAAAAGATGCATAACAGGTTATGCAACCATATTTTGGTTTATGCATCCATTAGTTTTGTTATGCAATCATTAAAGCGATGTATATACTTCAAAAAGAACATTCACAAAAAAAAAAAAAAAAAAAAAAAAGGATGTATAAGGAATTATGCGGTAACCACAAAGGATGTGTAACTCCTTATTTAGTCATATTTTAGTTCATGCATCCATTAATTTGGTTATGCAACCACTAAATGCCTAAAGAGAACATTCCAAGAAAAGGAAAAAAAAAAGACGCATAACGAATTATGCAGTCATTTTCTTGGATGCATAACAGGTTATGCATCCATTTTTGTCGTTGCCCTAACAAGTTATGCATCCATTGTTTTGGTTGACCTTAGTTCTTACAAAAAAAAATTCGGTGCATAATACGTTACGTGGCCATATTTTTGGATACATATCAGGTTATGCATCCATTTTCTAGGTTGCATAAAAGATTATGGAGTAATTTTTTTATTTTAATGCTACCAAAAAAGTGGTTGCTTAATGCGTTATGCATCCATTTTCTCGATTGGATAATAGGTTATGCCCAGATTTTTACAGGTGCATAACATGTTATGCAATTATCTTTATTGGTTGATTTCAGTTCTAATAATAAAAATTTTTGATGCATAACGCATTATACAATCATTTTCTCGACTACATAAGAGGTTATGCAGCCACTTATGAAGCTGCATGATAGATAATGCAAGCATGCAACCGTTAGAAAAAAATTACAGGCAACAATATTACATTAACAAGTGTCTTAAAACAGTAAGAAGTAACCCATTCAATCATTTTATCAAACAGTTTACGAGCATCATAAATCCTCCCTTCTAAACACAATCCTTTAATCAAACAACCAAACGTGATTACCCCCAGATCATAACCCCTCTTAATAATCTGACCAAACAAATAAAACCCATAATCAGTTTCCTTCAATTGACAACAACAATTAATCAACATGTTCAATGTAAAAAAACAAGGTTGAACTCCAATATCATTCATCTTCTTGTACATTGTGATTACATATGAATAACATCCAAGTTTAGATACTGAACCAAGTATACGATTGAATGCAGTACTAGATGGCAATGGAATCATTGAAATCATAAAGTTAAAGTAATCCAAAGCATCATCTAGTTTCTCGATTTTTCCAGAGTTACAGTGATTAATTACTACATTTCTCTAAATGGGATATACTTAGAGAAGACGATAAGTTATGGATATGATTATGCAGAGGGATAAGTAGTAGTGATGAAGAAGGGTGTTTCAATATTACCTTCCTTAGGATAATCATTGTTTGTTGTTCTATTTTATAGGTTTGAGAAAAAACAGTTTTGCCATTCGATTATTTGAAAACCCAAAAACAAAACCTCCGAATCAGTAAAACAAATCATGCAGATCTAAAATTTACTTTTTATCAAGAGATCCAGATAAGAAACCTTACGGATATCACATCTCTCCTTTTTAAACTCTGATTACACCATCACTGATTCATTGGGAGTGAGCACTATATAATTCAAGTGTTTATGAAGATTTACAGTTGGAAGGAAGAAGAAAACGAATTGAAGAAGTAATTTTTCCTTTAAAAAGGAGCAAAAAATAATTTTATAAAATATGGGTTTGAGAATAATTTTATTACGCAAAACAGGGGCGCGCATGAAATTTTGCGCCTATGGGTTTCACGGTGAAAAAATCTAGAAAAATGGGTCTAGTAGTAATTTTCGCGTTGTAAAAGCCACTCCCTCTATCCCCTATACAAATGCAGAGAAGTGAAATTCTCTAAGAATATTAAAGTTTTTAGTATTTATAAATTTCTTAAGGGATATTTTACATTTGGTGCCCATAAAATGGTATACCATTGCGTTTGGTGCCTAATTTTGTCCAAATTTGAGTTTGGTGGATCCAGAACTGTTAATGGCATTTCATCCAGCATAAGCATCTAGATAATCTGGAATATGACATGGCATACCTGAAAGACCTAAGAAACGCATTGTAAAGATTATCAGTAATGGTGAAAAACGTCTTTAGGGTAACAAAACACCAGATCTTAAGATTATCTGGTAATGGTGGAAAGATTATATATGAATGTTTGAATAGAATCCATCTGAGTTCCGCTGCTATTACGAGTACAATCGAAGATTGAAGTCAAGAACGAAACACCAGATCTTCCTTTTGGCATCTCAATGCGTAATCTCAGCATTCAATGTGTATTCCTGAATAATCTATTTTTCAATTATTCAACCATTCCTTATACTACGACATTACAAGAGAGGCCATTTATGGACTCGACCAGCGGGAGAGCGCACATTCGGTAGTCTATTGTGTGTGCGTGCTAACGTTGTCCATATATTACTAAGGGGGATTTATAGGTAGGAGTCGTTGCTTGTTGGCACGTCTTTTTATGACACCTTGACCCCAGTCAACTTATTGACCATGTTGACAATCCAGATTAAAATTAAAACAATTAAATGACCTACTAAAATAGAATTTTTCATTCATTTACTAATTTTACCAGTTAGATACTTACCTTCTTCACATGATTTTTTTTTTTGTTAAAACTTCTTCAAAAGATCGATACTTACCTTCTTCTTCAGTTTATTTTTGTTCGGTTATTTACCTCCTCCTTCATGTTCTTCTTCGTTAATTCAAATTTCCAAATTCCCCCATTTCTTTGTAGATCCTTCTTCTTATGAACTTCAACTCCAATCAAGGTAGGAACTAAAAAGTACTAAGTATTGGCAATTTTTCTGTTTTGAAATTTCTTAACTTGTCTCTGATTCTTAGTATAAAGAGAGAGCAAAGCTGAGATAGTATAGAATTTGGTTGCAAGGTTATCTCGAATAATTTAAGTTTAGGAAGATTGAGTTGATCTAGAATTAAGTTTGATTTAGTTTTGGGTTTAGTTTTTGGACGAACAAAACAATAAGAATGTTGGCTTTTTTTTGTAATGAATGTGTAATTACAATATGTATACGATTAATATCGTTAGATGTCAATTCAATTTGATTTTTCAGAGAAGGAGAAGATATAAAAAGTGAAAAGTATCAGCTGCAACGTGATTCCTCTATCACCAAAAAAACGCATCCAACATGTTCGATAAAAGTCCCCAACTATCTGAGTCTAACAGTCCCTCATTAATTAATTATTAATAAAAAAATAAAAATAACATTAATTATGAACGGTCAACGAGTCATCTGTTAGTCAACTATTTGACCAAGTCCTACTGAGCACCAAACTCAAATTTGAACAAAGTTAGACACCAAACGCAAATGTATACCATTTTATAGGCATCATACACAAAATTTCCCCTTTCCTAATATTATGTGATCTACCATCATCAATTCCAATACAATTAATTAGATTTACCTAAAAATTCGAAAAATATTAAAATGCTAAGAGTTTTTAACCCACTAAAATACTAAAGAAGTGTAATAATTCTTGAGGATTACTGTAGGCACTAATTAAGTTTATTAATTCCCATCTTTTTAATAAGGAGATATATGAGTGATGCTACGTTGACAACCAAATATACAGGTGTTTATGGGTAAAAATCGTTTCTGCCGATTTCGGTAAATTCGGTAGGTGAGTGAGAAACTGGTTCAAACCCTAAACAAATGTGCCGCACGTGAGCACTTTATAGATTCGAGAGATCAACTGCATAAGTCCGGCCTAAACCAAGAAATGGCCGTTCCAGGACTTTCTTCGGTCACAAAGTGGAGGAGAAGGGTTGATTTGGGGAGGGAAGCAAAGAAAGGTGTTGAGACCAGGAATAGTGCAGGAGAGTAGTGTCTCGACTTGTATCAGAAGGTGAAAGCTTCGGAAGCTTGCAAGAGATGAAAGCTTTTTGGAGAGCTTGCAAAGTTGCCTTTTATGAGAGTGTAGTATTTTTCTCCTAACCGAGACTTGTTGTCTGGTGGAAATAGGTAAGACCTATTTATACAAGTCGAGATTGAAACGTACCCTGGCCTCATGAAGGAAGAGAGTAAAGGGTGAAATAATGAGGAGGTGGTAACGCATGGTGTTAATGGGTGAAAACGTTTTTACCATTATTTCCTCATTTATTTGACCGCTTTATTCCTTTTCACGCTTTCTTAATGTGAGCGTAGTGTACGCCGCAAGTTGTGACCGCCAAACCAAAACCCCGAAAGCATCCCCCGGTTTGTGTTGATGTCTCGAGTGTTGGTTGCATCTTGAGTGCAAGGGTGCTACTAGGGCGCATGTGGCATGTGCCAATGGCATGTGCGGAATGCCTTTGTTGCGGAGTTGCACCTCGAGCGCAAGTGGAAATGCCATAGCTGCTAGTGGCGTGTGTGGCATGTGCCAATGGCATGTGCGGAATGCCCTGGGTGGTGGGTTGTACGTTGAGTGTAAGTGGCAATGCCGGAGCTGCTAGTGGCGTGTGTGGCATGTGCGGAATGCCTTGGTGGTAGGTTGCATGGCTTGCGAGTTAGGCTACCAGCGTGGGTTTTGGCATGTGCCAATGGCGCGTACGGCCAAGTTGGCCTAAGTTGCACGGCTTGCAAGTTAGGCTACCGGCGTGTATTAGGGGCACGGCTAGGTGATGAAGGCTACCAGCGAGCATGTTGGCATGTGCCAATAGCATGCGTGGTCGTTTAGGGCCGTGGCCTTGGTAGGAAAAGCTACCAGTGACGCATGTTGACATGTGCCAATGGCATGCGTGGGGGGGCCGTGGCCTTGGTAGGAAAAGCTACCCGATGAGCATGTTGGCATGTGCCAATGGCATGCGTGGCCATTAGGGCCGTGGCTTTGGTAGGAAAAGCTACCCGGCGAGCATGTTGGCATGTGCCAATGGCATGCGTGGCCGCTGGGGCCGTGGCCTTGGTAGGAAAAGCTACCAGCGAGCATGTTGGCATGTGCCAATGGCATGCGTGGCCGACTTGGCCTAGGTTGCATGGTTTTTAAGCCTAGGGCGCTATATTTGGCATGTGCCAATGGCATAGCGGCTTGGAAATATGGCTTGTGGTATGTGTTGGCTGTGCCAATGGCACGTCTGGCCATGTCGCCCTAGTTGCACGTTTTGCAAGCCTAGGGCGCTATATTTGGCATGTGCCAATGGCATAGCGGCTTGGAAATATGGCTTGTGGTACGTGTTGGGATGTGCCAATGGCACGTACGGCCATGTTGACCTAGTTGCACGTTTTGCAAGCCTAGGGCGCTATATTTGGCATGTGCCAATGGCATAGCGGCTTAGTTTGACATGGTTGCCAATGAGTGCGATATGTAGTTTGGTTTTGGCGTCGGCGCCATGGTGCGCGAGTGTGCGGCTTGGTTTTGGCGTTGTTGCCATGGTGCGCAGTGTGTGCGGCTTGGTTTGGCATTGTTGCCATGGTGCGCGATGTGCGGCTTGGTTTGGCATTGTTGCCATGGTGCTAGTGTGCGGCTTGGTTTGGCATTGTTGCCATGGTGCGCAGTGTGCGGATTGGTTTGGCATTGTTGGCATGGTGCGCAGTGTGCGGCTTGGTTTGGCATTGTTGGCATGGTGCGCAGTGTGCGGCTTGGTTTGGCATTGTTGCCATGGTGCGCAGTGTGCGGCTTGGTTTGGCATTGTTGCCATGGTGCGCAGTGTGCGGCTTGGTTTGGCATTGTTTCCATGGTGCACAGTGTGCGGCTTGGTTTGGCATTTGTAGTTGCAGGAAATCCCACACTACACCCCTCACTCGAATTTGTTTAGTTAATCCATTTGAAGATGAATAACAATATATTTTATTAATTGTTTTCTTGAAAGGTTTACAAAGAAATGTAGAACGAGCTAAAGAGATTACAATCACTCTCAATTTCTCTCTCCTAATGACTTGCCTCACAATTGAAGAGAACCCCCACAATGAGACTTACTCGACCCTTTATATAGGGTATTACATAGTGGATGATGACTAAATTTGTCCCTTTATTTTCGGGAATTCTTCGCGAAGCGTCGCAAATATGTAAGTGTTAGACTTGAAACTCCTAAATCTCGCCAAGTCTTCACACTTTTCTCATGTTCGGCTGTCGTCATCGATGCGTCATTTAAATTATTTCCTTGCGACACCTTCGCAATGTAGTTGTTTATTACTCTCAAGTATTGTTGTCGCGATATTCTGGTCCTACATCTTGCCTCTTCTCATGTCTTCTCTGCGAAAGAAGAGAATGTCATGAAAACCAATATTTTAAAGTGCGAATCTGCTCATCTTTATCTCGCGATTGTTCATTATTACTTGTTTTATTTATGTACGAAATTTATTACGTGTGTTTCTTCTTCCACTCTTTTCTTGACACGTCTCTTTCAACCGTTTATTCTTGACCATTCACGTCCCATCTCGCATTAAATGCATTTGTTTTCTCGAGAATTCTCTTCTCTATATATAGCTTTCTTACCTTCTCTTTTTCTCTTTTATTTTCCTTCCGCAAAATTTCTTTAAACTCTCTCTCCTTCCGCAATTTGCGCTCCACGCTACCACAGTCCTAGACTTTTCTCGTTCTTTTGATCTCGCAATTCTCTATTCATTCCCATACTTCTAACAATGGCTTCACTTGGTCGTACATACACTCCTCTTTTCTTACCGATGTTCAAAAGAAATTACAGGAAAAGGGTTTCACTTTATCAACCATTCCCAATCAAGGATCTTCTTCTATTCTTTTTCGCAAATTGTTTTCGATCATCAAGTGATGATCATAAAATCATAGTCTGTTGGGTCAACTCCTCGCAGGGAATCCCCATTCCTCCGTATAATCCCGAGTTGCCATTATTCTATGAAATTCTTGCTCACGAGAAATTCTCGTGAGCTGTCTACCAATTGGGTGTTAATTTGCATCCGTTTAATGCTTGAATTCGCAAATCACGGGCGCTAGTAAAGGATCTTTATATCCCGATAATGTTAGGGATCCGAGTTTGTAAATTTACAAATAGTTACTGAGAAGTATACCGTGGACAATTTCTTTGCGAATTACTCGATTATAAATATGAGAAATGATAAATCTACTGGGGTGCTCGTTGAAAAAGAATGATAACGTTGATCTTTGACAAATTGCTTATGCAAGATATTGATTGGCATTCGGGCAACAATAGTACTCCCCGTCATTCCAAGGATGAGAGATGGTGGGTTGTTCCTTTACTTTTGAGTGGACCTTACATCACGAGGTTCACATGTTCTCCTAGCACACCTCGCGAACTATCATCCTTGGGAGTTTAAGTGGCTCGAGGAGACAAAAGAGGTATATTTCCTTTCTTCAATTTCGCTTTGCGACATCTTCTTCCTCTTTTATTTATTAACTTTCAAAAATTTTAGATCACGAATGAGAAAGAAATATAGAGAAAATCCAAAGCCGAGTACCACGGCAATACTTGATCGCTCACGGATGAAGTAAGAAACATTTTCTTTTGTTATTTTAAACAATATTGTTGCCTCTGTTTCTTATCTTCATGCGTATGCGAAGGTTGAAGTTGAAGAGGCTGAAGCTCGAAGGATGAAGCTGCGAAGGCTACGAGCATGGATAAAACTACTTTTCGCAAGGACAAGTCTTCTCGCTCCGCTTTCTAAAAACGGAAAACCCACTCTCTTCTCAAACCAATGAAAATTCGATGAGGGTGAAAATGAGGTTGGTACTTCCTCCGCGAAAGAGAATCGCTTGACTACTTGTTATGGCGCAATTGTCCGTGTCTTCTCCGATTCCATGCAAGGATTAGGAGATGATCATCTAATCGCTACTTATGAGCTCTCGCTAAAATTTTCGATGCCCGCTATTAGAGGATAATGAGTCCTTTCATGAGTCTCCCGAACGTTGACCTCCGGTCACTTAAATGCTCTCATTTGCTTTGGTATGTTCATAACCCTTTGTTTCTTTGTGACTTCAATTATAAGCTTTATCTTAATCATTCCCATATTTTTCTTTATAGTCCTGGGAGAGCTTCTTTTGTTGTTGCCTCGGACCTCGAGAAATGACACCACGGTCTTGAAAAGAAAAATTTGCAACTTAAAGAGAAGATCCGAGAACTAGAGGTTCAAGCTGCGACATCCGCAAGAAAGATGAAAGAATTAATGAAGCCTGGAGGCTGAGCTTACTTCTCAACAGAATAGAGTATCTACTCTTCAAAGTGCAAATCAAGACTTTATGGTATAAAATTTTTATTCTTCAAGTCATCTTTACTTTGTCGGCTATTATTCTTTCCCGATTTATTATTTTTTGCGAGACATATATAATCTCTCGATGAAGCTATTCTTCTCCATTCATTTCCAAGAGCCCATGGATAATGATGTTCTTCTCACCCATCTCAACGAGTCTTTAAGTAACTCATCAAACAAAATTGATTCCCTTTCATTGAATGAACTTGAACCAAATGTCGCCTTTCAGATTGAGCATAGAGCTAGTTTAGGTTTAGCCAATCGATTTAAACAAATGTATCTTGATTCCCCATAGAAAAATTGAGCTTCAAAGGAAGAAAATTAGTGGCCTTATTGATGAAAAAGACCAAATCTTTGCTAATAGGGGTGCGCAGGCATTAGCAAAGATTTCAAAAGTCTCTTCTCAAGTACAAATTGAACGAGATGAATCCCTTCGCCAGAATGCCATACTTACTGAGCGAGAAGAACAAGTTCGTTCACTTCTTGTTATAAATAATGATGATGAGTTTGCTTGGGCTGCGAAGGTTCTAGATAATGCTAGGAATAACTTAGGTGTTGATGTTAGCCTTCATGCCGAGCATACTGCCTTGGTTAAGGATATGATATCCGGGAGAGAAGGTTGTTTATTATACTTTCTTGTTTCTTATTTCCGTAGCATTGCTATTAAATTGTTAATATATTGTCATATGTTACGAGAATCCCAGAAAAGACTTCAAACAAGGATTGAAGAACTTGAGTCCGAAAAAGGACAACTCGCACAAGACTTTTCTCTTCGCAACAACAAATATTCTAAGATGAAGAAACAAGCGCAAGCTACGGTGGCGAACTTTAATAATTATGCGATTCGTTTTGCAATCAAACTATTGAGATAGTTTGCAATGATCACTGATTTCTCTTAGTTCATATCCTTGTCTTCGCAAGGATATTCCTGAAGATACACTTTTCTCAGATGTCTCGATAGTGATGCTAGCGACGAAGAATCTAGCGAAGAGAATGATGAAATCGAAGAATCGACCAAGAAGATGATCCTTCAAAGAAATAACTTCTTTTCTTCTTTCGCTATTTGTAATATATATACCCTTTCAATCTTCTTGGATTGTCAAATATGAATTCAATCTTTGTTTTCTTTACTTGCACATATTAATCAAGCAATTCTCTTTTATAATTCGACTAACTAGTATTATGAATGCATAAATTCCTCATATGGAAATGAATAACAAAACTTTATCCTATTCATTCCCATACTTGCCTCTCGTTATTCATTTTCAAATGAGAAATTTACCTTTGCTATCTGTTTTCGTAAGCGTATTGAATCTCGTTATTGCGACAAGATGTGAGAATGTCTCCATAAATGAAGAACTCCGTTAATCTTGCCTTATCGTTTTTGTGTGGTCTTATTTTGCCTTCCTAATTAAAGGTCTTATTTTGCCACCCCTCGTTGCGACAAGATCGCAGGACGTCTTTACATTTTCATGTAATGACCCATTGACCTTGTCTTATCATTTACTAAGTATTTTTGCCTCTGCGGGATATTTTATCATGACAATATGACAGCTTAAATACTCTTGCGAGTGTAAAATCCCATGACATTATCGTCTCTGCGACGAAATCGCAGGACGTTTTTGTATTTTCATGCAATAACCCATTGATCTCGCCTTATCCTTGCGTCCGTTATTATTGCCTCTACAGGATCATTGCACAAATATGACAAGCCTATATTTCCTTACGAAAATAAAGTCTCATGACATTTGCGTCTTTTGACACTTATCAGCTCCCTAATGGAGGGTTCCGCCCTTATCATCTCCCTGGTTGCCCCTTCAAGGAGGCGTACATCGGCCATACAAGACTAGCTCCTCCCATCCGGTCTTAACAGCAAGCAGGTTGTTTTCGTGACCTCTTATCCCTTATACCTATAGGGCTTATGGTTACGAGACTCGCACCCTAAGTGGAGTTTTCTTCGGGACGAGTGCAGATGTGCCAAGACTTGTCAAGAGTGGTAAGGAAGTTCCATGCTCCCCGCACTCTTGACTCCAACGTGTACCTCGGCGCCTTGGTCATACGCTGACTCCTTGGAAGAGACCCTCGGTCGTCCAACTGTGGTATAACCTTATATAGTTGGAAATCCAAGGTATCTCTCCAGGATGGATGTTATTATCCCCAATCTCCATGACTCGGGTTCCGGGAGCGGTGTAACCTTTTCATCGAGCCATGTCAAGAGATACCCCTTATATGACGCACTTTAGGTCTTACATTTGCCTCTTACGAAATATTATTCGCGAACTAGGGGTGTACGCCATAAAGGTTCGTCCCATTCACTCACTCATTCATTTTTGTTAATTCAATTAATCATTCATTCTTGATAATTTCATGTTATTTTGTTTTGATGCTATCGCATAATTTTGCTTTGTTTGCAACATTCTCTTTTCAACTCTTCAATCGGATTTTCATACATTCTTGATCGCGAGATTCTCGTACATTTCTTCTTCAATTATTATTTCTTCCTTCTACTTTTGATATGCCTCTGTCACTTAATTTTGATAACAACAACTATTCATTTCTTTAGTCTTTTGATCCTACTATTTTCTTTTCGCACTATTCAACCGCCTTTATGTATTCACTTGAAAGCGTCTTCAACTACCTTTTATTCTTCTTGTCCCCGACGTGCCTTCGCCACTTAAACTTTGTCACTTCTGCAATTATTCACTTCTTACACCTTTTACTCCCGCTTCCCTCGCCTCCGTATCATTAAAACCTCCGAATAGTTCTTTTCCAAGCATGACTTTCTAATTGCCTTCATATCTTCACCTCGCAATGTGTCTTCTCTTCTTATATTTATGCTATCTACAATCAATCTTTCTTTTCTTTGTTCTTCTTTTATATTCTTTTTCCATCCCTTCTTTTTGCGGCTCTCTCTTCATGACTCTCCACATCGATCTCATAACATTTTTCCCCTTCTATCCAATCTCCTTAATAATTCCAACACCGCTAGGATGGGGAAACTTTATACACTTGATGATACGTTGACGCCACACCTGCAATTTCATGCAACCATGGCCTTCCAATCAATGCATTATAAGGGGACTCCACATCGACCACACAAAACAAGATATCAGTTGACAATCCTTGCAAAGGTATTCTCATGTGTACTTCTCCTTTGGGCTTGTTCGCGGTACCGTTGAAACCATATATTTTGTACGTTGAAGGGATCAAATCTTCATCCTTTCCTCCCATAGTCTTGTAAGTATGGTAAAAAGAATGTTGATCGAGCTCCCGGTATCGATTAATATTCTATTTATTGCCCAACAAGTTTCCGCCTCATCATCTTCCCCATCAACAGGTTTTGATTAATATCCGGTTTACCACCAACGGTTATCATGTATTTCTCTACCTTTGGGTATTTCTTCCGCCGAGAAAGAGATAACTGTTGTTGCCACTCTTTTAATCGCGATTTCCTCGCGATGTTCATTACCTACTTATCATTAACATCCCTCGCAAAACCCTACCGAGTACGTTATCATGAAAATCTTCAATGGTGCGATATGAATGAACAATGGAGTTGCAAAACAAATTTTTAGCTTTCGCCCGACTTCTATCATGAACGTTTCTTTTCCCTTTGATGGTGGCGGCGGTAAATGTTGAACTTTCTCTTCGCTTTTTAAAAAGTGATTCAAACTTTCCCCGATCAATCATTCTAAGGATAATTCTTTTGATGTTTCTGGAGTCATTTGTCGGATGTCCATGAAAACGATGGTGAGAGCAAGAATTCGTGACTCCCTATCACCTGGTGGCGGTTCACTCCCCATGTTCCATGGTGCGGTATATTCTCCATCAAGAGTATAGCTTCCCATATTTTCTCCACACTAGTATTTAGTGGTGGCATCTTGATTTCTTCCCATACTACTCTATGACGTCGTTGTCCTCCATGATAATTCCGTTTTTGACTTCCATAGGTTTCTTGCGGGTGATCAAGTCTCTGAATCTTGTTATTTCCACCACGATTGTAGCATTTTTCTTTCTCTTTCAAATTCTTCCCGATCTCGGCTTCCCATCGCTACTAATTTTGGCTGTCCATCATCTACTACTTTTTCTTGTTGCCCTTGCGAGGTACTCGCCATCGTTTGTACTATTCGGGTAACAAACTTGCATTCGTGACACTTGAACTTGTATTCACTGGCGGTACGATTCTACTTCATTTTGTCTTTCCTCCAAAGCAATATATTCCTCTTGCAATTCTCTCAATTCGGTCATCGTGATTGTATTCTTGACTCGAAAACTTGAACATATAATAAGTTGGTTGCGAACATAGCATTTATGAATGATAGTATGAGATATCTTTCATCCACCCGTCCAAACCATTTCGCTACACATTGTCTTCCATCTTACGGTCGAGATGTCTCAAGCTCTCGCCAATTCTTTGTTTTAGCCCAAATACATCTTCAATGCCGTGTCGCGAAGAGTTGTTGCTTATATACGCCCCTAAAAAATATAGCTTGTAAATGATTGAATGATGTGATTGTATTCCTTGGTAGACCCTCAAACCATTTCAACGCTTCTCTAGTTATACTCGACGCAAAGTATTTGCACAATATAGCATCATGGTTTTCCCACCGTAGCATACATCTCACGTAAGCCTTGATGTGTTGTACCGCACAAGTTGACCCATCAAAAATGCTAGTTAACGCTTTTGGTAAGTTGCACTTTGGGGGTATTCCTCCTAGCTGCACTTCTAATGTAAAAGGATTTTTTGACCTCTGCGATAGCTTCATCTAACTGTCTTCTCCTCCTTCTCTTCTGCTGTTCAATATTCCTCTCATCTCCGCCAATTCTCGCAGAATTTGTTCGTTTGCCTTTAATTTGAATTTATCGGTCTCTTTAATTCCGCTTCCCTCATTCTTCGTTCGTGTCTACTTTTTGTATTCTTTCATATTCTTCGTTGATATCTCCATTGTTGCGATTTTCGCGCCTTCTTTCTCGATTGTCATGATTATTCCGCCGAATCGCCTCTTCTAATTCCCGATTTTCCATTTCTCGCTCTCAATCTTTCTCTCTCGCGAGCTAGACGCTCTTGTTCAGTATAATGTTTTTCAATGTCATATTCAATTTCCGTTTGTTTCCTTTGTGTTTCTCTCCCATATAGTATTCTCCTTTCTTCTTCCCGATTTTCTTCATTAATCGGGTTATTCTCGCCTCGAGGCCGCCTATCTTCCCGATTTCCATCATTTTGATCATTCACCAAAATATAACGATTCTCTACTAATTCTCTCTCTTCGCGACCTCCTTCACCAAAATTTAACTCTCTTTCCAAATTTTCTTCATTAACGTTTTCAGGTAATGTTCTTCTCACGTTTTTCTAATCGATCCCTGATCTCGATCCGTTATTACTCCCTTGATCTTCTATTTTGCAACCTCCTATTTTCCATCCTTAATTCGTGGTTTTTGCCTTGTTAAATTTGCGCGTTCTTCCGCTTCTAACCGCCTTTCTTCATGTATTGTTGTCTCAACGCTTCTAACGCCGCAATTTCTTCATTTCCACGAACTTGTTTCTCCCATCTCTTCTCGATTTCTCTCTTCTTGTCCACTATTCATCAATTGTTGCACTTTTTCTCTTTCTTCCATAGAATCGATCTCCATGTATGCACGCTCACTCTATCATAATCAGTTACTCCGTTTAGGCCGGTTGAATTGGTGGTTGAACTGATGGTTGAATTGGTGGTTGAATTCGACCTTCTTCTCCATTTCTTGCATTTATCCTTGATGGTTCACCTACTTCATTTCTCCTTTCTCCAACTAATCTTTCACTTCTCCTTACGATCGTTGGTTGTTTTGATGCATTCTTTCTTCTAGCCATTTCTCAATTTTAGTAACTTGTTAAAAATTATTCGAGATTTCTTTCTTGTTACACCCGATTCTTCCAATTCCACAAGGTTGATCTTCTACTCGTCCCCTCGTTTCTAGCGCATATGTAGTTGCGGTGAAATCCCACACTACACCCCTCACTCGAATTTGTTTAGTTAATCCATTTGAAGATGAATAACAATATATTTTATTAATTGTTTTCTTAAAAGGTTTACAAAGAAATGTAGAACAGAGCTAAAGAGATTACAATCACTCTTAATTTTCTCTCTCCTAATGACTTGCTTCACAATTCGAAGAGAACCCCCACAACAGACTTACTCGACCCTTTATATAGGGTATTACATAGTGGATGTGACTAAGCCGTCCTTTATTTTCGGGAATTCTTCGCGAAGCGCCGTAAATATGTAAGTGTTAGACTTCGCGAAACACCTAAATCTCGCCAAGTCTTCACACTTTTCTCATGTTCTGGACGTCGTCATCTGATGCGTCATTTAAATTATTTCCTTGCGACACCTTCGCAATGTAGTTGTTTATTACTCTCGCGAAGTATTGTTGTCGCGATATTCTGGTCCTACCGCATTGTTGCCATGGTGCGCAGTGTGCGGCTTGGTTTGGCATTGTTGCCATGGTGCGCGGTGTCAGTATACTGGGTTTTGGAATTAGGGTTCGTGTCGAAAAACCCTAATCTGTATTTTGAAAAAAATACCCCTATTAATTATTTACACCTGAGTTAAATGCTCTTAGTTAATGTGTTCGGGTAACACTAGGTCATGGGATTTTACGATTTTACCCCTTGTTTAAAACCACCATCAATATTAAGTCCCCGCTTAGCTCTGGAATAGGGGCTTTGTCATGGGTAAGCATAAGATGGTGACAAACTATCAACAACAAACCGTAAAGAGAATTGAGGAGGCTTGTCGACCTTTTATCAATAGGATTTGGAATCCTTGCCTCGGCAATTTTGCACAAATCGGGAGGGCCGGCGCAATTGGGAAGTTATCGTTGTGAGAGACGGGCAGGTGGGCGGCATTGAGAAGTTGACGCGAGTTTAGAAATCGAGCGTGCTAGTTGGTGGGACCGGCGCAAGGTGGGGAAGTCGTGCGTGCTTGCCGGGGCGGGACTTGAGAGGTCATTGGGAAGTTGGCGTGATTGGTGGGGCCGGTGCAACTCTGGGCGGCATTGGGAAGTGGTTGCGAGTTGGGAAACTGAGCGCCCTAGCTGGTGGGACCGGCGCAAGGTGGGGAAGCTGAGCGTGCTAGGCCGGGCGTGACTTGATGGGGTCGGTGTGAACAAGGAGGGAGTAGGTGTTTTTACAGATAGCAAAGTTTCCTTATTTTTGCCTTCCTTCACGCGCGGCTTCAATCAGGCATCGTCCATGCCAAAAATCTGGAAGCGTTATGTCCCTCATTGCTTCCTTTCCTTTTTAAGGTTCCGTATTCAAACCCAACGAATCGCATCATCTCCCTCGTTTGAGAAAAGGTTCTTCTTGTTGAGTTTCTCTCTTTGTCATGTCACGTAGATTCAAATCATCTTCTAACCAGCCGGAGTTCTCCAGTGAAGCGCGAGGTCGACTCTTGCATGAGCATCCAAACAAAGGTTATTCGGGTTAAGAAAATCATACCGGTATGTATTCTTCTTCTTTGGTGGACTGACGTACACTTTACCGCTTGTTGGATAAATGGAAAATTTCCCTTTTGTGCAGAGATATCCTGTTGGAGCATGCATCACTGTTATCGACGAGGATGACCTGGTCGTTCCCCTTGCTTCAAATCCGACCTTGTTGATCGCCGCAGACTTGGAGGACGCCGATTTAGGGCTCTCTTGCCATGAATACCCTTATGCGGGTTTGTCGTTTGGGACTCGTATGAGGTGTCTCTCCTCCAATTATCTAATGTTGGCGGTTCCCAGTGCGGAAAGAATTCGTGGTCCTTTATACGGGGATATGGAAGACATACGGCCATATCGCTACTGGGAGCGTAGTGAAGTGATGTTCGTCCGCCTTGGTTTCAGTAGTGAACTATCTTTTGCCAACGATTCTTTGAGATGGAGAATATGTCCATCCGTGTCTTTAGCGCAGAGTCATCCATTCAATCGTGGGAGAACATGGTGTCCACCGTGAATCCTTGGAGTTTAATATCACCAAAGTTGCGGCATCGTCTCAATATTGTGAAAGTCGACGAGCCGGTATTCTTTCCGGTGTGATTGATGTTGAGGACCTCTCGTCGACATGGGGTGCCCGGCAATTGGGACACGCCTTTCCGGAGTAATTGAGATTGGGCTTCCATCTCCGGCTAATAGTATCCAAGTCGTTGTAAACGACAGTAGAGGGTTACTACTGATGTTATTCCACAGACTTCGGCATGGACATGTTCAAGTTGTTGTGAATGCTTGCATGGTGGAAAACTTCTCGGCGCCCGGGATGAAATAGGGAGACGTTCTATTGCCGATGCGCCGCTTATCAAGTCTTAGGGACTTTGTTCCAAGTTAATCCTTCAAACCATCTTCCGAATCTCGGACTATCGTACGGAATGGGATGCGGTGAGAAGTCCCCTGGTCATACTTCGGTTTGATATGATGGCATGGATGAATACATGAATGTAACCTTCTGGCGTGCTTTTGGAGTTTTCGGTGCACATGTACGGCTTCATGTTGAAAAATTCCCGCGGGTCGTAAGACCTCGATAGTGATGATGTTGAAATCAGTAATAACCCGGTTGAGGGGAGTGAAAGCATCTCACGCCGGTAGTCCCCATGCGTAACCTACTTTTATTACATCGCCTTGAATCCCCCCTCCACGGGATTTGATATAAGCCTATCATACTCTTCTGGATGTGACACTGGGATGCTCAGAAATTACATGATAATATATTCTGGATAGTGCAGGCTCGGGATCCTCCGCGGTCTTGTAAAGTGTTGAAGGCGTCTTCTAGACAGAGGGGTGATGATATTCTTGCGCTCGCACCCTTGAAGAGTAGAGGACCTTGTTGTGGGTACGGCTTTTTGGTGAACCGTGTCTTCTGAGATTTGCAGTGAAGGGATCCCGTGTATATCTTCCTCCTCAAGTATGGTTTACGTGTTTCCATCCTTGTAGTAATTGCCGATGCGGTGAAGCTCCTAAATTTGGTATCAACGAATGAGGGGCAACAGTTCTTGGTAGGATATGTAATCGGGAGAGACTACATTGTCGTGGTAACAAAGTAGGTTGGGCGATATTCTATGGGCTTCCGTGGAAGTAAAAGGATTAATTTGGATGCGTAAGCGAGCAAACTGTCCATGATCACGAGTTTTGGCGAGATGGATTAAAAGGTGTCCATGACTTCGAAGATTGGCCGGGCTGTGACTATGTTTCTTGATATGGGGAGTGTGACGCACGACCCTTTGCAGGAAGGAGTGGAGTTGAAGCGAACGTTGATGCGGCCGGCCGCCGGAGAACGTTGATGTGTAGCTACTCGGAGAGAACGTTGATGTGTAGCTACTCGGAGAGAACGTTGAAACGACGTCTTGCAACTCTCGAGCCTTGACGGTTACCATTTTGAAGCCGGAGGTCGCGTCACGTTTTTGTCAAACTCGACATCCCTCAAGAGAACAGAGGTTAGGAGTCCCCAGTTCCATCTATCGATTGTGCATCCTAGGAGAGGTTGGGGTTTGGGAACGGCTTCCCTGGATGGAAACGCCTGCTTTCCTGATATAGTGCAGTTGAGGGGTTAAAATATGTCTTGACGCTACGCCATGAAGAAACATAGAATCTCGCATAACTGTTTCATCATAGACTGTACGACTTTATGGGCGAAGTTCCCATTGTGCGGGTCCTGACGAGGGAAGGGTCTCCGTGAACTCAGGAGCGTTGTTGATTTCCCTTGCTTTCGATTTTGGAGGAGTCTTTCCTGATCTTCACGTGTGATGAAATTGGATTGCTTATCCCCTTCTACTGGTCGTTCAAGAGCAACACGAGTCTCTTCATCAATAAACGCGCGTCCTGCTGAAGTATCTTTTGTCTTTTCATCAAATCAACGCCGCTAAAAGGAGGTCGCTTCTTGGGATCTTCCAAGATCTTGCCCTGATGGTGGAGTAGCGTCTCCGGTGACGGTTGGAGCTGCCATGCTTGAAGAACCGTTGGGGTGGCGGAAGTGGCTCTGGTTCTGGTGATCGTAAGTGTATCGTGCAGAGATGACACAATTTTGATCACGAAGTGCTGGAGCTATGGCGTTGTTTCAAGGGCGAGGATGGTGGCCGGGAAGGGCGCAAGATGTTAGCGCTAGAAGGATGCGAACCGTTAGCACAGAGTATGGTATCGCGGGCCGGCATGCGCGTGCGCATGTGTGCCTCGGCATGTGCGTCCGGTAAGCGTGTCCTGGGAAGCGCGTCCGGTAGGCACTCGGATCGTCTTGGAATGGGCGCCGACTTGGTGTGGACGCCGGTTAGGCATGGACGCCGGCTTGGACTTGTTCCTCGTATCTTTGTTATCACGTCATGGTGTTAGCGGTAGCGCGATAGTGATAAAGTGGGCAAGCATATTCCAGCTATGTACTCCGGCGTTTCTCTTTCAATTTGTTTTATTATTTTCTTGTGCTGGTTCAAACCATATATAACCATAGGTATGCCTTTCATAAACTTGTGGAAATACTTCATCATAAATAATTCTTCAAATATCACTGTAGTAACTTCGGTTTCTCAGGTCTTCTGATGAGAATAAACTTTCCGGGTGCAAGACCAAGGTTTTTTTTTTTGAAAGACATAATTGGATGTCCGGTTCAAAGTTCGACTTTTTGATTAGACAATTTGGTAGCTTTTGAGGATATTGGATTATTTCGGGATGAATGGTTTTGATAATATGACTCGATTATGTTTTGGGAAAGGAATATTGCTTTTATGAAAGTGTGCGCTAGCAATAGGCACAATACTCAGTAGTATAATGGTTTTACTAAGAACCTAAAAACAAATCGTATATCTTGCGCAGCCTCTGAATTTACTCACTTCATAGGTTTTTGCGAACATGCCCCTCTCTATGTAAAAAGGCGGTTTTGCTGGTAGCATCGCCAGCAAGTCCCCAATCGCTGGTAGCATCTTCGGCGAGTCCCCAGTTTTCTCGTGTAGTTTTTATAACTGGTAACCGGGTCGTCTGCCAGTTGAGTCGGATCGAGTCGCCTTCCCCTACCATCTTGACATCCGGGTCGAAGAACGAGATCGGCACCCGACATTGTAGCCGATAGATCAATCCTCCCTTGTGGTAGCCAATTGTTTATGGGTAAAAATCGTTTCGCCGATTTCAGTAAATTCGTAGGTGAGTGAGAAACTGGTTCAAACCCTAAACAAATGTCTGCACGTGAGCACTTTATAGATTCGATAGATCAATCTGCATAAGTCCGGCCTAAACCAAGAAATGGCCGTTCGCACTTGCTTCGGTCATAAAGTGGAGGAGAAGGGTTGATTTGGGGAGGGAAGCAAAGAAAGGTGTTGAGACCGCACATAGTTCGGGAGAGTAGTGTCTCGACTTGTATCGTAAAGTGAAAGCTTCTAAGCTTGCAAGAGATGAAAGCTTTTTGGAGAGCTTGCAAAGTTGCCTTTTCGAGAGTGTAGTATTTTTCTCCGACCGAGACTTGTTGTCCGGGTGGAAATAGGTAAGACCTATTTATACAAGTCGAGATTGAAACGCACTCGGCCTCATGAAGGAAGAGAGTAAAGGGTGAAATAATGGGAGGAGGTGGTAATCGCATGGTGTTAATGGGTGAAAACGTTTTACCATTATTTCCTCATTTATTTGACCGCTTTATTCCTTTTCACGCTTTCTTAATGTGAGCATAGTGTACGCCGCAAGTGTGACCGCCAAACCAAAACCCCGGAAAGCATCCCCGCCTTGTGTTGATGTCTCGAGTGTTGGTTGCATCTTGAGTGCAAGTGGTGCCGCTAGGGGCGCATGTGGCATGGGCCAATGGCATGTGCGAATGCCTTTGTTGCGAGTTGCACCTCTAGCGCAAGTGGCAATGCCATAGCCGCTAGTGGCGTGGTGTGGCATGTGCGTAATGCCCGGGGTGGTAGGTTGTACGTTGAGTGTAAGTGGCAATGCCTGAGCTGCTAGTGGCGTGTGTGGCATGTGCGGAATGCCTTGGTGGTAGGTTGCATGGCTTGCGAGTTAGGCTACAGCAGCGTGGGTTTTGGCATGTGCCAATGGCGCGTACGGCCAAGTTGGCCTAAGTTGCACCCGCTTGCAAGTTAGGCTACCGGCGTGCATTAGGGGCACGGCTAGGTGATGAAGGCTTCCAGCCGAGCGTGTTGGCATGTGCCAATAGCATGCGTGGTCGTTTAGGGCCGTGGCCTTGGTAGGAAAAGCTACTGATGACGCATGTTGGCATGTGCCAATGGCATGCGTTCGTTAGGGCCGTGGCCTTGGTAGGAAAAGCTACCGCCGAGCATGTTGGCATGTGCAAATGGCATGCGTGGCCATTAGGGCCGTGGCTTTGCTAGGAAAAGCTACCAATGAGCATGTTGGCATGTGCCAATGGCATGCGTGGCCGCGGGGCCGTGGCCTGGTAGGAAAAGCTACCAAAGAGCATGTTGGCATGTGCCAATGGCATGCGTGGCCATTAGGGCCGTGGCTTTGTAGGAAAAGCTACCAACCGAGCCTCGTTGGCATGTGCCAATGGCATGCGTGGCCGCTAGGGCCGTGGCCTTGGTAGGAAAATCTACCAGCGAGCATGTTGGCATGTGCCAATGGCATGCGTGGCCGACTTGGCCTAGGTTGCATGGTTTTTAAGCCTAGGGCGCTATATTTGGCATGTGCCAATGGCATAGCGGCTTGGAAATATGGCTTGTGGTATGTGTTGGCCTGTGCCAATGGCACGTATGGCCATGTCGTCCTAGTTACACGTTTTGCAAGCCTAGGGCGCTATATTTGGCATGTGCCAATGGCATAGCGGCTTGGAAATATGGCTTGTGGTACGTGTTGGGATGTGCCAATGGCACGTACGGCCATGTTGACCTAGTTGCACGTTTTGCAAGCCTAGGCGCTATATTTGGCATGTGCCAATGGCATAGCTAGCTTAGTTTGACATGGTTGCCAATGAGTGCGATATGTAGTTTGGTTTTGGCGTCGATGCCATGGTGCGCTGGTTTGGTGTGCGGCTTGGTTTTGGCATTGTTGCCATGGTGCGCAGCATGCGGCTTGGTTTGGCATTGTTGCCATGGTGCGCAGTATGCGGCTTGGTTTGGCATTGTTGCCATGGTGCGCAGCGGCTTGGTTTGGCATTGTTGCCATGGTGCGCAGTGCGGCTTGGTTTGGCATTGTTGCCATGGTGCTAGTGTGCGGCTTGGTTTGGCATTGTTGCCATGGTGCTGCAAAGCAGCATTGGTTTTGGAATTAGGGTTCGCGGTTAAAACCCTAACTGTATTTTGAAGAAAAAATACCCCTATTAATTATTTACACCGAGTTAAATGCTCTTAGTTAATGTGTATGGTAACACTAGGTCATGGGGTTTTACGATTTTACCCCTTGTTTAAAAACCACCATCAACAACAGGGTGAAATCCCATGGATTGATCGTGCGCCCAGAGAAGGGGAGCGTTCTTACCATCAGGATGGTAAAGGCTCATGTGGATTCCGACACTCTCCCACCTCTTCACACGGGTTTAGCTGCGGGATTCGCTCCCGGTACACCAAGAATTATTGCCTATTTATTGGGACTAAAGAATTTCATTTCTCCACCTTTATATTAGGGACAAATTATAGAATGTACATTTTGAAAATCCTCTTACTGCTTCTCAAAAGAAGTCCGCCTTTATATTAGGGGTAAATAGTATAATTTTTTTTTTTTTGAAGCATGAAATTGTATTAAAGTTAGGAAGAAATAACACGAGGGTACATTGTACCCATTGAGTCTGCCATTACAATAGGACCAATACACGATGGTGTTTTGTGGTCAAAGATTGTTGTGGATAGATTTCCCATTGTGCTATCATTTGCTGCTTTGCTTTCTAAACCGCCCGCCGCCTGATTTCCTTCCCCGTAAATATGTTTTATGGTGCACTGTGGAATTTGGGACAATCTAAGCTTGATTCATGCTATCATATTGTTTAAATTAAAAGGTGGTTCGGTTGTCGAGGTTAAAAACCTTTGATGATTTTCTGAGTCCGTTTCTAATTGCACATTTAGCCATTCTCGATCTGTAGTTGTTCTTGACGCAATGAGGATGGCCAAAGTTTCGGCAGTGAGCGTTGTTGAAGGGTGAATTTAATTCTGGTCCTACCCGTCCTAGCTACACCAAGTGACCTCACTTTACTAGGAATAGTAAGAGAGATTGTTGTCTTTCCATTGTACCTTGTCCTTCCTTATATAGACTTCCTAAAAGTCCCTCTTTTTATGTCATCATGACACATGTCCTAAACCTTCTTAATTACCTCTAATGCCATTCCTTAGCATAACCTCCCCCTTATTCATTAATCCCTTTGTTTATGGGTGAAAACTGTTTCTGTGGTTTTTGGTAAATTTGGGTGTGTGTGGATGATAAACGAATCTAAACCCTAAACAAATGCACTGCACAAGAGTGCTTTTGATTCGAGAGATCAATATGTACAATTCTGGCCTAAACCAAGAAATGGCCGTTCCAGACTTGCTTCGGTCACAAAGTGAAGGAGATGGAGTTGATCTTAGGGAGGGAAGCGAAGAAGGTTTCAAGATTGTGAAGGTGTTGGCTGTTTATGAATTGTATCAGAATGTTGAACTGGCTTGCACAATGTAATCTATCAGCTCTGGGTGTTTTCTGGATACGTGACAACACTTGGTTTTTTTTGTGTTCATGAAAAATAGGTTGGAGAACCTATTTATATAAGTCATTGAGCGCCACCCTCATCTCGTAGGAAGTGGAGGAGGTGAAGTGATGAAGTAGTGGGGTCGTGTAAGAGTGGTGATTATTACACGATCACACCTTTGCCTACTTCCCTCATCACTATTAACCGTCCAACTTTTCCTGACACACATTCTTGTAATGGCGCGTTGCACGCCGCACGCCGTAAACCGCCGACCAATACCCCAAGTAAGTATCCCCGGTTGTGACATGCTTGATGTCTCGAATGAGCGGATCGTGGGACCCAATACAGGAAATAGCATACGATGCTAAGTTAAATAACTAAGTTATTTAAGAAATTGATATTCATGAAATATCGTGTATGTTCGATGCATGTAATGCATTGCAAATAATCAACATGTATGAAGCATCGATGTTTTAAATCTTAACCGAGTAAGTCGAGGATCAAGCGTCTTAAAATATCATCACGTCCAACCACTTCGAGAGATCATTTAGAGGCCGCATGGGCGAGCCATCCCCCCCGGTCGATCACCCTCGTGGAAGAGTGGTGGACGGTGATCATCGAGGTGCCTCATTGGTCGCCTAGCTTTTAACCCAGGCTGTCCGACCAAGTTAGCAAAGTTGGACGACGAGATGGTTTACGACACTTATTTGCGACCGTTGATAGATTTTAGGTTTTTACGAGGTGCGCAAGCATCCTTCTTTGTCTTGACCGAATTCAAGCTTGGGCGTCTGGGCTTTGGTGGGACCGACGCCATGCATGGAGACGGCCGTTGTTGTACACGCCTACACCTCTCTGTCACACGAAGACTCGATCTAGGCCACTCAATTTGACCGGCAAAGATGAGTGGTCGTGATCGATTTACGAGAAGAAAATCCATTGCCGCAAAGGATTAAAGGTTGCGTGACATGCCACTTTAGGCGCGCGTCTCAAGGTGTCGAGTCCTAGTTCCGCCTAGGGCCGACCGGCTACATGTAAAGGTGGTCCCTGGTGATCATGTTGACACTCTTGGGACCTCTTAAGTCTATATCTACACCCTCCATCCAGGCTTGTGAAGATGGATGATCGTGATCGAACTACGACAGATATGCAACGCCGCAAACCCTACTTAGGGTTTTTAAACGATCACGTATACATGACTTTGGCCAAATGGTTTGGTAATTTATGCTTCTCCTTTGGAGAGACCGATTGTGTGGCCCACGTTGGGTCGACGGTGAAATGTGTGCACTCCCTAACGGTCCTAGGGCACGATTTAAGCCATCCAAATATGCTGGTTAAGTTGGATGGTTGTGATCGTTCTAAGACACTAGTGGAATTTCCGCGACCTTTAAAAGCATCACGCCAGCCATGTTTCGAGCAAACGTTCATTGCTCCATGGCTTTGCCGTGAGAAAGCCGATCGGGCAGGGATAGAGTAGGCCCGCCAATGTGCGTGTTGGTGTCTCCTCAATCGTTCATGGTGCGATCTAAGCCTTCCAATCAGGATGGTGAAGTTGGACGGTCGCGATCATTTTAAGACTATCTTAGGCAGTCTTGCTCGTTCGAGCTTCTTCCAAAGTAGCGCGGCCACCCTATTTTAAGGTGGCATTTTGGCACGTTCGGGAAGCAGGCGTGATGCTCGATCGGCTAGGTCATAAATGGGCCCGCCAAGTGGTCATCACGGTGATAGCTTTCTCCCGCTAGGTTCGTCTAGGATGGTTAAATCATGCGGTCAACTTGCGTGGCCGTGATCGTTTTTGGGCTGATATGGACAGTGTAGATTTCCTTTAAGGAAGTTAAGTATGCTCGATCGCGCTAACCAAAGCGCGTCGATGCGAGACTCTCTCGAGAGAGTGATGTAGCCTGTGTGAGTACTTCAGTGCATGTCTCAATATTGGCAAGGAGATTCATGCTAGTCGCCGAGAGTGAACACTTTCGTCGTCATGTCATGTAAATAATGAGAGTTCTACTGAGAACACAAAGACGGAAAATACTAGGCAAATCATGCATTAATTATTAATGCTAGTAAAATTTGTTTAATATTTGCGATTCGTTGCACGCACCATTCAGGTGAATCTTGCGTATTTTATGAATTGCTTCAAATAAAGTGAAGAGATTTTTCGCACTCATCACTTCTTGAACGGATTTTCCCTTTGCGGGGTGACAAGACATAAAAATAATGGTTTTACAATTTTAGCCCCGAACTAAAAATCCACCATCAAAATTAAGTCCCCCGCTTAGCACGCAATGGTTGCACTATTATGGGGTAGGCATTAGATGGTGACATATAAAGATAAAACTTATGAGACAAAGTTAAATGTTACCAAGAGAGATGGGTCGTCCTATCCTCGAGCATGTTATGTTCAAGAGGCATCCAGAGTGGCCCCCTAGCTTGATGTTGGTTGTCCCAGGTAGATTAGGCATTTGGTTGGTTGGATTCTCAAACTATTCTTGAAGATGTCGTAATCCCCGACTCGATGAGGATGAGCCATCATGAGTAATATCCTTAAAAGGTCTTTGAAGCAATTTAGAAAAAGATATTGAAGCAGCTCCCAAAGAGAACGTGATGTAGCTTAGAAAGCGTGTTGAAGCGCTTACGAAGCTTAACGTCGAGGCGGCTCCTGAAGAGAGCGTTGAAGCAGCTTCTGGAGCGAACGTCGAGGCGGGTCCCAGAGAGTGCGTTGAAGCGGCTTCTTCTTCCGGAGAGAGCGTTGAAGAGGCTTCTTCTTCTGGAGAGAGCGTTGAAGCATCTTCTGAAGCGAACGTCGAAGCGGCTTCTGGAGGGAACGTCGAGGCGGGTCCCTGATAGAGCGTTGAAGCGGATTCTTCTTCACTTTAATTTTTCCCTGCGAATTACATGCTCCTTAATTAACCATCTCTCTTGTGTTGAAGAAGTCCTTAACTCTGTCCGTAGTGGTTGTTGTTATGGTGAAGCTCGGACATTGGTATCAACAAACGAACAACGGTTCTTAGCTGCAGCTATGATTAGAAGAGACTGGAAAGAAGAGGCGTGATAGCTACTGGCACGAACTTGGCGGTCTTCCTATAGTGGTAGAGCTTGTATCGAGGGAGAATTTAATGATGGAACGATAACTTCCTTGATGTTGCCTCATGGAATGAAAAAGAGGGAGACAGTCCCCTGCCCACGAGTATTCACTAAGCCTTCGACTTGATGGATGTTGTCACGCTGGGTTCATGATGGCGTCTTTACATCTGCTTTGCGTTTCATAGACGTACAACAATATCATTGGTCTTTGACTATACTTATGCTCTCTTGGGTATATCCTCGTCTTTTGACATCTTGAAATCATAATGATAGCGTGTTTGCATCTCTCTAAATTTACCATCTTTGAGATGGGCAGCGCTAAGCAGTCCCCAGTCACACTCCTCTGCCATTATCACCTTTGGATCGTGTCATTGAGGAGTAGGGAAGTTCCTTCATGCGAATGACTTAACTAATAGGCTCTGCAAATATGATGAAGCTCTTTTCATGAAGAATCTGTATGTACCTCTTAAGTCCCAGGTGCAATCTCCTTTGGTAACACAACTACTTGTTCGACGAAATTCTGAAATCTTCTCTCATTGATGTTGTGGACATCACTATCTTCTTGAGGCTTCTCTCTTGAGGTGTCGGCTTCATTAGATTTGAAGATGTCCCCCGCTCGCTCTCGTCCGGGCTGACATAATAGGCGAACCCTTTATAATGATTTGGAGATGACAATATTCGTTGAATCTTCCGAAACGCTTCATGTTGTAGTGCGGTCCAGACGAAACTTGCTCATTTCTTCAGCAAGGGGGTGAATGAAGCAACAAGCTGGGATAGACCAGGTATAAAACGTCGAATGTAGTTCACCTTACCTATGAAGCCTTGGAGTTCCTTCACGGTTATGAGGCGGCATCGTGAGGATAGCTTGGGTCTTGGATGGGTCCACTTTGATTCCTCGCGGTCACTGGAATCTCGTAAATTTGCCTCGAAGAAACGCCTAAAGCTCATTTCAAAGGATTCATCCTCAACTTGTATTCACGGCACTCGAACACTTGTCGTAAGACTCCTGTGTGGGCCATCCGAGCTTTTGATGTGACTACTATATCATCCACGTAGCCTTCAACTTGCTTATGCATCATGTCGTGGAAGATTGCCATCATAGCACGTTGATACGTTGCACCGGCATTCTTTAAACCAAAAGGCATTACAGTATAATAAAAATTTCCGAGGGGAGTTCGAAAAGCTGTCTTACTCGCGCCATGCTCATACATCCTTATCTGATTGTAGCCGCTATATCCATCCATGAAGGAGAACACGACGTGTGCGCTGGTGGCATCTACTAACATGTCGATGTTAGGTAGAGGAAAATCATCTTTGGGCAAAGATTCTGTTCAAGTCTCCGAAATTCATACAACACATGATCTGTCCATTTTTCTTTTTCACCGGAACCACGTTAGCCAACCAGGTCGGATGATGAATGGGTTTAATGGAGCCAGCAGCTAGCAACTTCTGAATCTCAGTTTTGATTTGCTTTTCTACTTCGTGCCTGAATTGCCTTGGATATTGTTTGACCGGCTTGGATCCATGTATGGCATGTAGATGATGGGTGACCAATTTTTCATCTAAACCGGACATTTCTTCATACGTCCAAGCGAATATGCCCTGGTATTCTTTGAGAAATTCCACAAGCTTCGTCCGTTCATCCGTACACAAGGTTGAGCTGATGGAGATAGGCCTAGGAGATTCCTCATTCTCGATGTTAACGATTTCGAGCTCATCAGTTGTGGAGTTGGTGCCATCTTACAGTTGTCGTGGAGCATCTAACACTTCTTCTTGTGGCCCGTCTTTGTTGTAGCATTCCGTTGGGCGGAGAGACTGGCTAACAGTCTCCCCTGCTAATTGCTAACAGCGGCGTCGGTATACGGTTTTACCTTTTTGGTCACGACTTGCCACAAAAGTTCGTTCCCTCTTTGTGTGAGCGTGGGTCGCAGCCTCACATGAAGGAGAAGAATTGGAACGCCTTTTCAGCAAAGATGCATCGTGGGGCTTAGTCTTCAATGATACAAGTCGGTCCTCCTCCTGGATTGACGCCCACGTAGGCAGTGGGATGCAATGAACTTTGTCTGATTCTTCGCGCGGAGCTTCTCTTGTTTCAAACAATTCCATTCCACATATTGATGCGTAAGGAGACAATGATGCATGAATACGAACGACTTCTTTATTCAGCATAGTCTTCAGGCATTGGTGATATGTCTAGGGGACGATCCTATTGTCATGAAGCCATGGTCTCACCAATATCATATGGTAGTCCGGCTCCTTTTCTATGACTTCGAATTTCATATTTGATTGGACGGGCCCTACAGATAAATTCAGATTGACATACCCGTACGTGTTGGTTTAGTTTCCTTCAAAGTCTGTCATTGTGGTAGGCTGTCGCACGATCTTGCTTGGGCGAACCTTGGCCGTCCTGAGTGT
Source organism: Papaver armeniacum (assembly GCA_023531295.1). Lineage (NCBI taxonomy): Eukaryota > Viridiplantae > Streptophyta > Magnoliopsida > Ranunculales > Papaveraceae > Papaver > Papaver armeniacum. Next base: position 79,021 of record JAJJWW010005554.1, read on the forward strand.
CTTGAGAGTAATCACATTCGAAGACGCTCCCGTGTTGATGAGGTCCCTCTTGAACTCTGAATCCTTGATGTGTGCAGTAACGTGTAGGGCCCGGTTGTGACCTTCTTCCGCCATCATGTCTTCTTCTGTAAATGTAACATTATTCACAGACATCTCTGGTGTTTTTGAGGCTTCTAGACGCAAATGAGTTAAATGCACGTCCAGGGCTATCTGGTTGATTGCAGCAAACGTCTCCGCCCGCTGATTCTTTGAGAGGTGTAAACGTTCGCATAAACTTTCCACTAAAAAAGCCGCTTCCTGATCCACCGAACTCTGGTTCATAGTGAACTATTGACTTGAGGAGGATCGTTACGAGGATCAGTCCCCAGTGTATAAATTTCCGTGACAGGAGAATCGCTCATATCTGATGTCATCTTGATGAGGAGATCGAGTATGCCGTTTATTGTTTCTTTGATCAGGTCCATGTTCTTCGTGTGAATCTCCTGCACCCGTCTTAACTCGATCAATGTTGGGATTCTTCCGGTTACACCATCAGATACACCATTGGGAAGAGGGGTATCTTCATTGGAGGAACTTCGACCGGGATTTGAAATTTTTGGGGGAGTCCTAAGACCCACCATTTTGAAATTAACCAAATGGGATTGGGTATTGAAGAAATTGACTTCATAACCGAGAGATTAAACTTCTACTGTGGTCGACAATTGTTTATGGGTGAAAACTGTTTCTGAGATTTTTGGTAAATTTGGGTGTGTGTGGATGAGAAATGAATCTAAACCCTAAACAAATGCACTGCACGGGAGTGCTTTTGATTCGAGAGATCAATCTGTACAATTCTGGCCTATACCAAGAAATGGAGATTCCAGACTTGCTTCGGTCACAAAGTGAAGGAGATGGGGTTGATCTTAGGGAGGGAAGCAAAGAAGGTGTCGAAATTGTGAAGGTGTTGGCTGTTTGTGACTTGTATCAGAATGTTAAACTGGCTTGCACAATGTAAGCTATCAGCTCTGGGTGTTTTCTGGATACGTGACAACACTTGGTTTTTTCAGAAATTCGTGAAAAATAGGTTGGAGAACCTATTTATACAAGTAATTGAGCGCCACCCTCATCTCGTAGGAAGTGGAGGAGGTGAAGTGATGAAGTAGTGGGGTCGTGTAGGAGTGGTGATTGTTACACGATCACACCTTTGCCCACTAGTCATCACCGCAACCGTACACCTTTTCCTGACACGTTCTTGTAATGACGCATTGCACGCTGCACGTTGTAAACCGCCAGACCAATACCCCAGTAAGTATCCCCCAGTTTGTGACATGCTTGATGTCTCGAATGAGCAGATTGTGGGACCCACTGCATGAAATAGCATACGATGCTAAGTTAAATAACTAAGTTAATTAAGAAATTGATATTCATGAAATATCGTGTATGTTCGATGCATGTAATGCATTGCAGACAATCAACATGTATGAAGCATCGATGTTTTAAAGCTTAACCAAGTAAGTCGTGGATCAAGCGTCTTAAAATAGCATCACGTCCAACCACTTTGAGTGATCATTTATAGGCCGCATGGGCGATCCATCCCCTGGTCGATCACTCCCTGTGGAAGAGTGACGGACGGTGATCATCGAGGTGCCTCATTAGTCGCCTAGCTTTTAACCTAGGATGTCCGACCAAGTTAGCAAAGTTGGACGGACGAGATGGTTTACGACACTTATTTGCGACCGTTGATAGATTTTAGGGTTTTTAAGAGGTGCGCAAGCATCCTCTTTGTCTTGACCGAATTCAAGCTTGGGCGCCGGTTTTGGTGGGAATGATCGGTTATGCATGGAGACGGCCGTTGTTGTACACGCCTATACCTCTCCCTCCCACGAAGACTCGATCGAGGCCACCAATTTGAAAGGCATAGATGAGTGGTCGTGATCGATTTGCGGCGTAAAAATACATTGCCGCAAAGGATTAAAGGTTGCGTGACATGCCACTTTGGGGCGCGCGTCTCGAGGTGTCGAGTCCTAGTCACCGCCAGGCCGACCTGCTACATGCAAAGGTGGGCCACAATGATCACGTTGACACTCTTGGAACCTCTTAAATCTATATCTACACCCTCCATCCAGGCTTGCGAAGATGGATGGTCGTGATCGAACTACGACAGATATGCAACGCCGCAAACCCTACTTAGGGTTTTGAAACAGTCACGTATACATGACTTTGGCCAAACAATTTGGCAAGTCATGCTTCTTCTTTGGAGAGACCGATTGTGTAGGGCCCACGTTGGGCTGACGGTGAACATGTGTGCACCTCCCTAACGGTCCTAGGTACGATTTAAGCCATCCAAATATGCTGGTTAAGTTGGATGGTTGTGATCGTTCTAAGACACTAGTGGAATTTCCGCGACCTTTAAAAGCATCACGCCAGCTATGTTTCGAGCAAACGTTCATTGCTCCATGGATTTGCCGTGATAAAAGCCGATCGGGCAGGATAGAGTGGCCCGCCAATATGCGTGTTGGCGTCTCCTCAATCGTTCATGGTGTGATCTAAGTAGTCCAATCAGCCGGTGAAGTTGGACGGTCGCGATCGCTTTAAGACCTGCCTTAGGTAGTCTTGCTCGCTCGAGCCTCTTCCAAAGCTGCCGCGCCACCCTATTTTAAGGTTGGCGTTTTGGCACGTTGGGAAGCAGGCGTGATGCCGACCGGCCAGGTCATAAATGGGCCTCCATGGTGGTCATCACGGTGATAGCCTTCTCCTTTAGGTTCGTCTAGGCCGGTTAAATCATGTGGTCAATTTGCGTGGCCGTGATCGTTTCTGAAACTAATATGGACAAGTCTACATTTCCTTAAGGAAGTTAAGTATGCTCGACTCCGGGCAAACCAAAGCGCTGTCGATGCGAGACTCTCTCGTCGAGAGTGATGTTGCTTTGTGTGAGTACTTTGTGCATGTCTCAATATTGCACGAAGATTCATGCTACTCTGCCGAGAGTGAACACTACCGTCATGTCATGTCAATAATGAGAGTTCGTCTCGAGAGCACAAAGACGAAAAAATACTAGGTAAATCATGCAATAATTATTAATGCTAGAAAAATTCACAGAATATTTGGGATTGGTGTTGCACGTACCATTCTGGGTGAATCTTGTGTATTTTATTGAATTGCTTCGAATGAAGTGAAGAGGTTTTTTGTACTCATCACTTCTTGAACGGCTTTTCCCTTTGCAGGGTGACAACACATAAAAATACTGGTATTACAATTTTAGCCCTGAACTAAAATCCACCATCAACACCCTTCCTTGTCCTTCTTTCCTCATGGGTCTCTCCTTGTTGGACTTGGGCTTAGTCCCCAAGTTCCCATCTCTCATATTGGGCTTACCTCTCCTCTTATGGGCACCCTTGCACCATTAAGGGACATAATTCTTCATGTATCAACATTAGTCCCCTGACTATTGCGTCAATTGTTAAATGATCCAATAGTCATAGAATATTTTTGAACGCCACCCCTTTTTGTAGGCAGTTAAAATGAGGATCCCTTTCCTCTTTATTAACTCTATGATCATGGGCGACGCTTGACCTTCTTCCATCGTGCAAACTTTCCCTCTTCTTTTCAATTTCTACCGGTTACCATTCCCTCTGCATAACCGCCACGTTCAAGCCTTGAGGTGCTCTCTATATAGAGCTTATTAGAGTGTAGCTCGGTTGACCCCACCAAGTGTTGGTATGTCAAGTTTGGTTGTCATATTTTAGTGAACCAAAACTCATTTAAAGAGTCGCTTGATTATCTACTAGAGTCAACTTCGTATAGGTTAGCTTGAAAGTATTAGGATATGAGACATTACAAGTATTACGAAGACTTGAAGAAGTGAAGAAGTAAGGATCTACAACGACAACATCATCCTTCCACTTGAGGTTAGTGATATTTGACTTGAACTGTTTCATTCCCTAACGTATCTTTCAAGTCGTGCATATTGAAAACATAACTGTGAAGCATGAATGATTACACTCTAGTTAGACGTAGTATTAAGGAATACAATACGGAGTATAACACTTATATTTTGATCTTCATATATAAGATATCGACATAATCTTTTGAATGCTATTGTGATTATGTATGGGTATGAGGTGAAGATTTCATCCTAGGAAACAATGTTTTACATTCGTTCAAAGGAAGGAAATTCATGAACTTGTTTTGTGAATCGAAAGGGAAATCACTAGGCTTATTGGTATTGTTATTCATTGCATATCTTTTGAACTACCAATATGTGTTATTAATATAACCTCTCATGACTTGTTTATGTTCTTGGTAAAACTATTCACAAGGCCTGACTTTTGTATTGGTATGACTTTTATTCGTGAAACCGATCTTAAGTAATCATCTAAGATGGCATGATCGATTTAGTGTTATTGGTATGACCAACTCTAGGCAAAGGGGAACCGATCCTAGTAAGAAGTGCAACCGATCACATGAGGGGAATCGATCCTTGTAAGAGGTGCAACACGTTTCTAGATATTGGGAACCGATCCTATGAACATGTGCAACACATTTTTCGACATTGGGAACCGATGATATGGACATGTGCAACAGATACAAGTTAGATACCATATATATATGGGAACCGATCCTAGTACCTAGTCAACCAAATTTTTGGAAAGCTAGTGTGACTAAATCCAGTACTCACATGGAGGTAGAACCGAAACTTGTTTTGGTAGAACCATGAAACCCATGATTGGTGATTGAGTGTTCTTAATCAATCACATAGTTCTTGTAAGTCCGATGAACCAATTGTAAACTTGTTTGGAAGTGTGGAAAATCGATTCCAAGATAGTAAATATGAATTATGATTTACTAAGTTAAGATGTCGACATACTTTGAACATGTGTAAGAACGCTTATCTTTTATTGTTCAAAGATATTCCTTAATAGCTAAAGGAAAAATCCCTTGATCAAAAATAAGTTGAGAATCTTTTAATTAAGGTTTTTAATTTTATTGTAAACTAGTTGGAGATTTTCTAAGAGATTTTCGGTCAATGTTTGGAAAATCATTTCCAGGAATTATGGAAACCGAATTTGGAATATATTGCATATCTTGAGAATATTTTCGATTTTGAAAATTCCTTGGTGTCCAAACTCCCTTGGTCTATAAATATAAAAATTTGCATATCTAGCAAACTAATCCTCAGAGCCAGCAAAACTACCTCGTTGTGTTGTTACTGGTGGAGCCGCCTATTCGGAGAGGAAAGTAACGTAATTAGGCGAAATCTCTTACGACCGCTCCGTTTAAAGACTTCTTAGGGATTGAGAATTGAAGCTCTATTAGTACCGTTGGTGGGAAACTAGATAATTGCGGTTTATTATTAGTTTTCGATTGATTTATTGACTAACGGTTGTTGAACATTGATTGCAACTAGTTTGTTTATGATTGAGAATCTTCTCTTTTGATATAAGATTCACTCAAACTAGATCGAAGTTTCGACGGGGATCTTTAGATTATTTGTAGATCTAAAGATGTCTTGTGATAATCCATTGTTAACAGACTATGTTCTGTGCGTGATTGATCACATGAGATTCAAGTTGATTGTGTGCAAGTGTTTATTGAAGATCTAAGAATATTTGAAGACAAAGAAGATTTCTGATTTGGGTTCATAATCTTTGGTGTGCACAATACTTGTTTCGGTTAAAGAGTATCCAAATATAATCGGTTTATCCTTGTGGTAGATTTGATTGATTAGTTGAGTAGATCGGCATCAATACAATTCTTTGTGATTCAAAGTATTGATTGCAAAATCTATACAATTAATTTGCTAGTTGTTATTATATAGATCTAAGGACATGAAAAAGGAGTTTATTGGGATAAATGGAAGAGCCTTTTGTCGAACTCACATCACTTGGTTGAAAAGAGTTGATACCAAATAGATTTGTTGTTCCTTTACTATTTGGAATACGAACCAAAGGAATTGTTCCAAGTACGTGACTGTTTATGGGTGAAAACTACTCGCCGAATTTGGTAATTTGGGGTGTATGGATGAGAATGAATCTAAACCTAAACAAATGCATTGCGCGGTGAGTGCTTGTAGATTCGGAAATCAACTGCAAGTCCGGCCTAAACCAAGAAATGACCGTTCAGCACTCGTTTCGGCTTGGCCACAAAGTGAAGGAGATGGGGTTGATCTTAGGGAGGGAAGCGAAGAAGGTGTTGAGATTGTGAAAGTGTTGGCTTGCTTATGACTTGTAACAGAAGGTGAGCAGGCTTACGATTGATGCAAGTAGTGCTCTGGGTGTTTGAATACGTTCTTGTATTAACACTCGGTTTCTGTATCGTCTGGACTTGTGTTGTTGTCTCTCCTGTTGGAGAATCGGGAGGAGAACCTATTTATACAAGTCATTTGAGGCTTATTCACGTCTCTCGTGGGAAGTGGAGGAAGTGGAGTGATGGAGTAGTGGAGTTGTGTGTTGGTGTTACACGACCGTCTTGCCCACTTCTCCCGTCATCTCTAACAAATCCATGACTTCCTAAGACGTTCTTGTGATGGCGCGTTACCTGCCGCATGCTATAAACCGCTGAACCAATACCCCAGTATGTATCCCCGATTTGTGACATGATTGATGTCCAGAATGTGTGGATCGTGGATCCACGAAAGGTAGCATGTAATGCTAAATTGAATAACCGCGTTATTCGTGAAGTTGATACTGTGAAGTATCGTGTGTATTTTATGTGTCTTTGCATCATGGTGTGGTAAAGTGATGGGTGGTGACGCCTCACTGACCAATTAACTCGACCAGGGTTGTATAACTAAGCTGGTGAAGTTGGACGGACGAGATGATCTTTGAGACACTCATCTTGCGGCCGTTAATGAATTAGGGTTTTGAAGAGGTGCGCATGCATCACTCTTGACTTGGTCGAAACCAAGCATGGGAAGGGTTTGGAAAGGACCGACTGGGCATGCGTGTAGACAACATGCCGGTGTACACGTCCGTACCTCACTGTCCCCATGAAGGCGCGATCTAGACCACTCAATTTGACCGGCAAAGAGGAGTGGTGGAGATCGATTTTGTGATAGGAATTTGGTGCCGCAAAAAGCCGCGCACCATGCTTACTTTCAGTAAGCGTGTTCCAAGATGACCTAACTTGGTCGGTCTTGGCCGAATGGTCTGGCGTGTAAGTGGTAGGCTGGTGTTCACGCCTATACCTAACTATCCCACGAAAACGTGATCTGAGCCAGTCAAATCGTCCGGCGAAGTTGAGCGGTCGAGATTAGTTCGCGGTTTGGGAGGTGTAAGCACACTAGTTTGGGCGGACGGTTTGGGATAACCGGGCATGGTATGCCTTGGCCGACCACGTGAGGAGATAGATGGGCCACGGTGGTCATCTTTGGTATGACCGAACTGTTTAATCTAATCTTGGACCCTCCATTCGTGCTAGGAGAAGATGGACGCTCGTGATGCTCAAAACCCTAATTTTGGGTTTCAAGGTCGTGCGTCATGCTCGCTGTTTAGGCGCACGGATCGAGATGACCAACCATGGTTGGTCCCGACCGATTGGTCGGAGTTTGTAGGCGGGACCACGGTAATTGTGGTGACATGCTCTGGGCCCTTTGAATCTACATCTACACCCTCCATCTATACCTGCGAAGATGGATGGTTGAGACTGTTTCGCGACACATTTAATATGCCGCAAACCCTAATTTAGGGGTTTCCGCCCATACGCTCTGGTTTGGACGTTTTGGCAAGCTAGGCCAATCTCTGGGGAGGCCAACCATGTGGGGTCCGCGTTGGTTGGCCAGTGGTTATTCCATACCTGCTTGGGGGTGATGGAATTGATCTGGGTCATCCAATCATGCTTGTGGAGTTGGATGACTGTGATCATATCTGGACTGATACGGTAAGTCCGGATGCTCAATCGGGATAGTATAACACACCAAGAGCTCTCAATCGGGCTAGTATAACACACCGAGAGTTGCAACCTGTACGGGTATTTCTTACATGCTTTCATTATAATGCTTGGAGGTTCGTGTTGCTCACGAGAGCAACACTCGGTAAATCATGCCGCATTGATAATGAGTCTTCGAAATACAAGGATGCTTGCGCATTAATTAATAATGCTAGAAATTCACAGAATGGGATTGTTGCCACATGCTCCAACCTGGATGAATTTCATGTATTCACAGAATGGGATTGTTGCCACATGCTCCATTCTAGGTGAATTAGTAAAGTGAAGGAGTATCCAACACTTATTAATGGCTTTATCTTTTACAAGATGTCAGCGCATGATTTTCTGGTTTTTTACAATTTTAACCTTAAATGAAAATCCACCATCAACATTAAGTCCCCTGCCTAGCACATAATGGTTACACCATTGTGAGGTAGGCATGAGATGGTGACAGTTAAAGACAAAGCTTATGAGACAAAGTTAGATGTTACCAGGAGAGACGGGTCATCCTTTCCTTGGAGCATGTCACGTTCAAGAGGCGTCCAGGAGAGTGTTCCCCTAGCATGATGTCGGTCTTGCTCGCTTCGATGGACTGTTACGCCTGTTTCGTTCGTGGGGCTACTGCACTTTGTGTTCTCAAGTGTAAATGTGGGTCCTGTAGAAAGTGTTGAACCAGCTTCTGGAGCAGGCCCGGGAGAGCGTTGAAGTGTTTGAGCTGAAACGCCTTTTTCTGGAGAGAGAGCTTTGATTGGGGACGTCTGTGTCTGCTTCAACCAATCTGGGGTTGGAATCAAGTGGGACCCACCGCGTGCCTGACTGAACGTCGACCTTGTGTTTCGATTGAAAACCGGCCCTGCTGCGTGCGCATGTTTTATTCGAATACCAGCCTTGTGACTTTGATCAATACCAGACTTGAAACTTGAGCAATACCGGACTTGTGACTTGATCAACATCGGACTTGAGACTTGAGCAATACCGGACTTGAGACTTGAGCAATACAGGACTTGTGACTTGATCAACACCGGACTTGAGACTTGAGCAATACCGGACTTGAGACTTGAGCAACACCGGTGTTTGGACCCAATACCGGCCTTGTGTACTCCAACGTGAATGTGTGTTCTGTCATGCGTGACTACACATCTCATGCGTTTTTATACAAGTATTGACTCATGTCTTTTATTGTAGAATGAAGAAAAGAACCCCTGTTGAGATGTCTTCTGGGGATAATGCTGGTGTCAAGTCAGAAGGTGTTGATAGCTTCAAAGATATGCCGAACATTGATGATGAGTTGTTCACCGCGCCCTTTCAACTATATGAAAATATCCGTTCCACAAGATAACCCTTCTCCTATCGACTTCAAGGTTTTTCATGCTCCGCAGGGCCCTCACGAAGGATGGGTGAGACGTATGTTGAGCAATGAGTTCATCAAAAATAATTTGACCAGAGCGCAGATTATTGATGCAGCTTGAGTGTTGAAACGGCTCGAGAGGATGTTAAAGTGGTTTCTGTGCGAACGTCGAGGTGGATCACGGAGAGAGTGTTGAAGAAGGATTCAGGGCGAACGTGGGTCCCGGAGAGAGCGGCGTTGAGGCGCTCTTGAATAGACCCTTGAAGAAGCTTTCTGCTAGAGGGAGCGTTGAAGTGTTTCCCTCTTCAGTTCGATTTACCCTTGCGAATTCCATGCTTCTTGACTGACCATCTCTCATGTTGAAGAATTCCTTGATCGAGTGTGAAGGAACTTCATGCGAGCCTCGATCCCCAGCGTGGTTTACATGGTTTGTTCGTAGTGGTTGTTGTCGAGCCAGATATGGAATATCTTGGACATTGTTTCATCATTGTGGGAGTCGTGCATGTGGTACTGGAGTTGGAGTTGACGGACACGCAGGATGTTGTGTCTCGGTGGTTTTCCTCTTGCTGCTTGATAGACGCATTTATGTGTCTATTTTGATCTCGATTTTCTATATTGTTAGTACTCGATTTTGTATTTATTATGGCTTTTTGTGTTTTTGTAGGTATTTTTGGATATATAAGCTTTTGCGGGAAAAATTGGCTCCAAAAGTGGTTTTTGCGCTCGTGGGAGAAAATCACTATACGGACCCCCATTTTGGATAAGGGGTAACCAAATTACTAAGGGGCACCCAAATCACTATCGTCACCCAACATCAGGATAAGGGGCACTCCATCTCTTTCATTTCAAAAGAACGGTTTTAAGGAAAAGTTTTGTTCGTCTGCATGATTTCGGATCGAGTTAGGTGAGATTTTAACGGATTCAATCACGCTTTGGATTGTAACGACGTGTTAAGACTAAACAGAGTTGATAAGGTGATTTGTCACGATAAAAAGGAAGTTCGTCGGAATTCCATTGAAACGAGAGATAGAGAAAGTTCCGGGATGTCATTGATTCTAAATATGTTAGTTGCGTGCACAAAGGAAGGGATATCTGTTGCCAGATTATATTCTATCCAATAAGGAAGGTATGGGAAGCTGGATTACGCATCAAGAAGAGAAATAAAAGGAAAGTGCCGTGACTTTTGGTCGAGGAGAAAAGAAAGAGATTCTCGGGATTTAGGGGTTCTGCCGTGTATAAAAAGGATGGTACGAGTCCTAGAAAGGGTGTCGAGACTTTGGGGGAGCCAACAGAGGGCTCTGGTACGAAGAAATCACGCTGCACATAGTTGCAGCAGCAGGAGGAAGAAGATAAAGCTGAAGAACATTGGACCATCAAAGTCAGTCGCAGAATCAACTACACAGATAACAAATCGTTCTCCAAATGATCTTATATTCTACAACAGTCTTCCAGAATAAAGATTGTAATTATTGTTTGTAACGCTTATACAACGTTGCAAATTGTCTGAGTCATTAGTTTTCTCTTATTTTTTACCCTTTTGAGCTATGAACACCTATTTTGAGCACGTGATTAACATGAAGAGCTAAACCCCATCACTAGGACGACGGAGGAAGCCTTATTTCACAATTGTTTGGTAACTATATTTGATTCTTTATGACTTTTGCACTTGTTTTAATTGTTTTATGAGTTTTATTAATTAGTTGTGATTTTGTCTGATGACGTATGCTTAGACTTAGAGCTTTTGATGCGTCATGCTTATGATTTACAATTAATCTTCTACAAAATCTACTATTGGCAAAGAAATAGAGTCTTCAAAAGAGCTAGAATTTTTATGAATCAATATACGAACCAATTGAATGTGATTACTGGTGGAATTCTGAGTCTCAGTAATCTCTCGATTTTTGTGACAAACTTGTATATATTTTCTTTGTTTTTAGAGTTTTCTGAAACTAAATCTTTACAAGTCTGAGTTGAACGAATCTTTCTTACCACTTTACTACAACTTTCAAAACCACATCAATTTTTGGCGCCGCCGACGCGGACTTGTATTTAGATTTGTTTTAGGTTTATTTTTATTATTTTTGTTCTTTTTACGCCTTTGGTATTTTTTTGATTCTTTTCAGATTTGGAGCGAAGCTACAAAGGAAAGAAAAAGTGCTATAAAAGGAAAGCATCGCCAAAGAAGGAAAGAAAAGAGGAGTCCAAGGAGCGAAGAAGATTTTGTATATATTTATTTTATTTAGACTTTATTTCTTTTATTTTTAGAAAGCGTAAATAGGGTTTCATTGTTGTAATTTTCTTTTTATTTTTGGACATTTTTTGGACATTATTATCTGGACTTGGACATTATTTTTAAAACCCTAAGGAAGGGTTAAGATTAAATATAAACAAGTTTGTAAGGAAGGACGACGATTCACGATCTTGTCTCGGCCCCTCGGGTTCGTGACACGACATAGGAGTCGGTGGCCTGAGTCGACTTCAACGGTTCATCGCCCGTCTGATACGGGAGGTAAGACTCTATCCACCCACGAATCCCCTGTCAGTGGGTTTTATTTTGTGTGACAACTCACACCCTCGCGAATAGAATGTCGAATCGGTATTACAATAGCCAATACAACGAATATCCGATCGAGTTTCAAAATGGACGTTACTACCTTGACCATAGTGTGAATAGTGGTTGGGAACATCAGCCTTTTCAAGGTTATGGCTCATACCATGGTGAGCCCAATTACTATCCATACTACCACCGTTCATACGAGCAAAATTCCTCTCAGAGTCCGCACGTAAGTTAGCCGAGTCGACAAGTTACTTGAGTATACACGTAGTTCAGCTGAGATGAATAACTTAGTTTTGGACGAAAGCAATGAAACGTGTGAACCTTCTTTCCTAGATAAAATCAGGATGTCATGTGAGTCGACTCAGAAAATGTTGTTAGAGGCCCAGAAAGAATCGCTCAAGATAATCTTAATTTCCAATATAGTGTTTCCAATAGTACCTTTGAAGATGAGGATAGTTATTTGCATAATCAAGATGACGAGGTTAGAATTGGTAACACTACTTTAGATGAGGTTCAACCATTTTCATGTTATTATAATGATGATTATGATGAGGATAGTGTTGATGAAGAATTTGAAATAAGTAGGCATAGTGATCAGGAATTTGTTACTCCAATTGAGCTTTACAATGATAATATTACTTCTAGTTCAATTCCAAATAATTTTAATAATTATTCACCTATTCAAAAGGACGAGGATTTGACTAGAGATACCACCGTTTTAGACGATGTAGTATTCCCTTATGATTACGAAGCCGATGATAGTTTCGAGGAACGAGTTTCTTATGAGAATATTGTTTTAGAGTCTAGCGATTTAGAAACATTAGTCTTAGACAAAGAAAATGAACTCGTAGAGATGAGTGAGGATGAACCTGACTTAGAAGAATCAATTGACCATTTTCAGGAATTAGATGACCTTGAAATTAGGGAAGTTGTGACTAGTCTTTCTAGAGACACTGAAAACTCTAAGTTTGGGGGTGATTATCATTCTCCATGTGCCTTAACTCTTATAAAGGTCCCTCACTTGGGACTTGACATATGTGCCTCAACCATTTTAAAAGATTATCTTCATACACGTTTTCCTGAACCTATTGATGTCCAAAGGGAAGTTTAGTTGTTAGAAACCCATCCTCTGGTTGATGTGTTTTACCCAAGCTATGATACCAAGATTGATTTTGTTTTCCCACCAAATATTTTTCAACCAATTGTGGGAACGTATAAGTTTCAGATGTGTCAATTATTAAGTTTTGAGACTGAGCCTAAGTACTTTAGGAAATTAGTATCGACACATTTGCTTAAGATTGACCGCGATTTCATCGTGGTCAATTGTGTAAGTCAAAACCGATTGACTTTAAGGATCATGATTATTTAGGTTATTATTATGTGCTTCTAAGTTCTTATTTGAGTTTTTCCAGACTTTACAACCCGAACCGGATCTTAGCTTTGAGGAATTCCAAAGACGTGCAAATATTTTATTTGGACCCGGTTATAGAACCCGAACTCCGAACCACGCCTAGATGTAGTTGTCTTAAACAGGAAACTAGACAAGGGTGTGCTTTATTTGTTCATTTTCTTGGCATGTTGCAGATTCCTATTATTTGTGATAGCTCTATTTGGTTTTGATGACCCACAGATATTTCGGCTATTACTTTATGATTTTATGAGGTGACTAATCCTTTCTTAGTCCGGGTCAAGACTTTAAACTTAGCACTTCTTGGGAGGTAACCCAATATTCATGCGACACGGTAATATCTTTCCTTAACTCTTTTACTTCAAATGGTAATGATTTCTCCTTGTTCATGCTTATAATTTTATCTTTAGAACATTGAGGACAATGTTAGATTTAAGTTTGGGGGTATGGGAGAAACTTTTTAGTTGCATTGGTAAACTCCGAGCCTAGAAATTTATGTTTATTAAGGATGGCACTAACCAATCTAAGTGGATGGAAGCATTTTGGTTGTAGGAGTTGAGGAACCAATCGATTAGATGGCAACATCTAAAGAGTCTATTCATAAAAGCCGAGCTCGGGTGTTAGAAATAACATGATAGTCCTTTTCACTTCGTTTTTATTTTGTTTTGTTTTTAAACTATGTTTCTCTAAGTGATTAGGTGGGGCCCACGAATCAAGTTGTTACCAATGCTAGGGTGAAATAGAGTGATTGAGATACAAAAAAAAAAAAAAAAAAAAAAAAAAAAAAAAGTGAGACCGGACCATCGACCAATAGGAATAAATTCAATAAAGTCGACCACTTGGAACCCTTGTATATGCCGGTTGTCTTGACCTAGAGTTAGGATTATCGACCACTGGTTCCCTTGTATATGCCAGTGTGTTGATATTAGTCAGACTAGTATCTCAGTCCATTAGGATAGGTTCATTTTGGCGGAGGCCTTCAGACAGATATGGGAAATACCATTCACTTAGTAAACATCAAAACCATCTATGTTTTTCTCTCTATATCCATATTCTTGATCTATCCATGTGATTAGTTCTGACTCCGGGTATTGATGTCCATAGTGTGACTATCTGAGTAGATCTCTGTGACTTATATATGAATTTTAGTATGCTTGAGTGCAAACTCGTGTACATCAATTGGAATTTCGCATCGGGGTACTTTCTCCTGTAGTCAATAAGTATGCCAACCAAGGAGATTTTTTAGTGCCTTCCAAGGTTTTGCGTAGATAGTTAGGGTCTGGAGTGTAAAGGTTTTGTGGGTAGACCTCGGTAAACCCTCCCGAGACTATAACTCTGCCCACTAGGGCCACCTAGGGGTTTAAAGGCTTATTGCATACGCTAAATGCAATCGACGATGCCTGTGACAGTGAGTTAGGATTTTATTTTCCATTTGATTTGCTCGAGGACTAGCAAATAATAAGTTTGGGGGTATTTGATAGACGCATTTATGTGTCTATTTTGATCTCGATTTTCTATATTGTTAGTACTCGATTTTGTATTTATTATGGCTTTTTGTGTTTTTGTAGGTATTTTTGGAGAAATAAGCTTTTGCGGGAAAAATTGGCTCGAAAAGTGGTTTTTGCGCTCGTGGGAGAAAATTACTATACGGACCCCCATTTTGGATAAGGGGTAACCAAATTACTAAGGGGCACCCAAATCACTATCGGCACCCAACATCAGGATAAGGGGCACTCCATCTCTTTCATTTCAAAAGAACGGTTTTGGCGGGAAAAGTTTTGTTAAATCCGCATGATTTCCGGATCGAGTTGGTGAGATTTTAACGGGATTCGATTGCTGCTTTGGATTGGTAACGACGTGTTAAGACTAAACAGAGTTGATAAGGTGATTTGTCACGATAAAAAGGAAGTTCGTCGGAATTCCATTGAAACGAGAGATAGAGAAAGTTAGGGATCTCTTTGATTCTAAATATGTTAGTTGCGTGCACAAAGGAAGGGATATCTGTTGCCAGGATTATATTCTATCCAATAAGGAAGGTATGGGAAGCTGGATTACGCGTCAAGAAGAGAAATAAAAGGAAAGTGCCGTGACTTTTGGTCGAGGAGAAAAGAAAGAGATTCTCGGGATTTATGGGTTCTGCCGTGTATAAAAAGGATGGTACGAGTCCTACAAAGGGTGTCGAGACTTTGGGGGAGCCAACATAGGGCTCTGGTACGAAGAAATCACGTTGCACAGAGTTGCAGCAGCAGGAGGAAGAAGATAAAGCTGAAGAACATTGGACCATCAAAGTCATCTTGAGAAAATTGTCGTGAGAATCAACTACACAGACAACAGTCGTTCTCGGCAGATCTTATATTCTACAAAGATTGTAATAATTTGTTTGTAACGCTTATACAACGTTGCAAATTGTCTGAGTCATTAGTTTTCTCTTGTTTTTCACCCTTTTGAGCTATGAACACCTATTTGAGCACGTGATTAACATGCAGAGCTAAACCCCATCACTGGGACGACGGAGGAAGCCTTATTTCACAATTGTTTGGTAACTATATTTGATTCTTTATGACTTTTTCACTTGTTTTAATTGTTTTATGATTTTTATTAATTAGTTGTGATTTTGTCTGATGACGTATGCTTAGACTTACAGCTTTTGATGCGTCATGCTTATGATTTACAATTAATCTTCTACAAAATCTACTATTGGCAAAGAAATAGAGTCTTCAAAAGAGCTAGAATTGTTATGAATCAATATACGAACCAATTGAATGTGATTAATGGTGGAATCCCGAGTCTCGTGTAATCTCTCGATTTTTGTGACAAACTTGTGAATATATTTTCTTTGTTTTTAGTATTTTCTTAAATCAAACCTCTACAAGTCTGAGTTGAACGAACTTTACTACCACTCTTCTACAACAATTTAAAATTAGATCACTGCTTCAGGGAACTGCTTACAGAAGGCTGAAGGTTGTATCGCCTGTTGGTGAGATATATGCCCCTACAAACATTATGAGGCTCTTCATTACCGGCAGGCCTGTTTCTTTCTATCAAGGCATATGTTGTTGTAGATGAGCATTCAACAGCTCCAGAGGATGACCAAAAGCGCGGATTCTCCAACATAGCATGATAGACATGTATCACTGTCAGATAAAGTGACTCGCTCGGATCTTGTTCGACCACTGTCTGATAGAGTGACTCGCTCGGATCTTGCTCGATATGACGCGTGGACATCGTTATTTTCTTGAGGCTGCTCCCTTGAGGTATCGGCTCCAGTGGAAGATTGCCGTCATAGAGCATTGATACGTTGCACCGGCATTCTTTAAACCAAATGACAGTATGGTATAATAAAAATTTCCGAGAGGAGTTCGAAAGCTATCTTACTTGCATCATGCTCGTAAATCCTTATCGGTTGTAGCCGCTACATCCATCCATGGAGGAGAACATGCCGTGTCCATTTGGTTGCATCTACTAACATGTCGATGTTAGGTAGAGGAGGATCGTTTTCGGAGCATCACTGTTCAAGTTTCAAGTCTATGCAAGACTCGATCTATCCATTTTCCTTGTGTCCGAACTACAACCGTTTAACCGACTTGGATCCGGGTATGACATGTAGATGATGTGTGACCAATTTTCATCTAAATCCGTTATTCCTTCATATCTCCAAGCGAATATGTCCTGGTACTCTTTGAGAAGTTCCACGAGCTTCGTTCGTTTATCCGTACACAAGGTTGAGCTGATTGAGATAGGCCTAGGAGATTCCCCAACGATTTCAATCTCATCAGTTGTGGAGCTGGTGCCCTCTTGCATCCGTTGTGGAGCATCTAGTACTTGCTCTTGTGGTTCGTTCTTTGTTGTAGCATTCCATTAGGTGGAGAGACCGCAACAGTCTCCCCTTCTAATTGATAATGGCAAGTGTCAAGCATACCGTTTTCCCTTTCTGGTCAAGACTCGCCATAAAAGTTCGTTCCCTCTTCGTGTGAACGTGGGTCGTGGCTTCACAGGATGGAGAAGAATTCTTCGTCAGTAAAGATGCATTGTGGGTACTAGCCCTCAATGATGCAAGCCGGTCTTCTTCCTCAATTGACGCCCACGTGGGGAGTGGGATGCAACGAACTTGTCTGATTCTTTCGCGGAGCTTCTCCCGTACGTGCTGGTTTGGTTTCCCTCGAAGTCCGTCATTGTGGTAGGTTTCTCGTACGACCTTGCCTCGGGAGAACCTTGGATGTCCGAGAGTCTTGAGAGTAATCACATTCGAAGACGCTCCCTGTGTCGATAAGGGCCGTCTTGAACTCTGAATCCTTGATGCGTGCGGTGACATGTAGGGCACGGTTGTGACCTTCCTCTGGTTGATTGCAGCAAAATGTCTTTGTGCGCTGATTCTTCGAGGTGTGAAAGTTCGTATAAACTTTCCACTAGAGAAAACGCTTCCCGATCCACCGGCCTCCGGTTCATAGTGAAACTATTGACTTGAGGAGGATCGTTGTGAGGATCAGTCCCCAGTATAGGAGTCTCCATGACATGACCGCTCATATCTGATGTCGCTTCTTTGATCAGGTTCATGTAGGTCCGCGCCGCTGAAGTACCTTTTCCGGTGCGTTAAATTCATTCCTTGTTGGCTCCAGGGGCTGTTGCGGGTCTTGTGGAAATCGATCAGTTAATGTCTTAAGAAAAGTGAGTACCTCTTTCTGAGTTGCGGCCATATCCGTTTGAGTCTTTAGCAAGAACTTCCTGCTTCTCCATCAAGTCTGCAATGGTAATGGGGGATGGTCCTCCTCTCATTCCTCCGGCTCCTCGTCCTGATGAAGGAGTGAAAGTTGTTGTTCTGGTGACCACTGGAGGCGTTACACTTGAAGAGACGACGGGGATTTGCGCCGTTTCCGGCTCTAGTGATGGGAGGTGTTACACCCACCGGAATGTCTCATGCTCCACTAGTGTTGGTGATAGAAGTAACGACTCCTCGAGATGTATTGACTACGGTAGCTCCACTGACAGGTAAATCGACACCGAGAGTGTTATCCATACTAGCTCCATCAGAATTGATTGCTGATCCAGACTTGTTTTTGAAGTCTCACTTGTATCAAACCGAAGTAGCCTCTCCAAGGAAGTCGTCTGCATTAATTTTTTAGAGAATGAGAGCTATCCCTATGAACCAAGTTTCTCCTGAACAATACGCTTAAAGCGTTGCACTCACCGGTAGGGTGGTGAAGGAACCGGTGGAAATGACAAGATACCTCGGGTCCATTATTTCTTGATCGGTTGGTGGACGCCATACATGAGGTAGTTCCACCTCTCTATTTCGTACCCACATCTCCGTAAACTCCAAAATCTTTTCCATCGGGAACGGAAAGTGTAGGTACTTTGAGTCCGGCTTTTCCCGTGTTAGTGGGCGTTGTGATGTCTCTACGTGGCTTTGATGTGGAGCACGTTCCGGAGATGAAGTTGGAAGATTTGCGAGTGCCATCATATCCGCGGATTGCTTGCCTAGGTAAAGGGATGTGGAAGGTGTCGTAATATCATCGCTGAGTGATCGAATTGAACGCTCCCATCCTCTCGTATTCACGTATTTCCCGATCGATCTCTCTTTCCTCAAGAATTTCTTTGCTTGGATGAAAGGCCGATGCGGATTGGACAGTCTTAGGGCTTCAAAAGAGTTTTGAGATATAAATCTTCTAATGAGGCTCCATAGGCCGCAGGGCTCCCTTTCTTTATCGGTAGACGTTGTAGAACTCCGTACAAGTCCTTTCCTCTGTGGAGTTGCCTTGGTTCTTCATTATTGACTGGACCATGTTGTTCATCTTTCCTGAGTCTCCTGCGGTTACGCGCTCTTTTTGCCTCTCCACCGGTAAAGGTGTGACTCGACTAAGGATTCAAAGCATTTCTTGACTTTGCTTGAGTAGATGCTGCCGACCCTTCTTGTAATTGTGCTGCTATATCATTCAAAAGGCGAAATGTCTCGCTCCGCCTTCCGGTGATACCTGGATTGATTTGCCAAGACATCCTCCAAAGATTCTAGCTACACTTCCCATGATATTCGAACCACCCGTGGTTTTAGGACAGATTGCGAGATGGAAACCGAAAAATTAAGAATTCAATTTTGTGCAACCGAGAGATCAACCTCCCGCTGTGGTCGCCAATTGTTTATGGGTGAAAACTACTCCTGCCGAATTTGGCAATTTGGGGTGTGTGGATGAGGAATGAATCTAAACCCTAAACAAATGCATTGCATGGTGATCGCTATGATTCGGAAATCAATCTGTGCAAGTCTGGCCTAAACTAAAAATGGTCGTTCCGCACTCGTTTTGGCCACAAAGTGAAGGAGATGGGGTTGATCTTAGGGAGGGAAGCGAAGAAGGTTTTGAGATTGTGAAGGTGTTGGCTTGCTTATGACTTGTAACAGAACGGTGAGCAGGCTTATGATTGATGCAAGCAGGCTCTGGGTGTTTGAATACGTTCTTGTATTAACACTCGGTTTCTGTCTCGTCTAGACTTGTGTTGTTGTCTCCTCTTGTTGGAGAATCGGGAGGAGAACCTATTTATACAAGTCATTTGAGCCTTATTCACGTCTCTCGTGGGAAGTGGAGGAAGTGGAGTGATGGAGTAGTGGATTTGTGTGTTGGTGTTACACGACCAGTCTTGCCCACTTCTTCTGTCATCTCTAACCGTCCATGACTTCCTAACACGTTCTTGTGATAGCGCGTTGCACGCCGCACGTCGTGTGCGCGCACCAATACTCAAAGTATGTATCCCCCGTATGTGACATGATTGTCGTATCCGGAATGTGTGGATCGTGGATCCACGAAAGGTAGCATGTAATGCTAAATTGAATAACCGCGTTATTCAGGAAGTTGATACTTGTGAAGTATCGTGTGTATTTTATGCAGGTACTGCATCATGGTGTGGTAAAGTGATGGGTGGTGACGCCTCACTGACCAATTAACTCCTGACCAGTGGTTGTATAACTAAAGTCGGGTGAAGTTGGACGGACGAGATGATCTTTGAGACACTCATCTCGCGACCGTTAATGAATTAGGGTTTTGAAGAGGTGCGCAAGCATCACTCTTCAACTTGGTCGAAACCAAGCATGGGAAGGGTTTTGGAAAGGACCGACCGGGCATGCGTGTAGACAACATCCGGTGTACACGTCCGTACCTCTTTGTCCCATGAAGGCGCGATCTAGACCACTAAATTTGGCCAGGCAAAGAGGAGAGGTGGAGATCGATTTTGTGATAGGAATTTGGTGCCGCAAAAAGCCGCGCACCATGCTTACTTCCGGCGCGTGTTCCAAGATGACCTAACTTGGTCGGTCATGGCCTACCGGTTTGGCGTGTAAGTGGTAGGCAGGTGTTCACGCCTATACCTGACTATCCCACGAAAACGTGATCTGAGCCACTCAAATCGTCCGGCGAAGTTGAGCGGTCGTAGTTTACGGTTTGGGAGGTGTAACCACGCTAGTTTGGGCGGATAGTTTGGGATAACCAGGCATGGTATGCCTTGGCCGACCACGTGAGGAGATAGATGGGCCCACGGTGGTCATGCTGGTATGACCGGACCTGTTTAATCTAATCTTGGACCCTCCATTCGTGCTTAGGAGAAGATGGACGCTCGTGATGCTCAAAACCCTAATTTTGGGGTTTCAAGGCCGTGCGTCATGCTCTGTTTAGGCGCACGGATCGAGATGACAAACCATGTTTGGTCCTGACCGATTGGTCAGGTTTGTAGGCGGGACCACGGTGATTGTGTTGACATGCTATGGGCCCTTTGAATCTACATCTACACCCTCCATCTATACCTGCGAAGATGGATGGTTGAGACTGTTTCGCGACACATGTAATATGCCGCAAACCCTAATTTAGTGTTTTCCGCCCATACGCTCTGGTTTGGACGTTTTGGCAAGCTAGGCCAATCTCTGGGGAGGCCGACCATGCGGGGTCCGCGTTGGTTGGCAATGGTTATTCCATACCGCTGGGGGTGATGCAATTGATCCGGGTCATCCAATCATGCTTGTGGAGTTGGATGACTGTGATCATATCCGGACTGATACGGTCAGTCCGGATGCTCAATCGGGCTAGTATAACACACCGAGATCTCTCAGTCGGGCTAGTATAACACACCGAGAGTTGCAACCTGTACGGGTATTTCGTACATGCTTTCATTATAATGCTTGAGGTTCGTGTTGCTCTGCCGAGAGCAACACTCGGTCGTCATGCCACATTGATAATGAGTACCGGAAATACAATCGCTTGCGCATTAATTAATAATGCTAGAAATTCACGAGAATGGGATTGTTGCCACATGCTCCAACCTGGATGAATTTCATGTATTCACTGAGAATGGGATTGTTGCCACATGCTCCATTCTAGGTGAATTAGTAAAGTGAAGGAGTATCCAACACTAATTAATGGCTTTATCTTTTACAAGATGTCAGCGCATGATTTTCTGGTTTTTTACAATTTTAACCTTAAATGAAAATCCACCATCAACAGTGACTTATTACAAGTTGGAGGCATGGGAATACATACAGAACTAGGTGAACTATAGGTTTAGTTGCGTGGTCTCAACTATACGAAGTTGGTTTGATTTTGTATAGCGGCTTAATCCTGAGAGTATTCAATTATGGACACGGTCCCGGGGTTTTTCTGCATTTTCGGTTTCCTCGTTAACAAAATCTTGCTGTGTCATTTACTTTTATTTTCCGCAATTATAATTGTTGTTATTATAATTTAAAGTATATTACACAAACGTTAATTCCTATTTACTTGATAGTAATCCTATTGTGTTTGGTTAAGTCCGAACCTTTTATCAAGTAAACATACTTCGTTGTTGTATTGTCTCGATCTCGTATCCATGGACAATCACTTTCGGAGAAATGACTTATAGGTGGAAAAGTTTTAGATTTAGGTATATTTGGGTACCCTCGTCTTTTCAGAGTTGTTGGTTTGTTTTCCCTTTATCTTTCTTCTTTTTCCCTCCTCTTGAATACACACATACACTCGCCATGTCTAGTAGCTCCGCCAGTAGTTCTTCTGAAGAATCTGATGAGTCCGAAGGAACCATGAACAGGGGCTCTGAGGAGACTGAATATTCGGAGCAAGATGAAATTCTCCAACCCCCTCCAGCAGATGGCAAGTCATATACAATCGCGGAGTTTACTAGCGGACCCAATCTGAAACGCGCGCTAAGGATGAGGGAGCTCCGCGGAGGTAAGCGCGTTTTTCCCCTTGATGATATCTTGGTCCCTCGCCTTCTAAACCCTCCTTTATTACCTTATCTTTATGCCCCTGTGTGGCTCATGCAACCCGAGTCAGAGACTATGGACTCTTTTGCATTTAAGACGGTGCCGCGGATGGTTATTCATCGTGGAAACTATGATCTTCCCATTATCGACATTCGTTCCAAGTCAAAAACCCATCCGGTATGGCCGCACTGGGCATCCCACATACGTTCCAATCCTGGTCACCCGACTATCCTCCGTAGAGCAGGTATTGATGAAGCTATAAGTTCGTCTCTTAAACGAGAAGTGAAGAGATGTAAGCGCGACATAACACGACTCTTTTGTCGCTGGACTCCTCCTGTTCACACTCTTCTTACACAGCATGGGGGAAGTAATCATCATTCTGGAGGATGTAGTCACCCTTATAGGGTTACCTATCCACGGTAGTCATTCGTATGACGAGGCGGCTGTTTATGGAGCGCTGAACGATGAGGACAAAGCGTTGTGCACTTATCTGTTGAATTTTATAAATTCTTCTCGTCGTGAATTGGTGGGGAGGGATCAGGTGCCGTCGAAACATGGAAAGGATAAGAAGGTTTCCGGTGCGGGCAAGAAAGGGGCGTCATCGTCCGCCGCGAAGAGGAAGGCCAAATGGGTTGAAGAGCAGAAGACTCATTCGACGCGTCCAACGGGTAAGCGACTACTGACTATCTCTATTCGTGCATATGAGGCGATTCATGGTTCGTCAACTCCTCCAACAGAGGCTGGTCCTGAATGGGTTACCATGACCAACCGTCGCGCTTCTTTCCCTCTTTGGCTCAAGTATTGGGCTCCGCGGTTAGTAGATGGGAAATTTTTTCCCCCAAAGAAAAAAGAGAAAAACCTTCGCGCGAAATTATCCGCTTTCATGCTATTTTGGCTTTTTCATGATGTGTTCAAATACAGTCCCCAAGATACCATTAAAAGTGAACTTGTGCCGATGGGGGTGTTGTTGTCTCGCGTTGTCTCTTTCCCGCTTGCGCTGATGTTCATAGGCGGCTTGTATCGTCATATAGATTTGTTCTGTCAGTACCTTCAAACAGTGGATTTGTCTCACAAGATCGAGACTTACATCCCGGCTTCTTTTATGCAAGCATGGTATAGGGAGCATGTTCCTCCATACGCGCCTGATCCTAACGAATTAGCGATTCACCGCGAGGAAGATGTTAGACAAGATGATGGCTCGGTTAAGAGGGTTCCCGTTGTTTATGGTTACCCGCGGATGGCTCTTTGGAATCTTAAAGGGCAAATTACTAAGGGCGATATTGCAAAGTATTTGGACGTGGCTAAAGAATTTGCACCATTTCCTTACAAGACGGTCGATCGGGTCCAACACATTATGATTTCACTGCGCCTTTTGACATGGAGCTAGACTCGACAAAGCTTTTGTCAGAGGCATATTTTGATTCGGCAATGGCCGTGTTGCCTGGCTATCTCCTTGGTTTCCATGCCGACAATTTTATCGTTATGTGTTACAATCCTGATCGCGCAGTTCGGAAAGTGGGATTTGATCAAGGGGTTCCTCGTAGGTTCCCTCCTTGGGAAAGCTATAATATAGGGGATATCGTCGCCAGTTTCGATCGTTTTGTCTTTAAGGGGGCAACACGTTTGTCTGATCGGGGGATCAACTTTTCATTCAAGCAGCCTGTCCCCGCACGCCTTTTGGCAGTTACTGAAGGAGCCCATGAGTACCATGATTTCTTACGTCGTCGGTCTTTGAATTTTCTTTCACGCGAGTCGTCTCCTCCTCGTGACCTATCTGTTCAAGACCTTCGAGTACTTCATGCACCCGACCGGATTAAACTTGATGATGTCATAGCCGCTGAGCATCGTCTCGTTCCAGCACATAAAGGTCACCCCTTGGATCCCTTAGTGACTTCTTGGGATCCTCCTGAGGGTCATGAGCCTGCAAAGCCGAAGAAGGGATCGTTTTCCTATCGTAAGCCTCCGCGGAATAGATCTAAAAATGTCAGCTAATCCTTTGGCATCTCATGAACTTATCATTCTTTTGCTTCACATTCTGTTACTTATCGTCGCACCCTTTCTTTTTGATAAAATGGGTGGCAGTAATTACTTTCTCAGGAAGTTCCCCATTCCAATCGCGTGGGGTGGAAGGCGCCTTCTTATGTAATGGAAGAGTACCTGAATATGCCTGAGAGTGATTGGACTGAGAAGAGCCTTGCAAAGAAGGCTAAGCGAGAGGCAGCCAAGTTTTCTGCCCCGCTCCCTTGTTCTTCCGTTAATATCTTGTCATTATAACCTCAGCAAAGTCATCGGAGAAGCGCGTCACAGTCTCCTGGGAGCACGAGTAGCAGTCAAACTCCTTCGTTTGTAGACCAATTAAGGGATCTAGGGGTCATCCTTCCGAGGGGGACTGGTTGGGTATCTCCACGCCTTCATATATCGTCAGTTCATCCTCTTCGGGCTGAGACCATCTGTGCTAGGGGCGAACCTCCGGTATCTCCTGGTGACGTATTGCAATCAATAAGCCTATCTGGGTCCAACCGGTCAGTTTTTGGTGGGTCCTCATCCCACGTGGCACTAACCGTTAATGATCCTGCGGGTAACCTCCTATTTACTACGTGTCTTCGTTTTTATCATTTTTCTTTTCTCCCTCTTTCTCCCTCTCTCTTCTATTTTTTTTTATAAATCAAAGTTGTTTTTCGCAATGGTGCCCATCTCTCATTTTTCAGGCTCTACTAGTGACTCTAAGTCATCTTCTAGTTCTTCCGCGTCTCGTCCTAAACCCGCTGATATCTTGCCAGACTCGTCGATTCCTGAGGTTAGTCCATTCTTCTCTTCCACCACCCCCTCCTTTTTTATTTACTCTCGATCGTTTGTTTGTTTGTTCTTTTTCGTTTGCTAATATTTCATCCTTGGCGCTAGGATATGGGTAAAAAGCGTAAGGAGACTATTAAGCCTGATACAGACTGCTTGAGGCGCATAGTCCCTAGTAGAAATGGGTCTGTTAAACGTGATCGGATGGATGATAGTGGTTCCTCTGCCCATTCGGAGAAGCAGGCTGATG
The DNA here is from genome assembly GCA_023531295.1 of Papaver armeniacum. Taxonomy (NCBI): domain Eukaryota; kingdom Viridiplantae; phylum Streptophyta; class Magnoliopsida; order Ranunculales; family Papaveraceae; genus Papaver; species Papaver armeniacum. Next base: position 104,511 of record JAJJWW010005554.1, read on the forward strand.
TTCCTGTTTCTGACATACCAGCCATCCCTATTGAGTCAGAGAGCTCCGGAGACATGCAACTTCGTTTTTCTTTGGTAGTGAGTGCTTCCGAGGTTGGAGTATATCCTGCCACTCACACTCTTGTCCACGACTTTTGGGTTCCAACCGTTTTTGCCGTTGCTTAAAGAGATATTGTGGAGTGTGGTGGTGGTCACATGGAGAAGGCGGGTCTTATGGACGTTCGCATTTTGTGTTATATGACTAAGAATCTCTTGGAAATCGCCGACCAACTTATGCGTGTAGGGGATGATCCCGTTGACGCGGTGACAATGCGCAATGGGTGAGATCGCTGCCGTTCGGTCCACAATCAACGTTCAGTTTCCAATAAAGTGGTTGGAAGAGTTGCTGTAGAAGGTGTGAAGAGTCATAACGACCCTCATGGCCGGCTTACGAGTCAAATATTTAGGTTAGAGGGGGAGCTGGAGAAGTGCTCTGAGGAAACTACTAGTAAGAAGGAGGTGCTGAATCTATTGCTTGCTGATGTTGGAGTAGCTAACGATGAGGTGCTACAAACCGAGACCGCGGAGGCAACGGTTAGCGCAGAGCTTGAGGAAAACCGACAGGATTTGGCTAAGCAATAGCCTGCTTAAGGCACTTCCTCTTTATGTTGTCTTTCCCTTCGTCTTTCTTTGGTTATGTTTTTTTTTTTTTTTTTTTCCGGATGGTGTGTTCATGTTGTTGTGTTTTTTTTTATTAATCGTGGGATATTGATATGGTGCTTGATTAATTATTAGTCTGTTATTAGCATTTTTCGTTATTCTTGGTTTCATGCTGTATCAACTATTCATAATTTTCTTCTCTTGTTGTTGGGAAGATGTATGAGGTTGGGTGAGCGTTTTTGTGACATGCTTATTACCCCCTTTTCCCCCTCGTTTTTTTATAAGTATGCAATTGGATAGGAGCCTACTCCCCCTTTCTTTTTTATTAGAAGTAAGCGGTGGGGTGGGCGGGCGTTTGTAGAACGCGCCTACTCCGACTTTCTTTTTGTATCGAAGGAAGCGATAGGGTGGGCGGGCGTTTATAGAGCTTGCATATTCCCCCTTTCTTTTTTTATCTGAAGGAAGCGGTGGGGTGGACGAGAGTTTGTGGAACGCGCCTACTCTCCCTTTCTTTTTTATCATAGGGAAGCGGTGGGGTGGCCGGGCGTTTGTGGAACGCGCTCACTCCCCCTTTCTTTTTGTCAGAAGGAAGTGGTGGGGTGGGCGGGCGTTTGTGGAACTCGCCTACTCCCCTTTTCTTTTTGTCAGAAGGGAAGTGTGGGGTGTTGGGAGTTGGGTGAACGCGCCTACTCCCCCCCTGCTCAAGGGTACGGTGGGATGTTGGGAATCGATAGAACGCGCCTTCTTCCCCCTTTACAATTCTTTTTATTCCCATGACCTTCTGTATAATTGTTAGACGATTGAGTGTCTTTAGCAGTCTCGTAGCCTTTTATAAACTTGTCAGCTTATTTGGGCGTTGCTGGCCTCCTTTTGGCCTTTTGTAGATTTGCCATCTGACTGGGTGCCTTTGGCGTTACCGTAGTCTCTCGTAGGTTTAACAGTCAATTAGGTTCCTTTGGTGTTCCTTTGACTTTTTGTAAATTTGTAACCGGGCGCCTTTGGCATTCCCGTGACTTTTTGTAGATTTGTCAGCCGATTGGACGCCTTTGGCATACACGTACCGTATCCTTTTGTAAATTTGTCAGTCGATCAGGCGCCTTTGGCATTCCCTTGACCTTTTGTAGAGTTTTCAGCCGACCGGGCGCCTTTGGCATACCCGTAGACTTTTGTAAATTTGTCAGTCGATCAGGCGCCTTTGGCATTCCCGTGACCTTTTGTAGATTTGTCAGCCGATTGGGTGCCTTTGGAATACCCGTAGACTTTTGTAAATTTGTCAGTCGATCAGGCGCCTTTGGCATTCCCGTGACCTTTTGTAGATTTGTCAGCCAACTGGGCGCCTTTGGCATACCCGTAGCCTTTTGTAAATTTGTCAGTCGATCGGGCGCCTTTGGCATTCCCGTGACCTTTTGTAGATTTGTCAGCCGGCCGGGCGCCTTTGGCATACCCTTAGCCTTTTGTAAATTTGTCAGTCGATCAGGCGCCTTTGGCATTCCTGTAACCTTTTTATCACATTGCGCACAAATTCCAAAAAAAGAGAATTTCAATCTTACCGTAGAAAAAGAGGGGAAGACTGTTTACAATTTGTGGTTCATCTTCCATATTCTACTCCACCCTCCCTTTTCTTTAGTGACGAGGAAAGAGGTCACGCTCAATCTCTTTCCTATTTGTTTCGAGCTCTCCAAAGGCGCGCTTTCGTTCGAATATGCTCCTTATAGCAAAACATTCTTCCCTCGGGTGTCCCAACCTCCAATGATAGTGACAGTACTTGGTAGCGTTCTTGTACATCTTGTTTACGTCTACCACTATTGGGGGAAGTTGGATTTCCTTTACCGTGACCCACTGATTCAGTAATTCGATTGCGCGTTCCCTGCTGCAAGGAAGTGGTGGTGGCGGGTTTGAGTCTCACCTAGCCCATCCGTTTCTTCCCTGGATCGCACTTAAAGTTTGGAATTGGTCTCTCTTCTCCCTATTAGTGTTGGGCCCTACGTTGTGTGGCGCCTCAGATACGACATTAACTATGTAGCAGGGTCTATGGGTGTTTCTTCTATGCATTCAACGATCCTCTCAGGTGCTTTTTCCAGCTCAACAAAGGTCTGGAACCTAAAATTGATCAAGCTTCCCATGAAAGCTGGGATCATTCCTCGCACATAGATTTCAACAACAGTTCCCTCATTGATGTCTTCATGAAAATCTAGTGCCAAACGCCGGAACCATAAGATGTACTTTCCTATTTCATCTCCCATCCTCTATCCTCTCTTGCTCAAGTCAATTGTCGTGATCTTCCTCTTGGATGAATAGAATTTCCCCAGAAAAATTGTGGACATAGCTGGCCAGGAATCCACACTTTCTGCTTTTAAGTTGTCGAACTAGGTGAATGTTGTACCTGTGAGCGATTTGGGAAATTCCTTTAGGCATAATTTTCCGTCGGAGGCTCTATCATTCATTGCGGATAGGAATCGGCTGAGGTGTTCTCGCGCGTTCCCATGTTTGTCATATATCTTGAATTTTGGGGAAATGTAATCCTCGGGGTATTGGTATTCTCGGATGTTTGCCGGGTATGGACTGCTTACGCGACAGTGATTGTCTTGTTTTACCACATGATAATTTTGCTTCAAGTATTTCGCTATCTCTTCCTGTGACATCGTTGTTGTCTTGTCGCCTTGGTGCTCTTCGCTTTTTGTCACTTCTTTGGGTGTGTTTTGTCCTGCTATCACTGCTTGTGCTATCCAGTCTTCAAGCTCCTGCCTTCTTTGTGAGCGCTCGTTTAGTTCCCTTTGCATGTCCTGCAGAGTTGGTGGCATGGGTTTTGGTAGCTGGATCGCTCGCGTGTTCTTCTCTTGTGTCGTTACTATCTTTTTATTTTGTGATCTATGTCTCGCCGCTTGTTTGATAGATTCCTAGGCCATCAGTTCTTCTTCGTTGTCATCGTCCTCCATAGTCACCTCATCGAGGTTGATAGGTTGATTGGTCACTTGGATTACCATCACACCCGAGCTAGCGCTTTCTAAGTAGGTCATGGTAAGCTAGACACGAGCCTCCGGGTGTGGTCGCCAAATGTTGAAGGGTGAATTTAATTCTGGTCCTACTCGTCCTAGCTACACCAAGTGACCTCACTTTACTAGGAATAGTAAGAGAGAGAGTTGTCTTTCCATTGTACCTTGTACTTCCTTATATAGACTTTCCTAAAAGTCCCTCTTTTTATGTCATCATGACACATGTCCTAAACCTTCTTAATTACCTCTAATGCCATTCCTTAGCATAACCTCCTCCTTATTCATTAATCTCTTCCCCTGTCCTTCTTTCCTCATGGGTATCTCCTTGTTGGACTTGGGCTTAGTCCCCAAGTACCCATCTCTCATACTAGGTTTACCTCTCCTCTTATGGGCACCCTTGAACCATTGAGGGACATTATTTTTCATGTATCAACAAGCGCTGTTGTTATCCCTAATGGTTGTGCAATTGCTAAGATTGTGATAGCATTTTCGTTTCGGCAATTTATTCAGGCTCCTGCATTCCCGGATGCCCTCTAGCTGCTCCATCTGTGTTGATCTTGATCCAGTCCAGGTGGGGTTTACTCCATCATACTAAAATTGTGATTGACTTGGGAATCTGATGCATAATGTTTGCAGAAGATTGCATTCCTAGTAGCACCGGTGGGAGGTTCTGTTGAGCCGGGTGTATTCTGTTGTATGCGGGTATCCATTTGGAGTATGTTTGTTGGGTTTGTGTGTTTTTTGTTGTATACGACGTCATTTTTAGCTAGCCAAAGGGACCAGAAGAGAAAGCAGAATGTGGTGGTTTCGTTACCGATTTTAGCCTGAAGAAGTATATAGATGTCTGTGGGTTTATTGTAGTGGGTATTCCTTGTTGGGTGCTTTGTGGAGTGGATATCCGGGGAAGTAGTAGGTTCCACGAATCCATAGCGATCGGACAATGTAGCAGGATGTGTTTTGCAGTTTCAGGGTCAGAATTGCATTGGGGGCAAAGATTGGAGTTGGTGAGGCGGATGTGATTGAGTAGTTGGAGGGTTGGTAAACCCTCGTTAAGTGCTTTCCACAAGAAAATCTGTACTTTTGGTGGACATAGGAGCGTCCATAAGAAGTTGGTTGGAGGGGGTGGTGGGTTGTGCTGCAATTGGTCTGAAATGTCTTTTATGCATTTGTATCCTGAAGCCGTCGTGTATTTTCCTGATTTAGTGAAGGGCCAGATCATTCAATCAGGCTGGTTCTCATGTGGAAGGTGAAGGTTGACGATTCTTTGCAATGTGTTTGGTGGGAGGATGTTCAGTTTTTTGTGGTTCCAAGATCGGGTTAATGGGTCAATGATATCAGCTACTGACTGTATGGGGTGGCAAAGTGTCGGGTCTATGTTATTTTCGAACTGAGGGATCCAGTTTGCTTGGATTGGGGTGGTGGAGCCGTTTCCTATCTGGTGAAAGAGATGTTTTTTCAGGGTTGGTATGAGGGAAGCCAGATTCCTCCATAGGGGGATTGTGGACGAGGGAGGGGATGTTTTGGAGCATTGGTTGATGTTTAAGGTATTTCTTTTTGTACAACGAGGCCACTATAGAGTTTGGATTCTCATGTATGTTCCAGATTCTCTTCATAAGGAGGGCCTTGTTATGCTCTTTGTTGCTTCGAATTCTCAATCCTCCTTTTGATTTAGGTTTGATGAGTTTATCAAATCCCATTGGATGAAGTTTCCTTACTCTTGAGTCGAGTCCCCAGAACAAGTCTCTAGTTATGCGATCTATTTTTTGGTGGATATGAGCTGGAAGCAATTGTGTTTGCATAAGATGATTGGTTGTAGGTGTGAGAAAAGTTTTAATGAAAACTAATCTTCCTGCCTGATTTATGCATTTTGTCATCCATCCTTTTGCTTTGCGAGCTCGTCGTTCGTTGGGGGGTTTGATGTTGTTGGCATCCGGAAAGTTTGTTGAAGTTGGATTACCTGATGTTGTTCGAGATTTGGGTGATGGATTATTGTTGATTTCAAGGTATTGATATGTTGACCTGCTGAGGTACTGTAAGCTTGCAATAAGTGTTTGAGATGGTTTGTGCCCTCTGTTGTTTGTTTATATGTTATTAGCAGATCATACGAGTACATGAGATGCAGTATTGGGGGTGCTTTTCGAGAGATGCGCAGTCCCTCGACCTTTTTTTGCGCTTCTAGGTTTCCCAAATTTGTTGAGATGATTTCCGCACATATAATAAAGATATAAGAAGAGAGGGGATCACCTTTCCTAATTCCTCTAATGGGGGTGATGTACCCGTGCGAAGTGCCGTTGATGTTGACGGAATATGTTCCTGTCTGATTTATGCATTTTGTCATCCATCCTTTTGCTTTGCGAGCTCGTCGTTGAGGGGGTGGGGGTGGGGGGTGGGGGGGTGTTGATGTTGTTGGCATGCCGAAAGTTTGTTGAAGTTGGATTACCTGATGTTGTTCGAGATTTGGGTGATGGATTATTGTTGATTTCAAGGTATTGATATGTTGACTTTATTTGAGGTAATCGTAAGCTTGCAATAAGTGTTTGAGATGGTTTGTGCCCTCATTGTTTGTTTGTTTATATGTTATTAGCAGATCATCCGAGTACATGAGATGCAGTATTGGGGGTGCTTTTCGAGAGATGCGCAGTCCCTCGACCTTTTTTTGCGGTTCTAGGTTTCCCAAATTTGTTGAGAGGATTTCTGCACATATAATAAAGATATAAGAAGAGAGGGGATCACCTTGCCTAATTCCTCTAATGGGGTGATGTACCCGTGCGAAGTGCCGTTGATGTTGACGGAATATGTTACTGTGGTGATGCATAGCATGATGTAGTCCACAAAGAATTTTGGGAAACCCATTTTAGTAAAAACTCGTTCGATGAATCCCCAATCTAAAGAGGCATAAGCCTTGCTTCCCACGGTATAAAAGCCGCCTAAAGTAGTATTGCTTCTCAAAAAGAAAAACAAAAAAAAGTGCATTTTGTTTTTTTATTTAAACCTCCATGATTCATCCGAGAAAAATTTTACTCAAATTAGTTTTTTATTTTATTTTATTTTGAAAGAAAAGAAGAAAAAGAAAACGAAGCCTTAGTCAGTGCCAAATGTTAGCTCATTGAGATAACTGGATGTCATCTAGCTCGCTAGTCTTTCATTTGATACATATTGAAGCAAAAGAACGATCATTTAATTTTATTTTCCAGACAATAAAAACACCAAAAGAAAAAGAAAACCAGTTAATTAAACGAAATACTTCAATGGAAAGAAGACCGATGGAGCGCCATTATGAGGAATTACCAACTAGGATACAACTGCGACGAGTTCTGGGTGATGTTCGAATTCATTCATGTCTTCTTTGCTCAAGCTCACCCATGCTTCAATTCCGTCTCCTGATGAATTAGTATCCATCAAATAAACAGCATTTTTCATAGGAAGTGTACAAGAACCTACCCATATTGGCTTTCCCCAACCAAAGTTAGCTTCATATATTGGAAACCTACACCAACTGGTGAAGCTTAGAATCAGTGTCTCTGCACTCTGACCGTTTTCGGAGAACGACTGCATGCCATCTAAGAACGCATTACTAGTTTGCAGATCTCTTACGTAGTCTCCGTCGATTTTCTTTATGGAGTCTCTAACTTTTCCCACCAAGTATGGGTAGAACTGCTGATCATTTTTCTTGAAACTGTCCACTTCCTTACTCATGACCATAGGTAGTGCAACACTTGTCACGTTGCCGAAGGAGTTCAATGGCAATGGCGGAATCATCCTCGCCCTCAAATTTATTGCAAATATTGCTAGGTAAACTTCCGTAGGATTAGCTCCCTTGTTTTTGGTTTGATCTGCATCAATGAAGCACCTCCATATCAAAGCTGAGAGGGCTTGAACACGAGTCGGCTGGTAGTTGAACTGCTCATGAACATCGTCAATATCACTGATGATTTTGGCTTTCTTCTTGAGTTCTGCCAATTTGGAGAATCCAAACACAAATTTCTTTGTAACTATTTCATCATCTCCCGCAACTATCCTCGGAGCAGTGGGTGGTTTGAAACCCGTTAAGAACTCTTTGAGTGGAAATAATGATTGTGCCTCGAAAAGAGGACCTTTGATTTGCTGATCACGATCAGCAGTAGCAATAGCACGAGCTAAACTAGCCCAGTCGTTGATAAAAGTGATGACTGAACACGCATCGGCCAACTTGTGCGAGATGCACAAACCAATGACAATCCCACCACAATCCTCAAAAACATTAACCTGGACTGATAAAACTTTGGTTGAATTTCCTTCATCAGAGTCCGCAAACGGATCAAATGGAAGAAATATCTTTGCGAGGTCTTGCACATTAGGAAGTTGGATGAGCTGAGATAGCTGACAGTTACTTACTTTGGATTCGAAGTAGTCCACCCCATCATCATTACAGTCTACAAATCTGTTATCAATGATCTTACCAGCCAAGGGATAGAATTTGCTTAACGCTTCTGCCAAGGATTTCTTGAGGAAAGTGCAAGAACTATCATTTTCACTGATTATCCCATTTTGATTATCATTATTGTAATAAAGAAGAAGAGCAATCTGAGATGGAGGAGCAATCTGATCAAGGTAGGATAAGTTGAAGGATTTAAGATGAAGGGGTGTTGGACAAGAAGGTTTGATTATTTCTTTCGAAACTACTTCAACCTTCATCATTATCGTTCAATGAAACTTGCCTCTTCCAAAGTGCATCTTTTAAGCTCATCAGTCACTAGCCGGTCTTGTTAATTTGAATTGTTTATTGTCCTGGAGCTTTGATATTTTGTCATATGGTTTCTTGTCATATTAGAGTGTCATCTCAAAATTTTCGATGCTCCTTCAATCTCTACATACACGAAAAGTGTACAGAGTATAAAATCTACGTACAGTATGTATATTAAAACAACTACTCATCTCCTTTAGAAGCCTTTGTTGGCATGCCCAGACATACTTATTATACTCATCTCCTTTAGAAGCCTTTGTTAGCATACCCAGACATACTTTTTATACACGTCTACTATTGCAGCAGCCTAAGTTGAATACAAAAGCATCACTCATAGTTATACCCATGATCCTATTTTAATCCCCCATTTTGGAAGCTCCTAAATGGACGCCAGTGGATAAAGCATTAACCACTCATTCAGTACATTTAATCTGCATTCCACTAATCAGATCGCAAGTCCAGTTCTCAATGATGGCTGCTATAAGGGGAACCATTTTTTAAGCATCAATAGGATCAAATAATCAGGGGTTGAACTAGAAATGATATGCACGGTGGGCTTGACCAGTTTTCTACCAGGCTTTATGCCTATATACATTTAGTACACAAGGTTTCGGCCGAACAGAAAAGAAGATTTTATTGAGAGAGATATGGCATGTACACAATTACAAAGAGTCAAAAAGATGTTACATGTTAATGGTAGACATCATGGAAGAAATCGGGCGATACTGAGTCAACCCATGTTGGAAAAAAAAATTCAGAAAATGAACCCTATAATAGTGATTTGTCCATGCTGCATCTGATTATGTTGATCTTTACCGCTATTTTCATATTCTCTTCTTCATCAAAAACTTGTTTTCAAGTAGTTTAATAATTTTCTCATAATTTTTTCACTCTTTTTTTTGTTTGTTACTAATCTTATATCGCTATACAGGCTTCAACATCTCAGATTTGGTTGTATTCATGATTTAAACTCTGTATTTAGTTCAATTCCAGTCTTGATTTATCTTTCTCTCAGTTTTATAGTTTCCTGATATGGAGTTTTAATTTTTGCAGGTCCCTCTGGATTGCCATGGATTCCTTCCTATATTGGATCCTTGTGTTCAGTATTTGCTCGACTCTCAAGACAGTTTTGTCGACTTCGGCTATATTGCCTACAACAGCTCGATCCCATATTGCTATATTGCAGAAAAACATTACTTCAGACGTGAGTTATTCTCATTATGAGAAATATCATTTTCCTCCGATTCATTTTTTTGAAGCCATGAATGTAAAGTCCATTTTACCGATTCAAACACCGATCTACTCTCAAAAAATTCAAAATCCAAACTTTCCCCTTATTTTCCACCGTGATTCAAGGAGTCTTCAATACATATCGGATCGCATGCATTGGAAGAATAACAAGAAATTTTCAATTATCTTTCAATATAACAAAATATTTTTAGTTTATTCCTCCTTGAATACACCCTAAATATAAGTCACTCAAGTCTCTGGTTTTTCTTCATCCCAGTCCATAATCTAAACCCTAGCAAAAAATACTTCAAAAACACAATGGAAGCGAACAACAATATTGGTGAAACTTCTACCGGTATCAAAAGCATTACTGGAAAAATGAAGGATACCACTATTAGATCATCAAGAGTTGTTATAGGTTCTGCAAGGAACCTAAATGCTGTTGCATCTGCATGGTCTTTCAGTTTGATTGGAAAGCTGATAACTAAGAAAGAGGATATTGAAACTTCTGATATCAAAGAGGAACTTAACCTCTTATGGAAAAACTACAAAAAGAGAGAAACAATGATCGTTGGAAAATACTTGTTTGTTTTCAAGTTTAACACTGAAAAAGATAAGAATGATGTTCTTATGAAAGCTCCATGGAATGTTCAAAGATGCTTACTAGCCTTGCAAGAATATACAACAGCGGTGGCCTACTCAGATTATGTCTTTAGGAAGCAACCCTGGAGTGTACAATTCAAAGGATTGTTCTTTGGAACACCATCATGAAGTTTGTGGTGAATGAGGCGATAGAAGATTTGGGAAAGAAAATCTCTACGGAACCAACAAATTGTAGACCCCTTTCAGGAAATATGATAAATGCGCGTATTGAAATTGATATGTCAGAGCCTTTGAAGAGAGTAGAATGGTGGAACTCAAATCATGGAGAACCAGTGTGGATTTGTTATCATTGGCTCAAACAACCTCATAGCCCGTGTGACCAATGTTACATTATAGACCATGATGATGCAATCTGTGAAGAAGTTGCTGAGTTATTACGAGAAAGGGCAATGACAGTGGAAGAATATGAGGAGCATCAAAAATCTAAAGAATATTCTGAAGAGAAAGAGAAATATTCTGGAGACGATGCGATGGGGAATGAGCAGGAGGGGGATAATATGATAGAAGCAGAAGAAGAAAGGATGACAAAAAGAGCTAGAAATCAACCTGTTCAAGATAATGGCTCAAATCCTTCAATTCATGGTCCCATTTTAGCTGTTCATGGTGGAGCCATGAGTGATATTGCCAACAACACACGTTCTGAAGTAATGGATGGGGTCGAAACTGGAGAGAGCCAACAACAATATACTGACGCAAGGAAGAATTTCATGCGTAATCCAGAGAGCCATGCAACTGAGGTAATTAACCACAAACATTTAAATTTATATTTGGTTTTTCAGTCTTATAATCCTTTTTACTATAGTAAGTCTACATGCTTTTTGTATCTCCATATTAGGATTGTCTTTACTACCAATCATTATCATCATATTAGTTTTAATAGTTTTGTCTCTGGAAATATGAGGATTATTGCATGGAATTGTCAGGGGTTTGCTGAAAAAAAACCTAGAGATCATCTTAAGGACCTCATTTCTAGGTATAACCCTGATGTTATTTTCATCTCAGAGGAAAAAATAGGAGAAGCTAAAATGCTAAAACTAGTCAGACCTTATAATTTCCCTAATCATAAACTAATCTCCTCAAGAGGTTTAGCTGGGGGTATTATATTGTTATGGAAGGATGGTTTTACTTTTAATATCATCAATTGCGACTCTTGGATCATTAACTGTTCAGTGCAGGATGATCTATCTAAGCCAACATGGATACTCACATGTATGTACGAGTCTCCTTACCCTAACAACAAAGAAAAGCAGTGGAGATATATCAGAGATTTAAGTACTTCAGTTCAACAACCGTGGGTTATAATTGGTGATTTGAATTTAATCTTCCAAAGTGAGGATAGAATATCTTCCAACAACATAAGCAGAACTACTTCTTATACTTCACGGTCATATACTTCTTCCTCAAGAGATGCACCTTACATCAGTTTAATTCGAGAAGCTGGTTTAGATGATATGAGCTATACGGGAAAATCTTTTACTTGGTCTTCTAATGTACATGGTACGGGAATTCGAAGATCCAGACTTGATAGAGGACTCACCAATGCTGAATGGGATATCTCTTATCCTGATGCAAAACTAGTTCATCTTCCACAATATGGTTCAGATCACTGTCCCATAATGCTTGATTCTTCACATACTGAAGGTGACAGAAAACGTAACTGGAAATACTTCCAATGTTACGAAAGGGATGATTCTCTAAAACCAGAAATTGAAGCTGCGTGGAATCATCAAATTAATGGTTCAGATGCTTATAAGGTATCACAAAAGCTGGTTATTACTAGAAGATATGTCTCAAAGTGGAATAGGGAGCAGTTTGGCAATATTCAAAGTAACATCTTTCTTCTACACCAACAGATGGAAGCTATCCAAGAAGAGAGTCCTAACAGTTCATCTACAAGTCAAGTGTTAGCTCTGGAGAATCAGATAGAGCATTGACACCAAATACAAAATGAATATTGGGGTCAAAAATCAAGAGATGAATACTATCTAGAAATGGATAGAAACACAAAACACCATCATGCTAGGGAAAATAAAAGAAGATCAAGAAACAACATCATGGCCTTAAAGGATGAAGATGGAAACTGGTGCACATCTAGAATGGAATTGGAAAATTTACTGACACAACATTATGGTAGCTTGCACACTACTTGTTCTCCAGTTAAGAATGATCACATCTTACAATGTATTCCACAAGCAATCACAGAGGCTGACAACAGTGAGTTAACGCGCATACCAGATGGAGCTGAAATCTACAAACCTTTGAAGGGAATGAAATCATGGAAGGCCCCTGGACCAGACGGCTTTCCTCCAGGTTTTTTCAAATCATATTGGGACATTGTGGGTGGTGATGTAATAAATATGGTTCAACAATTTTTCCGTACAGGATACTTGTTAAATAGTTTAAATGCCACAAGTATCTCTTTAATACCCAAAACAAAGAATAAGCAATTCCCATCAGATTTACGGCCAATTGCTCTATGTAACACCACATACAAGATAATCTCCAAAATTATGTCAGCTCGTATGAAGAAGGTAATGGAAAAATAATATCACCACTTCAAGAAGCGTATGTGCAAGGAAGACAGATATCCGATAACATCCACCTGGCCCAAGAGATAATGCATACAATGAAAGATAAAAGTGAAGAAGCAAATTATCTTGCTCTTAAACTCGACATGTCTAAAGCATTCGATAGGCTTGAATGGTCATTCTTACAAGATGTGATGATCCAAATGGGGTTCTCTTCTGAATGGTGTAATCTTGTCATGTAGTGTATTTCTACAACAAAAATCTCGATACTTCTTAATGGGTCACCTTGTGCTGCATATAAACCAACAAGGGGAGTCAGGCAAGGTGATCCCCTTTCACCTTACTTGTTTATCATAGTAATGGAAGCGTTTTCTAGACAACTATTTCATGCAGAACAGCATCAGCTCATAGAAGGGATAAAACTGGCTCCTTCAGCTCCTTCCATATCACACTTATTTTTCGCGGATGACTGCTTATTATTCATGAAAGCTGATCTTCATAACGTGAGCAACGTGTTGAAAATTATTGATGATTTTGGTGCAGCATCAGGACAGTTGGTGAATTTTAATAAATCCAGTGTGCACTTCAGTATTAATGTTCCCCAAAGATTCTGTAGGATGCTAACTAGAAGACTGAAAGTACCAAGAATGCGAGTGGATGAAAGGTGTTTGGATATCCCTCTCATTATTGGCAAGAAGAAGAAAGGGAGTTTTTCAAAATTAGTTGACAGAGTTACCAGTAGACTTAATTCGTGGGATAGTAAATCCATGTCTCAGTGCGGAAAATCATTAATGATCAAGAATGTTACCATTACGATACCAGCTTATTCTATGAGCTGTTTTCAAATCCCGGCTGACATTCTCAATCAAATTGAAGCTGCACAAAGGAAATTTTGGTGGGGTTTTGAAGAAAAAAGAGGTACTTATGTTACCTCTTGGAAAAACTTAGAGCGACACAAGAACTGTGGAGGGCTAGGATTTAGAAATCTGAAAATACTAAACCAAGCTCTTCTGGTACGTGCTGCTTGGAGAATATGCACAAGTACGGACACTCACTGGGGCAAAGCTATCTAAGCAAAGTACTTCCCGCACACCAGTCTGCTTCATACTACAGTCAAGATGAACTGCTCATGGGCCTGGAAAGGTATCCAAAAGCAGATTACGTTCATCAAACAACATAGCCACTGGAGATTAGGTAAAGGTACCAGCATTAAAATTTGGCTGGATGTTTGGATTTTAGGATTAAATGAACCACCAATCCCAAAAGCTGGAGTTGAAGACATTGAAATATAGGTATGGGTCAGTGATCTCATGTGTCAAGATAGCAGACAATGGAATCAGGTTCTTATTCAACACCTTTTCGATGCTCAGATGGCTGACAAAATCTTAGGTATGAGAATACCAAATTCTGCTGATGATAAAGTTGTTTGGAAGTTAACCAGGAACGGCTCTTTTACTTTGAAATCAGCTTATAACAAGTTACATGAAATGAATCAAGGGAATCTACAAGTTTCTACATCAATTCAAGACACGGAAATCAAATGGAAGGAATTCTGGAATATCCAAACGTGGCCAAGGATAAAACACTTCTTCTGGAAGTGCCTCACAGATATCTTACCTACGAAAGTGCGATTGTCAAGGAACTGCCATCATATCAATAGATAGTGCCCATTGTGCAATCAGCATGATGAGTCACTTATGCATGTGCTATTTCAATGCCCTTTTTCTAGGGCTGTGTGGTTACTTATCCCTGGAGGTTCCCTGGTATTAACGGGAGCCTGCAACAACATGGATGAGATGTTCGATAGCTGGCTAAAATAAAGACAGCTACAAAACTCTGCTGATGGTGGGTTCCAGACATTTCTGGTGGTCACTTGGTCCATGTGGAACACAAGATGTGAAGTGAACTTTCAAAATTTGAAGGTTCAACCTCAATCTGTTGCAAAAAAGGCTTTAAGCTTCTCAGCCTATCTGGAAAATCTGTATGGAAGATCTAATAGTCAGAACAACTTAGTGCATCCTCCACTGCCCATTGAAAGACATTGGCAGACCCCTATTTCCCCTTTCTCTAAAATGAATTGTGATGCTTCATATGATTTAAACAATGGTTTCACAGGCATTGCTTTAATACTTCGTGATTGTGCGGGAACATGGAGGGGTGGCGTCGCAAAATGCTATGCAGAATAAGCGGTTCAGAGCAAGGCGGAGTGCTTAGATTTCTATGAAGCCATTAGTTGGTGCAAGGAAATGCAGCTTACTCACATCATTCTTGAGACAGATCTCAAAGGCATTGAAAGCTACATTAATAAAACTGCAACAACAATTGCTTGGGAAAGTGAAACCCTCCTTCTTGATGCAATGGATAAGCTTAGCTATTTTGTTAGTTGGGAATGTAGTTTTATCCCGAGAAAATGTAATAAGTCTGCTGATACTCTTGCAAAGTACATCAGAAGGCATAGACTTTCTAGAGTTTGGTTAGATCATCCTCCTGATGTTATCGAATCGCAGTTATTGTTAGACGCTTCAGTTTCAAGTTAATATTAATCCCTTTTTCGCATAAAAAAAAAAGGTTTCGGCCAAACAGAAAAAGAAAAAGAAACCTTTTTTTTTTTGGCATACTAAAGGATGATACCATCTAGGTATGCTTACAAGGGGTGTTCTAGCAATGGGTAGATTACTAAGTGACTCTTAATTATTTAAATTACTTAACTACCTTTCACATAAATTTAAAAAATAAATCTAAACTAATCAAAATCCAAAATCATTTTCACTCCTAACCTAGTCTAATAATTATCATATCATTTTGAGTTTATTTTTCGTCAATTAATTGGTGATTCATAAATCTTTGATCATTTATTAGAACCACAAGTATAAAATGAGTCGTTGGTAGGGTTAAGAGATTTAACTTCAGATTTGCATATTGGAATGCATTTTTTTTTTTATGTTTCAGAAAAACTATTCAGATGATATTGAAATATCACGTTTTCAACCGAACCCAGTTTAGGTTCGGCCGATTATCCAATATATTATTTTCGGCCGAACCTTGTTTATTTCAGATAACATCCTTGTTTGGCTAGTTCAAAAAGTTAGATTACTAGACGAACCTATAAAAATGTTCGACCAAGGAATGGTTCGGCTCATATTGGAAATGCAATTTTATAGCCGAACCTATAACTGGTGTTTTTATAATACAAGGTTCAGCTGTATCATAGTAAGACAAACATGACTCTATAAGTCGCAACTTGTAAAAAACCAAACTACGAAGTACAAGTTCGACCAACAACGATTGAAATTGAATAAGCCGAACCTCAAATATTTTTTTCATACACTTAAGTTCTCCTTTAGAAATTTCATCCAAACGGTTCTTCCCAACAATGTTCGGCTAGTAATTCTAAAGTCGATCCCAGCACTGAACATCCGATTTTATATTCTTTTGTAAAAGTGCAATTTGTTTAACAATTCAACCTAAAAAATGGAGATTCAATTTGTATTCCACTAATTAAATCGCAAGTCCTTCTAGATGATGGTTGTCGTAAGGGAACCATTTTTTAAACATCACATTTAATCTGCATTAACCAAAGTGAACTCGATAATCACCTGATGAAGATCGGAATCCGAAGTGAACTGTTGATGATAAATGATGTTATCGTCCCCTTGTTCAAAATATTGGGTATACAACAAAAAAGATGTTGAATAAATATGTTCGTTACCGATTCCCCAATCATACGACATTTGTATTACATCCACTGATTCGTTACAACTCTTTGTAACAACAATGTTCTTATGTATTACATCTCTTGTAAAACACTTGGTTACCGAAAAATAAAATAAAAAATAAAATAGAAAGAAATGGTCAATCCATAAATGCATTAAACAAAACTTATGAAAACTTACTTGGGGTTATTGAGGCGAGTGATCTATTTACTTAAGACATTTAATTCCCTGTAGTTAATGTTGTTG
Organism: Papaver armeniacum; assembly: GCA_023531295.1. Classification (NCBI taxonomy): domain Eukaryota; kingdom Viridiplantae; phylum Streptophyta; class Magnoliopsida; order Ranunculales; family Papaveraceae; genus Papaver; species Papaver armeniacum. Next base: position 121,245 of record JAJJWW010005554.1, read on the forward strand.
TAAGAGCACTTGCTCGGTCGAACTCACAAGCGTTGTTATCTCAAGCTTGTTTGTCAAGTTTAGTTGATAAAACTATATACTTGATTTTTAGTCTACTTATAGCTATGTCTCGGATTAGGATAGAAGTGTGTAGTTGAGCTTTAGACTTCATGGAGTTCACCAATTGAAGAAGAATATCTACTGAAGAGCTTGGAAGAACTTCATCAACAACAAGTATGTTGAGACTTAAACTTATGTATCACTCAGAAGTCTATTAAATTTTATCTTCTAATGAGACTAAGTCCTATAGCTATATAGATTTTGTGTTAGGCACATTTGAAATTTCGAGCCGATTTTATCTCGTATATATTTCTCGAAATACAAGTTTAAAGCTTAGTAAGATTCATCATTTTCTTGAAAAGTTTAGTTGTAAACAATTCATTTGTTGGAAACCAAATATTAAGTCAAGATGATCACGTGAAAATTACCTTGAACATCTTAAATGATTTGTGTGAGACAATCATTTGATGTTAACTTGGGAAGTTTCTTGTTGATCAATTAATCACTTCAAAACTACTTGAAGCTAGTGGTATGTGTAAGATTATCATTGTCTTCTTCTAAGGATGTTCTAATGGTTTAATGAGAGTTTTAGAATTATTACCAATGTTTGTATACAACACAGTATGCGTACTTGGTATGCGAACTTTGAAGTACTAGTTCAATTCCTGAACTCTTGTTTGCAAACGGGTTTCCCCGTGAAAGGTATAGAACTATGGTTTGTGAACAGCAAAGACTACGCAAGTTCCGAACTTTAATTCGCCTTCTCGGTTTGCGAACACAGTGGTTAGGTTCTAAAATCGGTAAGTATGACAATTAATACTCATGAACTCAGGTTCATGTGCGAACTCTGTTTGCGAACTAATGTCCCTGGAGATTTAATGAATTAAGGTATGCGAAATTATTTTTCAAACCGTGGCATTATGTTCATGAATTGGTTCTTGATAAGTACTTTGTACGATTTCAAACCAAACCGAATATGTTTCAAATTGTTCATGGATATTTCTATGAGATAGTGAACATTTGAACAACTCTCTTAAAGCACATTTAAATTCATTTGATTATTTATCATGAATTTGAGCTAGAATTGTTCATATATCTAACTTCGGTTAACTGTTATTGAGCCAACTTGTTAGACACGTTTAGGTACGGTTCACCCATATCTAAATATAGGTATATTTCATTTGTGTGTATCAAGGAAATATTATCTAATGTTGGAGATTGATTGCTTACTTTTTAAGCAAAATTAGCTTGAATCTTAAATCAGGAGTTCATCTAACGTTAGATACTAATTGCTTTGTTACTAAGCTATCTTAGTTTTGATTGTAAGCGACCCTGATTTGAAAGACTATATAAGGGAAAACTCTAGTAACTGGGAAACCTAATCCCGACACTCTCGTGTGTCCTAGTTGTAAACTAGATTCGATTCTCTATTAACCTAGGTTTCCACTACTTCTGAAAACCATTATTAGGGTTAACGACTTAAAGACTTCATTTGGTATTCGTGAAGCTAGATCCACTATTTTATCTATAGTTATGTATTTTGATCTTATTTTTCTATCGTATTGAGTTTAATCTTCTCTAAGGTTTTCTCGAGATTTATCTCCGATAGGTAAGATATGAAAAGTAATTACAACATTTCTTCGTCTCAGACTCTTATGATTCTTCAATAACTTCTTATGTTAATCAGTTAGGTTATTGTAAGGTGACTAATATTTCAAGGCTGCTCCTCGGGAGTATAAGACCGAATTATTAGTTGAGTTTCATGTTCACCTTGATATTTATTTTAAGACGGAAACAACAAATACAATAGACTTATTTGTTGAAGACAGATTTGTTTATAAGTCTTCGACTTTGGTTCATAGCAACTTTTAGTTATGGATGAGATCAGCTAAGGGAATCAAGTTTGCAGGATCTTAAGAGATTCAAGAAGTGTAAGGAATGCGACTGTACCTTAATCGGTGTGATACTTGGTTAGGGCTCAACTACATTTCAGTCTGAAGTTAACTTGTAGCAGGCTAGTGTCTGTGGCGTCTTAATACAGTATGGTGTTCAAGTCTGGACTAGGTCCCGGGGTTTTTCTGCATTTTCGGTTTCCTCGTTAACAAATTTTTCTGGTGTCTGTGGTATTTCTTTTCCGCATTATATTTTTTTTATATAATTGAAATATCACAGGTTGTGCGTAGTTCAATCACAGTTGATAAATCCTACCTTGTTTTTAGGATAAGACTAGATTCACACTCATACATTGGTCTTTAGTACCATTCGAGTTATTCTCATAACAAAAGGGTTCACGGATTTCTATCTATATGATTTACTGATTGTGTTGAGAAAGAGATAAAGATCTTTTATATCTTTCTTGATTAAGACTCATTAAGTTTGGTGATCTCGGAAATATATTGGAGTTTAGTTCATACAGATTTCTGAACAAAAAAGTTGGGTGTGGTTGTGGTACCCCCGCGTCTTCAATTGGTATCAGAGCAGGCAAACACGCTAAGACCTTATAAGTCTATGTTTGTAGAAATCTGACAATATGGACAAAAGTGCTATCTCGATAAACATAACACAATATTGAACTTTTTTAAGTCATCTTCCAACATCTTGATTTTGTCAAGAGCAGCAGCTAAATCAGCCTCAAGGAGTTTTTCTCGAGCGAGATAAGATCTTTCTCTGTAATCAAAACATGTTTGCTGAGAGTTAATCCTTGCTTCAGTTTCTGCAAGTTTCTCTTCCAACAAGAAGTATTTTTGATAACATTATCACATTCAAGTGACTTTCTACTCAAGATTTCCTCGATATCTTTCCTCGATATCTTAGAGGATCGATTCGCAAGAGTGATTCAAAACATAAAGACCTCCGTAAATCCTTTTCAATTTCTTGTTTTCTCGACAGAGAGGAGTCATAAGAGGTGTGACATGAGAAGTTCTCATCTTCTTCTTTTCCAACGAATTCAAAACCTTAACATACTCTGAGACTTCCTCATCAAGATCCCTATTAATATCTGAATCACCTTCATCAGAAAGTTCATCCAACTGTTCTTCTAGGTGTGTTTCCCAGTTATCAACAGTTTCTACATCAAGAGAATTTTTAGATATTGACTTAGATATTACAGTTTTCTCAGGTGAATCCGAGCTTTGAAAATCATCTGTTAATTCCGAACTGGTATGTTATTAGAGATAGACTTGTCCATATAGTCATATTGCTATAAACACAGACTTCTTAGGTCTTAGCGTTTTTGCCTGCTCTAATACCAATTGAAAAAGAGGGGGTCTAACAACCACACCCAATATTTCGCTTAGGAAATCTGTATGGACTAACTCCAATATAATTCCAAGAGAATCAACTAGACATTCAGACTCAATCAAGGAAAATATATCCAAGAGTTATATCTATGTTTCTCAATGTAATCAGCAAATCAAACAGATAGAATCCGTGAGCCTAATTATTATGTGAAACAACTTAAACGGCACCAAAGACCAATGTTCAAGTGTCAATAAATTTCAATCAACAACCAAAGGTTGGATTTACCAATTGATTGAACTACGCACAACCTGTGATATTTATAAAGAATATAATGCGGAAAAGAAATAACATAGACACCAGAAGTTTTGTTAACGAGGAAACCGAAAATGCATAAAAACCCCGATACCACACTGTATTAAGCCGCTACATACTCTAGCCTACTACAAGTTAACTTCGGACTGGAATGTAGTTGATCCCTAACCAATCTCACACTGATTAAGGTACAGTCGCGTTCCTTATGCCTCTAGTTACATGCTGGATTCTGCATACTTGATTCCCTTAGCTGATCTCACCCACAACTAAGAATTGCTACGACCCAAAGTCGAAGACTTTACAAACAAATATGTCTCCCACAGAAAAGTCTATTACGATATATAGATAAATCTTTCTCCCACAGAAATACCTACGAAGTTTGTTCCGTCTTTTGATAAATCAAGGTGAACAGGAACCAATTGATAATTCGTTCTTATATTCCCGAAGAACATCCTAGAAATATCAATCACCTCATAATAAATTATCTATATGGTAGTAGAACAAGTTATTGTGGAATCAAAAAGAATGAGATTAAGAGATTGGTGATTACTTTTATATCTTACCTATGAAAGATAAATCTCGAGCAAATCTTAGAGAATATGGTACTCAATACGATAGAACAAAGTAAGATCAGAACACGCAACTACAGAGAAAATAGTTGGGTCTGGCTTCAGAATCCCAATGAAGTCTTTAAGTCGTTAACCTATAATGGTTTTAGGAAAAACCTAGGTTAAAGGAGAATCGACTCTAGTCGCAACTAGTATCACATAGGAGGTGTGGGGATTAGGTTTTCCAGTTCCTAGAGTTCTCCCTTATATAGTCTTCAAATCAGGGTTTGATTACTTTGGAACAAAGCAATCAATATTCACCGTTAGATGAAACTTGATTAAAGATTCAAGATAATATCTTTCTAATATCAGATGGTCTTAGCTTGTTACACACAAATGAAATATATTTTTATCTAGATATGGGTAACCGTACCTAAACGTGTATATTGAGTTAGCTCAATAACAGTTAAACGAAGTTAGACATATGAACACTTTTGTGTTAACCATGTTCATATTAACACTTCTAGATCAAATGATACTCAAATGAATCTAATTATGTTACTCATGGATTTGTTCAATTGTTTATATTCTCATAGAAGTATACAAGACACAATTGAAGCAAAATCGTGATTCAAAAGAATCAGTTCATGAACATTATAGCCACAGTTTGCAAAGATTGCATTCCTTGATTTATAAATGTATTTTTTCATGAGTATGAAATCATACTTAACCGATTTTAGAACTTAACCTAATAAGTTTGCAAACGGGTACGCGAACTTAAGTTACGGACTTTGATATTTTTCGACGGTTTGCAAACGTGTACGCATACTATCGTTCCAGACCGACTTCAGGTGAAACAGTTTGTAAATGGGTACGCAAACTTAGTTTCCGGACTTTAACAGTTAAAATTGTTCGCATACGGGTATGCATACTTGGTTTCTGGTCCTGAATTATTCTTGCAACAATCCACATGCGGGTATACGTACTGTGCTATATCCAAACAATGGTTAATTGTTATAAACTCTGTTAGAGCATAGCTCGGTTGAACCCACCAAGCATTGGTATGTCAAGTTTGGTTGTCATATTTTAGTGAATCAAAACTCATTTAAAGAGTCGTTTGATTATGTACTAGAGACAACTTCGTATAGGTTAGACTAGAAAGATTAGGATTATGAGACATACAAGTATTACTCGAAGACTTCAAGAATGTGAAGAAGTAACAATCTACACCGACGATATCATCCTTCCTCTTGAGGTTAGTAATATTTTGAATTGAACTGTTTCAATCCTAACGTATCTTTCAAGTCGTGTTATATTGAAAACATAACTGCGAAGCTGTGAATGATTATACTCTAGTAGTAGGACATGATCACATGATCATAGTGTTAAGGAATAAGATACGAAGTATAACAGTTATCTTTTGAACTTCGTATATAAGACATCGACATAATCGTATGAATGCTATTGTGATTATGTGTATGGGTAAAGGTGAATATTTCATCCTAGAAAACAATGTTTACATTTGTTTAAAGGAAGTACATTCATGAACTTGTTTTATGAATAGAAAGGGAAATCGCTAGGCTTATTGGTATTGTTATTCATTGCATATCTTGAAATTACCAATATGTGTGAGTTAGTAGAACCGATCATAACTTGTTATGTATCTTGGTAAAACTAGTCACAATGCCTGACTTATGTATTAGTATGACTTTTATTAGTGTAACTGATCCTAAGTAATCACCTGAGATGGTATGATCGACATTTGTAATTGGTGTGACCGATTCTAGTAATTGGTGTGATCAATCACAAAAGTATTGTGTAATCGATCCTTGTAATTGGCATAACCGGTCCTAGTAATTGGTATAACCGATCCTAGTGAGTTGTGTAACCGAACACAAGTAATACCATGAGAATATGGTAATCGGTCCTGGTAATTGACGTAACTAATCCTGTAACTGATGTAACCATTCCCAGTAACCATATTAAGGTAGAACCGATCCTTGTGTTTGGTAAAACCGTAAACCCATGATTAGTGAATTGATATTTAACCAATCACATAGTTGTCTTGGAATACAGATGAACCAGTTTTAAACTCGTTTGGAAGTGTGGTATAATCGGTTCCATGATTGTAAATATGAAAGAAGATTTACATAAGAAAAGTTGTCGACATACTTTGAACATGCTCAGTAATTCTTATCTTTTATTGTTCAAAGATATTCCTTAATAACTCAAGGAGATTCCGAGCCAAAAATAAATTAAGAATATTTTAATTAAGGTTATTAGTTTTATGCATATCTCTGGAGAATACAAATTGGTAATGTGCATTTACTAATTAGAGATTTTCTAGTGAGATTTTGGTTACATTGGACAAAGCATTTCAAGGAATTATGAAACCTGATTTGGAAATATATGGCATATCTTGAGAATATTCGGTTTTGGAAATTCCTTGGTGTCCAAATTTCATTGGTCTATAAATACCAAAGTTTGCATTTCGAGCAAACTATCCTAAGAACCAGCAAAAACTACTCTTTTGTGTTGTTACTGGTGGAGTCATCTATCCGGAGAGGAAAGTACCCTAATTAGGCGAAATCTCTTACGACCGCTCGTTTAAAGACTTCTGTGGGATCAAGAAGCTCTACGAGTACCGTTGGTGGGAAACTAGATAATTGCAGTTTATTTTAGTTTTCGATTGATTTGATTGACTAACGGTTGTTAAAATTTGATTGCACCTAGTTTGTTTATTCTTGAGAATCTTCTCTTCTGATATAAGATTCATTCAAACTAGATCGAAGTTTCGACAGGATCTTTAGAACTGTTTGTAGATCTAAAGATATCTTGTGATAATCCATTATTAACAGACTTCGTTCTGTGCGTGATTGATCACAAGAGATTCAAGTTGTGTTGTGCAAGTGTTTATTGAAGATCTAAGAAAATTTGAAGACAAACAAGATTTCTGATTTGGTTTATATATCTTTAGTGTGCACAAAACTTGATCGGCTGGGATCCAACTAATATCGGATTTATTTGATTGATTAGTTGTGTGAGATCGATAACAATAATAGATCTCTTGAGTTCTATTATATTGTTACAAATCCGGATCTTATTACTTCGATAATTGAAGATTTGATTGATCTAACCAGGAAAAGGAGTTTATTGGTTAAACGGAAGAGCCTTTGCATATGACTTGAGATATATTCATTGGAAAGAATTAATAGAGTTGTTACCAAACAGATTTGTTGTTCCTTTACTGTTTGGAATATGATCCAAAGGAATTGTTCCAGTGCGTGCACTTATTGAATATCGGAAGCGCATGGATACTGAAGAGACTAGGTGAACTATAGGTTTCGTTGCTTGGTCTCAACTATACGAAGTTAGTGTTGATTTTGTATAGTGGCTTAATTCTGAGAGTATTCAATTCTGGACTAGGTCCCGGGGTTTTTCTGCATTTGCGGTTTCCTCGTTAACAAAATCTTGATGTGTCTTTTACTTTTCTATTTCCGCAATTATAATTGTTTATTATAATTAGAAGTAAAATACACAAACGTTAATTCCGAATATACTTAATAGTGATTCTATAGACTTTGGTTAAGTCTGAACCTATTATCAAGTATCATACTTTATTGTTGTATTGTCTCGATCTTGTATCTATAGTCAATCACACAAGTTATCTTGTTGTCGTATTGTCTCGATCTCGTATCCATAGACGATCACACAAAGTGTGAACCGATTCGTTCTATTGTCTCGACTCTGTCCATAGACACACTTTCGGTAGAGAACTTATAGGTGGATAAATAAAAGATTTTGGTGTATTTGGGTACCCTCGTATTTTCAATTGGTATCATAACAGGCATACACGAAAAGATCTAACAATCTGTGTTTGGTGCGATCCAACCTATAAGAAAGGAATTCGAATTCACATGAATCAATTTCAATTAACGTACTGCCAAGATTTGACGAAATAAACTATTTATGGTGGAAATTTGCTATGAGATCTTTTCTTTAATCAAGAGACTTTAATACTTGGCTATTAGTCGTCGATGGTTATAATCGCCCGAAAGTTGAAAATTCGGAAACTGAGTTTGAACGCTTAGTGGATTATTCAAACGAAGAAAAGGCTTTTGCAAAACAGAATTCAGATGGTTTGAATGCTATTATACATGTTGTAAGTCGTGATCTACAACATCATGTATCGACATTCCAAACTTCAAAGGAAGCTTGGGATAATCTTCAGGTCGTATTCGAAGGAAATACATAAGAGAAAGAAGCTAGACTTCAAACTCTTACGTCCGATTGAGAAAACCTTCGAATGGATGACAACTTTCATATTAAACTCTCTGAGATAGTTAATGCTTCTTTCTCACTTGGAAAGACTATTTCAGAAAAAGATATAGTGTGCAAAATGCTCAGATCGTTGTCATCTAGATACGAATCTAAGAAACATGCAATCATCGAAGATAACGATCTTTCCTATTTATCAAGAAGTTCTCTTGTTGGAAAATTAAAGATATTTGATCAGGAGTATTTGTCTAAACAAAAATACAATCTGGCCTATAAATCCATCAAAAATTCGCCGACTCAATGTCCGGAAGACTCCCAAGATCAGGAAGATCTATATGCTGAAGATGAAGTTGAACTAAATTATCATTTGTCTCTTATTACTCAACAATTCAAGAAATTATTGAGACACAGAAAAAGAGAATCTCTTGTGTAAAAAAGAAATCATATTTCTACACATAAAACTGAAGACAGTTGGGATGATGATGACATTGTTCCTCAATGTTACAAATGTAGAGGCTTTGGTCATATTTCTCCAGACTGTCCAACTAAGGATACTCGGTGGAAAGAAATGCATATAACGCCACTCTTGACTATTCCCCTGACGAGGAAAATCAAGATTGTATGCCAGATCAAGTTGCAACCATTGCAGAAGTCTGTGACTCTGAAATACTTTCAACACCGGATACCCAAGAAGAGTTCACGCCTACGATTTCACACAAAATTTTCCTTATAAAGATAAAAGAACTCAGGTTCTTGAATCCGAAATAAATGGAATAAAGTCATCGCTTGATCAGTTCAAATGGTATTATATGAATGATAAAGTAAAATTTAACAAACGTCTTGTGAAAATCGAGGTCTCTCAATGTTCCGAGAAAGAACAAGTATCTAAACTCATCTCCACATCAAGTGTTGTCAAGATGAAATCAGAAAGTTAAAAGCGGAGAATCTGATATTGAGAGATAAACTTCACTGCTCTGGAAAATCATCACTTGATAAGAATATATCAAAAGGCAAGGAAGCAAGGTTGAATAAATCTTTAAAAATTAAGCCTTAAAATCGGAATAAGTCTGGGGGATGTTTCTGATGCAAACAGTGGGGGCACTATCAAAAACAATGTCGTGGTATTAAACAGAGAGAGAAACTCTGTAAATCCAAAATTTCAATATCTAAGTCTAGATCGAAAATCACTGCTGAAAATCAATGTAAAAAATTGAATGATGTGATTTCTAGACATCAAGATCTCACCTCAAATTTGAGAAATGAACCCAATAATTCAAACGTGAAAGACTCTCAAATCTGTAAGAATTTTGAAACCTTTGAGGGGGGAAAATTCAACAACCAAAAACTGATAACCTAACTAGTTATCATGAATCCTTACTTGTTACCCTCTAAAAGTAAGCAGTAAGGATATGTATGTAAATATTTTAATAAAAAAATTTATAAAATAAATTTTCGGTTAAGAAAAAAAAATGAAATAATTTTCTCAAAGATTGTGAGGAAAAACTTTTCTTATTTATTTATAAGAGGAAAGACTCCTTATTTCATTTTATATAGATCTGACAGAATGTCTATCATTAGCTGCAACTCTTGCAAACCGAAAAAATTTGGACCATCTTGTTTCCTAACAAGAAACTTCGTATTGAATCTTCGAGATGGCGATTCGAGACTCATCTCCGAGCTTCATCAAGATGTTCCTAATGAAGGAATTACATCTCTTAATGATAATCTTCTCAAGAATCTTTCACTAAAATTAGATCTAATCTTGTGTGATATAAGGAACATGGAAAAGGATTTGCGAAATTAAGTAAAGCAAGTCAATGACAATGTTATTAGTCTTGAATCAAGATTATTAATCATCGAAGATGATTGGAATCCTATGAAATCTTCTGATCCAAAAGAAACTCTCTAAAGAAATAAATTTAGAGTCTTATGATAGACATCAGTTTTTGATTTATTTCAATTACTGTATAAGATCTATTATGAATAAAACTATCTATTATTATGAATAAAATTATTAGTTTATAATTTTTCTTGTGATAGTTTTTCGATTACATAGCATGTGCTTGAATGCTTTATTTTATTGCTATGTGTTTATGGGATGTTTGATTTCGGTTTTCATAACCCTAATATTCGATATCATATGATGAGAAACCTTATGGTTTGTGTGACTTTTTGGTTTAGCGGGATTAAGTTCTAGCCCATGTTGGTAGGCTTTATCAAAGGATCATAAGGTGTTCCGATTGAAACTATATGTAAAAAGCCACAATGTGTTGAATCAATTTGTGTTTACATGAGTTGTGTTTAGCATAAACATATGTGTTTCAGGTTTTCAACTTTTGTTATTGGCACACAATAGTTAAAACCAATTCAACCTTTCTCTGGTAAAGGTTGATGTTGTTGTTGTTCTTTTGTTCTTGCGATAGGATGACAACATAATGGGGGAGAGTTCTAACTTGAACTTGCGCTTAATGATATTCTTTCTGGAGAGAAGAGGATGCGGAATCTGAGGTAATGAATTTGTTAGTTAATCGTTTTCTTGTGTAAGAAAAGCCTGTTTATATTTCATTTATTTTTCTTTTGCTTAACAAAATTTCGGTACAATTGATGTTTGTTCCATTATTTATGTATGGATGTGTGTGTGTGTGTGTGTGATTCAATTGTTTCTGGCTCAGGAAAACTATTGTTTGATATGTTCTTTATTGTTCGGTATCATATATATTGTTTTTGGCTTAACGAAATTTCGGTGCAATTGCGGTGTTATAATGTCTGTGTTTGTTTCAATTGCTTCCGGTTAAGAGAAATAATTGTGCAACTCAATTTTTTTTTGGTTTGTATGTATTGTTTATGGCTTAACAAAATGCAGGATCATTTGTTTAGTCCAATTCGATTCCGGATAAGAGAAACTAAGTTAATTCTGATCTTAATTAGACTTATCAAAGTATAAGGATTCGGTTATTCAAGTCTAATCGAATGTCTTCACAAGAAATACTAGTTAACTAACCTAGTACTTGTCTTGTCTAAAGTGAAAGGTATAAGTTATTATCTGAATAATTAGAACCTGATGAGAAAAATAAAGTTAATTCTGATCTTTATTTTGGTCTTATCGAAATAAGCGATTGTATTTGTGCAATAAGTTTAGCAATAGAACTAAGTTCTTAGTCAATTTGTAAAACTATTTGGGAAAATTGCTTTGGGAAATTGTTTCCTATATAACATATTAAAATGGTATGTGGAACCTTCGTGCTTAACTCTTATGGGTTGTACAAGTCTTTTAGATTTGTAAGATCCTTTCGGTTTGACCTGTATTTGCTTGAACCTTTGTCATTTTGTGACAAAAAGGGGGAGAAATATATGGAGTAAACAAGTGATTTTTAATCACTAAGGAAATGACAATTGTGCTTAAACGTTATATCTAACGAAAGAGTAAAGCATAGAATAAGGTGGAGTAACATATCATATTGATACTTGTTGTAGGATCCAACTATCGCAACAACAACACACTTGCAGAATCTTCATTAACAACGTCGCGAAACCGTCGCAAAGTGATTTCAGAAATAACATGACAAATGAAGATAACGTAAACTTGAAGAAAGTGCGAAGATCTTGCGAAAACTAGAGTGTCTGCGAGATTTAACATTTATACTCTCGCGAGGATGTCGCAATGTAAATACGAAATTAAGGGAAATATTAGGTGTATGTGAGCTGTCATCCACTATGTAATATCCTATATAAAGAGGAGAGCAGGAGAGACAAAGGGGGGGATAATTTTGGTAAGAGAGAGAAATAATTTGGAGAGAGATATTTTTAGAGAGAGATTTATCTTCTTTATCATCTTCTTCCCATTAAATTAGATCTAGAGCTCTCCAAATTATCCATTAATGGAGATTCTAAATGTAATTCTTATGTAACCTCAAAAATCATAGTGAAGAACCATGGATGTAGATCACATTGATCGAACCATGTAAAAATCCTTGTGTCAATTTATATTTCTAGCACTTATATTTGAAATTTAGGTGATTAATAAGATTTAGATCTACAAAATATTATGAGGGGTGTAGTGTAGGATTTCCCGCAACTACATATGCGCTAGAAACAGGGGGAGAGAGTAATGGATTTTGTCCTTCCCGTAACTTGTTGGATCAAGAAATTTCCATGAAAATTAGTTACTGTTCATACTTTTTATTTAGATCTATAAAATTTAGGTTCAAAATTGGAAGTTTTGTGGAAGAAATCACACTTTCAGGGAGAAAATACCGTCAACAATTCAAGGACATGAAAAGAGGAAGAGAAAATAGGTTGATGTGATGAAATTCAAGGAAGAAAGCTAATTTTTTAATGGAAGATTTCATATTCGGGGAGAAAAACAAGAGGAAAATTGTTGAAGGAAATAAAGGAAGAACGAAGATAAGGATAAGAACAAAATGCTGTGATTTTTATCACAAACATAAGCTCGCACAGATGGTTTGAGTTGCAGCGAATAAGCAAGAGGTCACGGGTTCGAATTCGCAGAGACATATATTTTTATTTTTCAGTGGCGAATAAGAGAATAAGAAAAAAGTTGTGGGGTTAATTTCGCAGAGAGGTTCTTGAACAGTTGGTTCAGCGAGCAATATGTGAGTTTGAGGTCGCAAGTTCGAATTCACTTGCGAGCATAATTTTCTTCTTTTTACAGAAGGGAAAAAATGGATTATTTCGCAAGGTTGTTTCATTATTTCGCAAGCAAGAGGCAGCACAGTTGGTCACCTGCGAGGTTAATGAGTTCATGGTCGCGAGTTCAAATCTCAATGAACGTGTATTTTTCGCATGGATATTTCGCAAGGGTATTTCACACAGAAGAAAGTAAGTTATTATTTCGCAGAGATAGTTCGCAAACAGAAGCCAGCAAAGTTGGTCAGAGGTAAAGACAATGAGCTTGAGGTCGCAGGTTCAATTCCCACCTCTCGCGAATTTTCGCATATTTTTTGAACTTTAAAATGAGAAGAAATGGAATAAGGTTATGAAATTATGTGTTTCTTTCGCAAACAACAAGTAGCGCAGATGGTCAGGGATTAGGAGTATGGGTTAGAGTTCGCATGATCAATTCTCGCAAAGCTCAATATTTTTCACACTTTTTGGAACTACTGAAAAGAAAGGAAGAATAATAGAGTGGCAATATGTGTTTCTTTCGCAAGCTGAACCTAGCTCAGATGGTCAGCAGTAAAGGGAAGTGTTGATGGGTGAAAACTACTCCTGCAGAATTTAGTAATTTGGGGTGTGGATGAGGAATGAATCTAAACCTTCAACAAATGCATCTAGCGCGGTGAGTGCTTGTAGATTCGAGAGATCAATCTGTGCAAGTCCGGCCTAAACCAAGAAATGGCCGTTCCAGACTTGTTTCGGTCACAAAGTGAAGGAGATGGGGTTGATCTTAGGGAGGGAAGCGAAGAAGGTGTTGAGATTGTGAAGGTGTTGGCTTGCTTATGACTTGTAACAGAAAGATGAGCAAGCTTACGGTTGATGCAAGCAGGCTCTGAGTGTTTGAATACGGTTTGTATTAACACTTGGTTTCTGTCGTCTGAACTTGTGTTGTTCTCCGTTATTCCCCTTGTTGTTGTTATTGGAAAAGAGGGCGGAGAACCTATTTATACAAGTCATTGAGCCTCATTCACGTTTCTCGTGGGAAGTGGAGGTAGTGGAATGATGGAGTAGTGGAGTTGTGTGCCGGTAACACACGACCAGTCTTGCCCACTTTTCCTGTTCATCTCTAACCGTCCATGACTTCCTAACACGTTCTTGTGATGGCGCGTTGCACGCTGCACGCTGTAAACCGCAAGACCAATACCCCAAAGTATGTATCCTGGTTTGTGACATGATTGATAAACGGAATGTGGATCGTGGATCCACGGAAGATAGCATGTAATCTTGAATTGAATAACTGCGTTATTCGAGAAAGTCGATACTTGTGGAGTATCGTGTGTATTTTATGCGAGTATCTGCATTACGGTGTGGTAAAGTGATGGGTAATGACTCCTCACTAATCAAATAACTCTCGACCAGGGTTGTATAACCAAAGTTGGTGAAGTCGGACGGATGAGATGATGTTTGAGACACTCATCTGCGACCGTTGATGAAATTAGGTTTTTAAAGAGGTGCGCAAGCATCACTCTTGACTTGGTCGAAACCAAGCATGGGAAGGATTTTGTAGAGGACCGACCGTACATGCGTGTTGACGGCATGATGGTGTACACGTCCATGTCTCACCGTCTCATAAAGATGCAATCTAGGCCACTCAATTTGACCGTCAAAGAGGAGCGGTTGAGATCGGTTTATGCAGAAATCCCTTGCCGCAAAGGAGTTGGAAACCGCATGACATCCCAAGTTTGGGCGTGCGTTCCAAGACGACCCATCTTGGTCGGTCTTGGTCGATCATACTACCGTGTAGGTGGTAGGTTGGTGTTCACACCTATACCCGATTATCCCATGAAAATGTGATCTAAGCCACTCAAATCATCCGGTGAAGTTGAGCGGTCGAGATCAGTTTAGGATTTGGGAGTGTAACCGCACGAGTTTGGGCGTGCGTTTTGGGTTGGCCGGGCATGGTATGCCTTGGCCGACCGCAAGAGGAGGTAGATGGGCCCACGGTGGTCATGCTGGTATGACCGGCCTTGGTTAATCCAATCTGTGACCCTCCATTAAATCAGGAGAAGATGGACGCGCGTGATGACTTGAAACCCTAATTTTGGCTTTCAAAGCCGCGCGACCATGCTCTTTTGGGCGGACGGTTTTGTTGTAACCAACCACGGTTGGCTTTGACCGATTGGCCAAGTGTGTAGGCAGTCACATGGTGATTGTGTCGACATGCTCCGGGCCCTTTGAGTCTACATCTACACCCTCCATCTATACCTGCGAAGATGGATGGTTGAGACCGTTTTGCGGCACATGTAATATGCCGCAAACCCTAATTTAGGGTTTTCCGTCCATAATGCTTGGTATGGACGGTTTCTTGGCAAGCAAAGGCCAATGGTCGACCCTGGTTGGTCGGCCGTGTGTATTCCATACCGCTTGGGGTGATGAAATTGATCTGTGGTCATCCAATCATGCTTGTGGAGTTGGATGACTGCGATCAGATCATATTTGGCAAGCTAAGGCCGTGTGTATTCCATACCTGCTTGGGGGTGATGGAATTGATCTGTGGTCATCCAATCATGCTTGTGGAGTTGGATGATGCGATCAGATCATCTCCGGAGACCGATACTGTCAAGTTCGGATGCTCAATCGGGCTAGTATAACACACCGAGAGGGACTCAATCGGGCTAGTATAACACACCGAGAGGGCTCGGGCTAGTATAACACACCGAGAATCAGCACACGGGTATTTCGTACATGGATTCATTATAGTGCTTGGAGGTTCGTGTTACTCTATAAGAGTAACACTCAAGTCGTCATGCCACACCGATAATGGGGCACAATGAAATACAAGGCTGATATGAAATTCACAGGAAGGGATTGTTCTTGCATGCTCCAACTCGGAGGAATTTCATGTATTCACGAGAATGGGATTGTTGCTACATGCTCCATTCTTGGTGAATTAAGTGAGGAGTATCAGTCACTTATAAACGGCTTTATCTTTTACAAGATGTCGGCGCATGATTTTACGGTTTTTACAAATTTAACCTTAAACGAAAATCCACCATCAACATTAAGTCCCCGCCTAGCACATAATGGTTACATCATTGTGTGGTAGGCATGAGATGGTGATATGCATACGTGAGAAAGACAAGATAAAAGGAGTTTACCTGGAAGAGTGTTGGCCGACCGCTAATTCTCCACGCCGTTACGCTTGTATGGAATCCTCTTGCGGGGCCGGTTTCTTTTTTTTGGGTATTTGAATCAAAAGAGGAAACCAAATAAGAGAGGAATCCTTTTTCTAGTGGGATTCTTCTAATTTTTTGTCTATAAAAGAGACCAAGACTCCTTTCTTTTCCTCACGGAAATTTTTTCTTTTGTGCTTGGCCGCTCCCGTCCGTGAATTCATTGCCGCCACCAATAGTTCTTTGTTGGAGCCGCCGATAGTTGCTGCCGGAGCCGCCGTCAATAGTCGCTGCCGGAGCCGCCGCCGGAAACCGCCACCGTCGGAATTGCCCGTCCAAGGTAGGTTTCGGTCTCCCCTTTTTTTTTTTTTTTTTTTTTTTTAACGGTCCAACCCTAGTTTGTTAGGTAAATACCTTTTGTAACACGTGTGCATGCTTAGCTTTTTCCACCATTCGGCTTGAATCCCGTAGACACGATTCCCATGAATAAAGAAAATCGTGTTATGATGCATGCGGATGAATGTGGGCCCGCCGTGTATGCCGGAGCGTGGGTCTTACTCACATATGCTTGGCTGAAATTTGCATTGAACTTGAAATTTGTACCAGGCATCGAAACTTGCACCGGTCTTGAAATCAATGCCAGACTGACTTGAAAGTTATGCCGGAGAACTTAAAATCAATACCAGACCGAAACTTGTATGATGTTTGGACCGGCCATTGTGTGAGTTGTGTCTTGCCGTGTGTGACGTACAAGTTCTAACTTCTGTCTTTTATTTCATTGCGGTAGAAAAGAACTTCTGTCGATATGTCTTCTGAAGATAATGCTGGTGCCAAGTCAGGAAGTGTTGATAGCTTCAAAGATATGCCGAACATCAATGATGAGTTGTTCACCTTGCCTTTTCCAAATATTAGGAAGCATCCTTCTCATAAGATAGTCTTGCTTTCCGGTTCAGAAAATATGGATGCTGATCCATTCTCTTCTTCCGCACTTGTGATGAGATTTTGTCTCCAGAGAAACGAATATCCGCCTTCTCCCATTGACTTCAAGATTTGCCATGCTCCACTGGGTTCTTATGAAGGATGGATGAGACGCATGTTGAGTAATAAGGGCATTAAGGACAATTTGACCAAAGCACAAATTCTCGATGCGGTCATGGCATCTGCTACCCTCGAAATTAGGAAAGACACCGCGGGCTTGATCACCTTCATTTCTCGGTGGCGTATTTTTACTCATACAGACCATATCTAGATGGGGAGAGATGACTATTACTTTGGAGAGTGTAGCCGCGTTAATGAACTTTGTGTTGTTAGGAAGTCTTTTTACGAGCTCTCTGATGCGGAACAAAGTAATTATGATGCTATACTTCAAAAGGCGGAGGGATTCGAGAGTCTGGACAAGGAGGACAAAAAGGATGCGAGATGCTTTTATACTTGGTGGGTTTCGGAGTGGTCTTCGCAGACCCGAGTTGAATCAAGAGTTGGAAAACGAGCTCGGCTTGATCGCGTTCTGTCTTTATGGCTATCCGAGAGATGTATTTGATGATGGTTCGGGGAAGAAGACCATAAGAGGTGAGCTTGTTAAGATTGCTATAAAGGCGGCGCCAGGTGAAGTTCTTCCTCTAGCTGCATTGTTCCTTGGATCGTTTGTATTCTCATCTGGACGCTTTAGCAATGGATATGCACGTTTTAACGGGTACAAGAAGGTGGAGTCGCACGTTCACTTCGCTTTTCTTCAGCGCTCTTATGGGAACACTTCGAAGTTATGCTCCTACTCCTGCACCTTCACTCGTTAACTTGTACGGCGGCTCGAGAATACTCCGATGGAATAAGAAGCGTCCTAAAGCTAAGGTGCGAAACTTGTGGAGGTATTTGACAACATTTCTTCCGTAGATTTTCGTCCATGGGGGCCGATTCACTCTTCCATCGTTCAGCCAAAGACCTTTGCTGACGATCCTGGCGTTGTGTTGCGTACCGATGTTGAGACCATGAGATCCGGGGAAATTATTTACATGCGCAGCTGCATTCCAGGATATGTCCCGTCTCTATTCAACGGAGAATTTTACGTGACTCAGGTACAACATTGACAGGGCTGCTCTCGAGATGGGATTTGATCGGGGTGTCCCATTTATCCGTCCACTAGGGGCTCCGAAAGAATCCCTTCCACAAATTCTTGACGCCAATGTGTTCTTAAACTAGGGTGAGCCTTCCCCTTCCGGCCTATTGGGAGAAACCCGGTGGTGACCAAGCAGGTATAAAGAATTTTGGGGGAAACAACTGTTGATCTTCCAGAAATTTTCGAAGAGTGTTGTGACGAATTCCGTAGTGAGCCATCTTCTGACGTCTTGACGAAGCATTTCCGGTTGAAGCCACTTCCATCCAAACGGACAAGAGCTGAGGATTGCAGTCCCCAAGTAGGAGAGAGACCTAAGAGGCAAGCATGCGGTCCGGTAATCCTCAATTCTTCTAATATGCAGGTATTTAAACCTCCTCCCATCGGTTCTTTCATTTCTCTAGTGTAAGTTCTTCTAAAACGATCCTTGTTTTAAATCAGGGAATTTCGAAAGATAATGCCTTCACAAGGTTGGCACGCATTCAAAACGGGAAGGCCGGTGCAGATTGGTCATCATGTTGAGAAGTCTGGCGGTACGGACCTTCATCTTCGAGAAGTCTGGCGGTACGGACCTTCATGCCGAGAAGTCTGGAGAAACCGCTCCTTTTACGATAATGACAGAGATGATGCAAGCTCGGTTGAACAAGGCGCTTCCCTTAATGATCTTGTCGACGGGGTCGTGATGGAAATCAGCACCCAGAGTGAAATAGATGCCGGAAGGAATGCAAGAGAGACGGTGCCTGCTGTAGTTGAGACGGCTCCCCTTGAAATCCATCCTGAACAGGTTCCGGACCACATGGCTATTGCGGTGACTTCTTCTGAAAGGCCTCCTGCAACTGACAAGACTCCCGCGGTCGCCGAATTGCCGGTGATGCAGCCTGGGGCTTTGTTCGATCCTCCTTTTACTATCCCTTATCCAGGTCATGTGTTGGTTGGTGGATTCAGCGTGCCGGTTCAATTTGAAGAGTTGTACACGGCAATATGGGAGAAACACGGACATATTGCTACCACCACGAAGCTCAAGAGTCGTCTTGCATTGGTCAACCGCGTCCAAGAAGCTTTAGTTTCTATCCGGGGATGAGCGCTGCGACTGGTGGAACAGTTTCGAAGAGGTGATTGAAGATTGGAGGTGCCATCTCGGACGTGTTTTGCGCATGCAGCTTTAATGCTCCTTGGTTCTTCGAAGGGTTCTCCAAGATTCGGGAGTTCCGAAACGACATGATGAAGTCCCTTCCATGGTTGTGTTGCTCGTCGGGAAGAAGAGGTTGAGAAGTTGTCTAAGGGTTGAGCTGAAGCAGGCCGTGCTCCAAAGGATGAAAGCCGCCCTTGCCCAGAAGGATGAGTTGTTGCTGAAGGACTTCCCCTGAAGTATTTGTGCTATATACTGGCGTTTTTTTCTTATATGCTTTTCTTTTTTGAGTGATAGTGAGGATTTTCTTTGACTTCCGGTTTTGGATCAATAGGTAATTGAATTGGCTTATTTTGAGATAGTTTTGTGAACAATCTTTTTGAAAGAGATTATGTTAAATGAGATTTGCATCTTGGTCATGAAGGTTTGCACATATGAAATTGCAAATGTTATGTAAAAGGGAGGTATGAATGGAAACAAACATGGCGTTTGATCACTGAGCCTCTTTCTCCACGTGCGGGATGCTAAGTCCCCAGTGAATTCTAAACTATCTTTCTTGTAAAGTTGTTGAGTAAAACTTACTTGCCTTTTGAAGCCTCACTTATATCAAACCGGAGTAGTCTCTAAGAAAATCCTTTGCAAGCTATCTCTCTGAACCAAGCTTCTCCTGAACAATGCGCTTCAAAGCGTTGCATTCATCGGTGGGGTGATGAAGGAACCGGTGGTAATGACAGTACCTCGGGTCCATTACTTCTTGATCGGTAGGCGGACGCCATACCGGGGGTAGCTCCACCTCTCCGTTTCGCACCCACGTCTCCAGCAGCTCCAGAATCTTCTTCATTTGGAAGGGAAAATGTAAGTACCTTGAGTCTGGCTTTTCCTGCGTTAGTGGGCGTTGTAACGTCTCTCCGTGGCTTTGACGTGGAGCGGGAGATGAAGTTGGAAGATTTGCGAGTGCCATCACATCTGCGGATCGTTTGCCTAGGCAGAGGGATGTGGAAGATGCCGCAATGTCACTGCTGAGTGACCGAATTGAACGTTTCCATCCACTCGTATTCAGGCATTTCGATTGATTTCTCCTTCCTCAGGCATCTCTTCACTTAGTTGAAAGGTTGATGCGGATTGAACAGATCTTCCGAGCTTCGACAAGGGTCTTGAGATATAAATCTCCCGGCGAGGGATCCAGGCTCCATTTCCTTATCCGGTAGACGTTGTGGTACTGGATAAGTCTTTTCCTCCGTGGAGTTGCCTCGAGTCTTCGTTGTCATTTGGACCATGTTGTTCG
Organism: Papaver armeniacum; assembly: GCA_023531295.1. NCBI lineage: Eukaryota > Viridiplantae > Streptophyta > Magnoliopsida > Ranunculales > Papaveraceae > Papaver > Papaver armeniacum. The sequence goes on from JAJJWW010005554.1 coordinate 141,976, forward strand.
TATCTCCGAGTCCCCTGTGATCACGCGTTCTTTCTGCATCTCCACTAGTAAAGGTGTGACTCTGGCTAATGATTCAACATTTCTTGTGCTCTCTCGAGTAGATGCTCGTCGACCCTTCTTGTAATTGTGCCGCTATATCATTCAAAAGGCGAAATGTCTCGCTCCGCCTCCTGGTGATACGGCTTGATTTGCCAAGACATCCTCAAAGCATTCCAGCTATGCTTCCCATGATATCCGAACGCCTTTGTAGTTTCCTGGATACATTGCGAGATGGAAACCGAGAAATTGAGGATTCAATTTTATGCAACCGATAGATCAATCTCCCACTTGTGGTCGCCAATTGTTGATGGGTGAAAACTACTCCTGCAGAATTTAGTAATTTGGGGTGTGGATGAGGAATGAATCTAAACCTTCAACAAATGCCTTTGCGCGGTGAGTGCTTGTAGATTCGAGAGATCAATCTGTGCAAGTCCGGCCTAAACCAAGAAATGGCCGTTCCAGGACTTGTTTCGGTCACAAAGTGAAGGAGATGGGGTTGATCTTAGGGAGGGAAGCGAAGAAGGTGTTGAGATTGTGAAGGTGTTGGCTTGCTTATGACTTGTAATGAAAGATGAGCAAGCTTACGGTTGATGCAAGCAGGCTCGAAAGTGTTTGAATACGGTTTGTATTAACACTTGGTTTACGTCCCGAACTTGTGTTGTTCTCCGTTATTCCCCTTGTTGTTGTTATTGGAAAAGAGGGCGGAGAACCTATTTATACAAGTCATTGAGCCTCATTCACGTTTCTCGTGGGAAGTGGAGGTAGTGGAATGATGGAGTAGTGGAGTTGTGTCTGGTAACACACGACCAGTCTTGCCCACTTTTCTGTTCATCTCTAACCGTCCATGACTTCCTAACACGTTCTTGTGATGGCGCGTTGCACGCCGCACGCCGTAAACCTGAGACCAATACCCCAGTATGTATCCCCAGTTTGTGACATGATTGACACGGAATGTGGATCGTGGATCCACGGAAGATAGCATGTAATCTTTGAATTGAATAATGCGTTATTCGAGAAAGTCGATACTTGTGGAGTATCGTGTGTATTTTATGCGAGTCATCGCATTACGGTGTGGTAAAGTGATGGGTAATGACTCCTCACTAATCAAATAACTCCCGACCAGGGTTGTATAACCAATTTGGTGAAGTCGGACGGATGAGATGATGTTTGAGACACTCATCTGCGACCGATTGATGAAATTAGGGTTTTTAAAGAGGTGCGCAAGCATCACTCTTGACTTGGTCGAAACCAAGCATGGGAAGGATTTTGTAGAGGACCGACCGTACATGCGTGTTGACGGCATGATGGTGTACACGTCCATGTCTCACCGTCTCATAAAGATGCAATCTAGGCCACTCAATTTGACCGTCAAAGAGGAGCGGTTGAGATCGGTTCTTGCGCAGAAATCCCTTGCCGCAAAGGAGTTGGAAACCGCATGACATCCCAAGTTTGGGCGTGCGTTCCAAGACGACCCATCTTGGTCGGTCTTGGTCGATCATACTACCGTGTAGGTGGTAGGTTGGTGTTCACACCTATACCCGATTATCCCATGAAAATGTGATCTAAGCCACTCAAATCATCCGGTGAAGTTGAGCGGTCGAGATCGATTTAGGATTTGGGAGTGTAACCGCACGAGTTTGGGCGTGCGTTTTGGGTTGGCCGGGCATGGTATGTCTTGGCCGACCGCAAGAGGAGGTAGATGGGCCCACGGTGGTCATCTTTGGTATGACCAGGCCTTGGTTAATCCAATCTGTGACCCTCCATTAAACCGGAGAAGATGGACGCGCGTGATGACTTGAAACCCTAATTTTGGCTTTCAAAGCCGCGCGACCATGCTCTTTGGGCGGACGGTTTTGTTGTAACCAACCACGGTTGGCTTTGACCGATTGGCCAAGTGTGTAGGCAGTCACATGGTGATTGTGTCGACATGCTCGGGCCCTTTGAGTCTACATCTACACCCTCCATCTATACCTGCGAAGATGGATGGTTGAGACCGTTTTGCGGCACATGTAATATGCCGCAAAACCCTAATTTAGGGTTTTCCGTCCATAATGCTTGGTATGGACGGTTTCTTGGCAAGCAAAGGCCAATGGTCGACCTGTGGGTCGGCCGTGTGTATTCCATACCGCTTGGGGGTGATGGAATTGATCCGCGTGGTCATCCAATCATGCTTGTGGAGTTGGATGACTGCGATCGAATCATATTTGGCAAGCTAAGGCCGTGTGTATTCCATACCTGCTTGGGGGTGATGGAATTGATCGTGGTCATCCAATCATGCTTGTGGAGTTGGATGACTGCGATCAGATCATATCCGGAGACTGATATGGTCAGTGCGGATGCTCAATCGGGCTAGTATAACACACCGAGAGGGAGTCAATCGGGCTAGTATAACACACCGAGAGGGCTCGGGCTAGTATAACACACCGAGAATCGGCTGTCAGACGGGTATTTCGTACATGGATTCATTATAGTGCTTGGAGGTTCGTGTTACTCAGAAGAGTAACACTCGATTCGTCATGCCACACCGATAATGGGTACGGGAAATACAAGGCTGATATGAAATTCACAGGGAAGGGATTATTGCTGCATGCTCCAACCTGGAGGAATTTCATGTATTCACGAGAATGGGATTGTTGCTACATGCTCCATTCTTGGTGAATTAAGTGAGGAGTATCCGTCACTTATAAACGGCTTTATCTTTTACAAGATGTCGGCGCATGATTTTACGGTTTTACAAATTTAACCTTAAACGAAAATCCACCATCAACGAGAAGGAGTTTGATGTCTAGGGTTCGAATCTCCCCATTCGCAAAGAGTTTTTGCACTTCGCAGATGTTTACCTTGCGAACGTTCGCAAAGCACGAACACTTCGCAGATGTTCGTTTGCTTCACGCAAATGTTTACTTCGCATTGATCTTTGATAATTTCGTAAGGATATTTCGCAAGAAGAAAGTAGGTGGTTATTTTGAGACACACTTCGCAGAGGCGGGGCTAGCACGGTTGGTCGGGAAGCATGAATGCAAGCGAGAAGGTCGCAGATCAATTCTTGCTCTCGCACATTTATTTTTGTTATGCGAAATTTCACACAGACTTTGCTTATCTCGCAAAGAAGAAAGTTGATGATTGTCTCGCAAATTAATTTCGCAAGAGAGGGTTAGAACAGTTGGTATGATGCGAGAATATGCAAGAGGCAGGTCAAGGGTTCAAATCTCATTTATCACATTTCTTTTTGCTGCGAGATAATTATATTTTGTGCGATGTTTATACATTTCAAGGATGCTAGCTTCGCAAGCAAATCATATACTTCGCAAGAGATAACAACAAAGAAGAAACCACAAAAGCTAAGTACCACTTTCTTTGAACATTTTACTTCTACAATAAAAGATTTTTGATTTGATTACAAAAAAAGCGATTCCATCGCAAGATTACAAATATTACTAAGATTTCAAGATTATAAAGACTTCAAAATTACAAAGATTTCTAGATTTCAAAATTACAAAAAAACCAGAAAATTCAATTTATATATTTCTCTAGAGTATTTCTTTTATAGACAATAAAAGATTTTTGATTTGAATCACAAAACGCGATATGATCGCAAAATTATAAAGATTTCACAACTACAAAGATTTCAGGACTATAATGTATTGGAATTTCTCTTGAATATTTACTTTGCTTCAACTAATATGATATTATGAGAATGAATGAAAGAAATGACAGAAATGAAAGAATGAGTGAAGGAAGTGACATAAATGAAGGAATGAATTAACAAAAATGATTGAGTGAGTGAATGGGACGAACCTTTATGGCGTACACCCTAGTTCGCGAATGATATTTCGTAAGAGGCAAATGTAAGACCTAAAGTGCGTCATATAAGGGGGTATCTCTTGACATGGCTCAAGCGAAAAGGTTACACCGCTCCCGGAACCCGAGTCATGGAGATTTGGGGCCCATGAAAGCCTATCCGGGGAGATACCTTGGATTTCCAACTATGTATATAAGGTTATACCCTGGTTGGACGCCCGAGGGTCTCTTCCAAGGAGTCGAGTGTATGCTCAAGGCGCCGGGGTACACGGTTGAGCCAAGAGTGCTGGGGCATTTGAAGTGTCTCGGCCATTCTTGGCAAGTCTTGGTATATCTTGCACTCGGCCCGAAGAAAACTCCACTTAGGGTGCGGTCTCGTAACCATAAGCCATATAGGTATAAGGGATAAGAGGTCTGCGAAAACAATCGGTTGTTGTTAAGACCGGATGGGAGGAGCTAGTCTTGTATGGCCGATGTACGCCTCCTTGAAGGGGCAACCGGGGAGAAGATAAGGGCGGCACCCTCCATTAGGGAGCTGATAAGTGTCAAAAGACGCAAATGTCATGAGGCTTTATTTTCGCAAGGAAATTTAGGCTTGTCATATTTGTGCAATGATCCTAAAGAGGCAATAATACAAAAGACAAAGATAAGGCGAGATCAATGGGTCTTTACATGAAAGTGTAAAGACGTCCTGCGATTTCGTCGCAAGACGGCAATGTCATGGGGCTTTATGTTCGCAAGAATATTTAGGCCTGTCATATTGTCGCAATAGTGAGGGTGGCAAAATAAGACCTTTAACTAGGAAGGCGAAATAAGACCACACAAGAAAACTGATAAGGCAAGACCAATGGGTCATTACATGAAAATGTAAAGACGTCCTGCGATCTTGTCGCAATAATAAAATTCAACATAAACATTTTGAATGTAAGTAACAGAGATCTTTCATCGCAAAAAAGATTACATGATAAGCTTGCGAGCTTGATAAAATGATTAAATGATAAACTTGCGAACATGTACATAATAATGAGACTGAGGCAATGCAAATGCCGCACACTTGATATTATGATCATATTATTATGCGATACTAATAGTGCAGGAATAAGAAAAGATGAAGCACAAGTAAGAACTTGCGAGAAACAATAAATACACAAAGAGGAATGCATATACTAGAGACAAAATCAGAGAAATGAAGAATGGGAGCGATTTAAAGCTACATCAATTTTAGAACGGCAAAATGAGCTAAGTAACACAAACATTAGCTATACATTGCAGTAGATAAGCATTCTCATCATACAAGCATTATACTCACATCATGAAATCATCGCATAAGCATTTCATGGCATACACATTTCATAACATAATCATTACATAAGCATCATATTCGCACAAGTATTTTACAAAAAATCGCAAAGTTATTCAGAGTTTCGCAGAATTATTCAGAATTTCACAGAATGTGATTATTTCGCCAAATTATTTCTCATAATTATAAGCAACTTGAAGAGATTATACTATCGCATGAGAACAAAGTATGAGACAGAGGCAAGATAAGAATGAAGAAATAACTCGCTCATTCAACACTTTTTCAATGATTATACCCTCATAGATAAAGAACAGAGGCAATTATGGATAACCAAGAAAACATTTTATGTTCTTTATCTTCTCGGCAAGAATCACTTCCAAAGAAGATATTCACCAATGAACAACAAGAATCCTCACCAAAAATGGAATAATAATTTCGCATGAACAGAGGCAATACTTCTTATACTTCAAGTATTAATACTTCTTATTCACTTCACAAAGTTTCGGAACTTCGCAAAAGAATAGAGCATTGCATGAGGCAGAGAGCATGGAGTAATAATTTCGCAATACTTCTTATTCGCAATCAAGGATGGATACTTCTTATATTTCTTCAAGGATACTTCATACTTCATATACCTCTTCAAAGATACTTTATACTTCGCATACTTCAAGAGATAATACTTCTTATTTTCGCAAAGCTTCGAACTTCGCAAAAGAATAGAGGCAAGTACGTACTTTTCAAGTCCAAGATTCTTTTTCGTTCCTTCATCAACAAAGATCAAAGACTACTACAACAATGATTTTTTTCTTAAAGATCGCTCTTCAAGCAATATTCAAGAAAAAAGAGGCAAGATGTAGGATCCAAATATCGCAACAACAACACACTTGCAAAATCTTCATTAACAACGTCGCGAAACCGTCGCAAAGTGATTTCAGAAATAACATGACAAATGAAGATAACGTAAACTTGAAGAAAGTGCGAAGATCTTGCGAAAACTAGAGTGTCTGCGAGATTTAACATTTATACTCTCGCGAGGATGTCGCAAGGTAAATCCGAAATTAAGGGAAATATTAGGTGTATGTGAGCTGTTATCCACTATGTAATATCCTATATAAAGAGGAGAGCAGGAGAGAGAAAGGGGGGGATAATTTTGGTAAGAGAGAGAAATAATTTGGAGAGAGAGATTTTTAGAGAGAGATTTATCTTCTTTATCATCTTCTTCCCATTAAATTAGATCTAGAGCTCTACAAATTATCCATTAATGGAGATTCTAAATGTAATTCTTATGTAACCTCAAAAATCATAGTGAAGAACCGTGGATGTAGATCACATTGATCGAACCATGTAAAAAATCCTTGTGTCAATTTATATTTCTAGCACTTATATTTGAAATTTAGGTGATTAATAAGATTTAGATCTACAAAATATTATGAGGGGTGTAATGTAGGATTTCCTGCAACTACACTTGTAGTTCTTGACTACAAAAAGGGAATTACAAAGATCTGTGGATTGAAAATCTACCTATCTTACCTTTATGGGAGTATTAGCTTTGTTATTCAAATGTCAACAACGGCATTTATGGATTGAATGTATACAGGTTATTGTGTTGTTGAAACTTGGAATCAAGCGTATGTATAATGAATTCTTGTAATTTGTTTATCTATATGTATTAAGAGTTTTGTCACTAAAATTTACAAAGGGGAAGATTGTTAGAGCATAGCTTGGTTGAACCCACCAAGCGTTGGTATGTCAAGTTTGGTTGTCATATTTTGGTGAATCAAAATTCATTTAAAGAGTCGCTTGATTATGTACTAGAGACAACATCGTATAGGTTAGACTATAAAGATTAGAATTATGAGACATACAAGTATTACTCGAAGACTTGAAGAATGTGAAGAAGTAACAAGCTATAACGATGACATCATCCTTTCTCTTAAGGTTAGTAATATTTTTACTTGAACTGTTTCATTCCTAACGTATCTTTCAAGTCGTTCTATATTGAAAACATAACTGCGAAGCTGTGAATGATTATACTCTAGTTGTAGGACATGATCACATGATAATAGTGTTAAGGAATAGGATACGAAGTATAACGCTTATCTTTTGAACTTTGTATATAAGACATCGACATAATCGCATGAATGCAATTGTGATTATGTGTATGGGTAAAGGTGAATATTTCAACCTAGGAAACAATGTTTATATTTGTTTAAAGGAAGTACATTCATGAACTTGTTTTATGAATAGAAATGGAAATTGCTAGGCTTATTGGTATTGTTATTCATTGCATATCTTTGGATTACCAATATGTGTGAGTTAGTAGAACCAATCATAACTTGTTATGTATCTTGGTAAAACTAGTCAAGTGCATGACTTATGTATTGGTATGACTTTTATTAGTGTAACCGATCCTAAGTAATCACCTGAGATGGTATGATCGATATTTGTAATTGGTGTGACCGATCCTAGTAATTGGTGTGACCGATCAAAAATTATTGTGTAATCGATCCTTGTAATTGGCGTAACCGGTCCTAGTAATTGGTGTAACCGATCCTAGTGACTTGTGTAACCGATCACAAGTAATACCATGAGAATATGGTAGCCGGTCCTGGTAATTGGCGTAACTCGATCACGGTAATCGATGTAACCGTTCCCAGCAACCATATTAAGGTAGAACCGATCCTTGTGTTTGGTAAAACCGAAAACCCATGATTTGTGAATTGATATTTGATCAATCACATAGTTGTCTTGGAATACATATGAACCAGTTTTAAACTCGTTTGGAAGTGTGGTATAATCGGTTCCAAGATTGTAAATATGAAAGAGGATTTACATAAGAAAAGCTGTCGACATACTTTGAACATGCTCAGTAATTCTTATCTTTTATTGTTCAAAGATATACCTTAATAACTCAAGGAGATCCCGGGCCGAAAATAAATTAAGAATCTTTTAATTAAGGTTATTAGTTTTATGCATATCTCTGGAGAATAAAAATTGGTAATGTGCATTTACTAATTGGAGATTTTCTAATGAGATTTCGATTATATTGGAAAAATCATTTCCAGGAATTATGAAAACTGATTTGGAAATATATTGCATATCTTGAGAATATCGTCTTCGAAGAAGTTAGTTTCCAAGGATAAGACAAGATCACTGAAGAAGAAAGTATGGTCTAAAGATTTTGAGAGACAGGGTTCTATGAATTCCTTTCAAAAAGGTTATGGTGGACAGATTGTTGTCTCATGTGCCTGATCAAAAGAGACAAGATTGTGCACACCTCAGGCTTTATGAAAAGAGAATTTTTTTTTAATCTTTTTTCTCTTCTTAGCTTTGCTGTGTTTTGCAAGTTTGGAATTCTTCCATTTCCAATTGATATTGGAAAGGACTTCCGTAGTCAATCAATAAAAGAGGTTTATTATCGAAAATTCTACCTTTCTTAGGGTTGTGAGTTGTGCGTGCACGAACCTGTGTTTAAAGGTTTCGTAAACCTACATTCTTTTTTCCTTCTCTGAAACTCTTTTTATCTTAAGACTGCTTGTTGAGTTTAAATTGTGAATTCCTCTCACAAACCCGTACGCATATGGAGACTCCAAGCATCATGTCTTCTGATGGAAAAGATGTTAATATGATTGTTAATCCATCAATCATGAAGGAAAAAGAAAGATCTCCATTACCTCCAACTTTGAAAAGAAAAAGAAGGAATGTGAGGAAGCCAAAAGCTGTTCCTTCAAACTCTCAGAAGTTTTCTGGTGTTCTTGAAGAGTTGAAGGAAACAAGGAAGGAGATTCAACAAATAAATGCTTTTGTTATGAGAACTCTTGAAATTTAGAAGGCCCTGGTTCGACATCATCAGCCTAGAAGGTTTGTTGGAATTGACTCCTATCTTCACGAACCATATGTTCCCATGGATGTTGACGACAAGGAGTTCGGGGACGATAAAGAATTTTTCAGAGGTCTCAATGTCTAGAAAACTTCTTATGAGAATTTTATTCTTGTGTTTTTAAGAAGGATAACCAGGGTTTGGAATAGCCATTATTATGAGTACACATAGCTATGTCCAACGATTTTCATCCCAATGTTTTTAGATTTATTTATTTAAATTATAAGTTATTTGGAAGATGATTGCAGCATTAATCTTTATGGTTTCATATATTGCAAATTGTTATGGGATATGTTGTTTACGTCCGTGAACCTTGATTGTCCCATACTTGTTCAAAAGTTATCTCTATTATATGTCGATATGAATGTATTGATAAAAGATAGAATGAACTTTTGAATACAAAAGTTAATCCTTTTATGTCATTATTTTGATGGAAGAAATGATGAACTTATGTTTACAAAGATTAAGTCTATTATATGTCATTGTGCAAATAGTGATGAAGAATAGAATGAATCTTTGATTATTCCGCAGTATTGGTCTTTCCCCGATCCACATCTTTGTGCATATACTGTGTTGCTCCGTAAGTTCTCTTATGTTGAGCATGGCCAATTGAATTGATCATTTTTATGGCTATTCAATTGTGACTTTTGGATTCAAATTCATGTTCTCATGAGATTTGATTATGTCCAAAGAAATCCTTCTTTTCTTGTAAAAGTAAGGTCGTTCTTGTTGTTCTTAGGGAATGACATTTTATGGGGTGGGGGGGGAGTTCTTTCTGAACTTGTGCTTAATTGCCAAATCTTTGTGGGGAGTGCGGCTGTGGAATATTTTAGGGGTTATCTTGTATATTTATAAACTCCTTGATGAATGCATTTAGCTTCGGCTATATGATTGCATCTATATAAGTTGGTATGTTATTCTCTTTTGGTCATGAAGTATCTCTATGAAAATTTCATGAGAATCCCACTAGTTTTCGTACCCTTGCAAATTTATATTGACAAAAAGGGGGAGAATTAATGTGTAGTTTCATACTACAAATACATATGGTTTACGGATCATTATGTAAGGGGGAGTGGCTTTCATGTTGAGATGAAGTATTGACTAAAGGGGAATGATACATATCACCATAGTATTGTTGTCAAAGTTGTGATACAATTGAACTTTGATGTTGTGTAATGATACTATGACATTGTGTAACAATGATTGAGAATATTTTTTTTTTCTCATTGTTATCGCTACAGATCTTCAAAAACTATGATGCTGAGTTGAACATGTTTAGAATCATGGAGTACTTGGATATGACGAAGATTTCGAGTCGTGTTGAAGATGCCAAGGAGATCAAGCATTTGGATGAGAAGCTACAAAGTTTTATTTGTTTTCTAATCCATATGTATTGATAGTTTTGTCACTAAAATTGACAAAGATGGAGATTGTTAGAGCACTGCTCGATCGAACTCGCATGTGTTGCTATCTCAAGCATGTTTGTCAATGTTAGTGATCAAAACTATAAGTCTTGATTTTTAGTCTACTTATAGATTTCTCGGACTAGGACATAGATTGTGTAGTTTAGCCTTATACTTCACGGCGTTCATCATTTGAAGACGAAGAACTACTAAGGAGAGATTGTGGAACTTCATCAACAAAAGGTATGTGGACACTGAAACTCATCTATCACTTGGAAAGTCTATTTCTACTCTATCTCCTATATTGAGACACACATAAGTCGTGTTACGATATAGTTTTGTATTATACACATTTGAGATTTCGAGTTTATTTTAACTCGCTTACATATTTCTCGGAATATGTGTTCGCAAGCTTTCGCTTCGACCAATTTCATCTTATATTCTTGACGCAAGTCAAAAGATGATCATGTGAAAATTGGCGAGTAATATCTTACATGGTTTGTGTGATACAATCATTTGGTGTAGACTTGGAATGTTTCGTTATGATTATTTCAATTTTGTTCTATCATGTTGAGTACAAGAACACAATTGAAGCAAAATCGGTTTGATTCACTCGAAAGGCTTTAACTTTTGTATTCAAAAGTTCATTCTGTCTTTTATCAATACATTCATATCGACATAATAGAGATAAATTTTGAACAAGTATGGGACAGTCAAGGTTCATGGACGTAAACAACATATCCCATAACAATTTGCAATATATGAAACCATAAAGATTAATATTGCAAAAATAATCTTCCAAATAACTTATAATAATATACAAATATTTATTTTACACTATCATTATAATGATAGTAGTAATCCTTTTGTTTACAATAAGTTGGTGGGTAGCCTAGCAACAAGCTGGGCACCAACACCTTTTTGAATGACAAGACATAATCTGTGGAAAAGGGAGTTGCGTATTTTATAGTTAGCGTCATGATTGGTGATACAACCGGTCAACCTATTTAAGAAGATGATAGTTTCTTCCCAAGCTCTCCCAGGGTGGAGAAAGCTAGAACACCAAACTCGTGGTCGTGCAAAGAGCATTTCGCCAAGTATTTGTTGCGCTTGCGGGCTATGGCATTCACAATTGCGTGTCCAGGTGTGAAGTTGTGTAGTCCTCCTCCAGTGAATGGTGAAATTCCAATGACATCAAAGCAAACGTCCTGTCTGTTGTCCCAGTTATGGACTAGAATATCGGTTGGCCTCAAAGATGTCTTGTTATCGGATAAGAAACCCAAATTGACTTATTTTTGTGCATGCACACCCGCCTTGTGACAAATATCTGTCAAAACATCTCGTACTAAATCATGACGGAATTTAAGCCCGACGTCATTCGCACAATGGATGGCATAATCGCCGAAGTCATCCATCGTTCTATTACAACTAGTGCACAAACTATTCTCTTTAAACAATGGTATGCCAAAACTATAGCTTAAAACGACATGAAATTGCCTTGGTCCAATACTCCGATGTAGGCCGGTGACGGGAATGGATTTGAGGAAGTCTAGAGCATGAGGCACTTTGTTACTTTTCCAAAGAGCAATGTCACGATGCTGTCAGGGAGTAGCAGCCGGAATGTTCTTCTTAACAACGTCAAAATACAACACTTCTAGGGAGCGCATAGGGTGTGGGGAAGTATTGTTGAGGTTGGAAGTAGAAGAGGTTAGGCCACGTTGATGGTGGTTTTTAAACAAAGGGTAAAATCGTAAAACCCCAAATAACCTAATGTCACCGGTGACACATTTATTAGAACATTTAATGCATATAGTCAGTAATTAATAGGGGGTATTTTTTCAAATTAGGTTACAACGAACAAAACCCTAATTCCCTCCGTGCCAATGGCAAATCATGCCGGCCACACCTAGCCCAAGCTAGCCGCGCCATGCCAAATGCACTCGCGTTGGCCCTAGCTATGCTAGTCACACCAAAAACGCGCCAAAGCATGCCAACCATGCTAGCCGCACCTCCGTGCCAATGGAAAATCATGCCGACCACATCTAGCCCAAGCTAGCCGCACCTCTGTGCCAATGGCAAATCATGTCAGCCACACCAAACGCGCCAAAGCATGCCAACCATGCTAGCCGCACCTCCGTGCCAATGGCAAATCATGCCAGCCACACCTAGCCCAAGCTAGACGCACCTCTGTGCCAATGAAAAATCATGCCAGCCCACACCAAAACGCGCCAAAGCATGCCAACCATGCTAGCCGCACCTCCGTGCCAATGGCAAATCATGCCAGCCACACCTAGCCCAAGCTAGCCGCGCCATGCCAAACGCACTCTGCCTTGGCCCTAGCTATGCTAGTCACACCAAACGCGCCAAAGTATGCCAACCATGCTAGCTGCACCTCCGTGCCAATGGCAAATCATGCCAGCCACACTTAGCCCGAGCTAGCCGCGCCATGCCAAACGCACTCTGCCTTGGCCCTAGCTACGCTAGTCACGCCACGCCAAGCCAAGCACCCTTACCTTGGCCCTAGCCACGCCATGCCAAAATGGCGCCCGCGCCTAGGCTTGCAAACCATGTAACCTAGGCCAAATTTTCCACGCATGCCATTGGCACATGCCAACACGCTCGCTGGTAGCTTTTCCTACCAGGACGCAACCCAAATTGGCAACGCATGCAATTGGCACATGCCAACACGCTCGTTGGTAACTTTTCCTACCAGGACGCGACCCAAATTGGCCACGCATGCCATTGGCACATGCCAACACGCTCGCTGGTAGCTTTTCCTACCAGGACGCGACCCAAATTGGCCACGCATGCCATTGGCACATGCCAACACGCTCGCTAGTAGCTTTTCCTACCAGGAAGCGACCCAAATTGGCCATGCATGCTATTGGCACATGCCAACACGCTCGCTGGTAGCTTTTCTTACCAGGCCATGGCCCTAATGGCCGAGCATGCCATTGGCACATGCCAACACGCTCGCTGGTAGCTTTTCCTACCAGGACACGACCCAAATTGGCCACGCATGCCATTGGCACATGCCAACACGCATCATTGGTAGCTCTTTCTTACCTAATGGCCTCGTGGCCCTAATGGCCGAGCATATCATTGGCACACGCCAACACTCTTGCTGGTAGCCTAACTTGCAAAACCGTGCAACCTACCACCAAGGCATTCCGCACATGCCACAATGCCACTAGCAGCTCTGGCAGTACCACTTGCACTCAAGGTGCAACCCGCAACAAAGGCATTCCGCACATGCCATTGGCACATGCCACACGCGCCACTAGCAGCGCCACTTGCACTCAATGTGCAACCAACACTCGAGACATCAACACAACCGGGGATGCTTTCTAGGGTTTTGGTTTGGCGGTCACAAAGATGCGGCGTACACTACGCTCACATTAAGAAAGCGTGAATAGGAATAAAGCGGTCAAATAAATGAGGAAATAATGGTGAAAACGTTTTCACCCATAAACACCATGCGGTTACCACCTCCTCCCATTATTTCACCCTTTACTATCTTCCTTCATGAGGCCAGGGTACGTTTCAATCTCAACTTGTATAAATAGGTCTTACCTATTTCCACCAGACAACAAATCTCGGTCAGGAAAAAAACACAACACTCTCAGAAAAGGCAACTTTGCAATCTCTCCAAAAAAGCTTTCATCTCTTGCAAGCTTCCGAAGCTTTCACTTTTTGATACAAGTCGAGATACTACTCTCTCAGATTTATTCTGGTCTCAACACCTTTCTTTGCTTCCCTCCCCAAATCAACCCTTCTCCTCTACTTTGTGACCGAAGCAAGTCTGGAACGGCCATTTCTTGGTTTAGGCCGGACTTGTACAGATTGATCTCTCGAATCTATAATGTGCTCACGTGCAGCACATTTGTTTAGGGTTTAAACCAGTTTCTCACTCACCTACCGAATTTACCAAAATCGGTGGAAACGATTTTTACCCAATAATTGGCGACCACAGCGGGAGGATTGATCTATCGGTTACAATGTCAGACTGTCGATCTCGCTCTTCGAACCCAGATATCAAGATGGTAGGGGAAGGCGACTCAATCTGACTCAACTGCCAGACAACCCTAATTTATTAGTTGTAAAAACTACACGAGAAAACGGGGACTCGCTGAAGATGCTACCGAGCGATTGGGGACTTGCTGGCGATACTACTAAACAAAGCCGCCTTTTACATGGAGAGGGGTGTGTTCGCAAAAAACCCATGAAGTGAGTAAATTTAGATTGGGCAAGATATACGATCTGTTTTTAGGTTCTTAATAAAACCGTCATACTACTGCGTCTTGTGCCTATTGCTAGCACACACTTTCATAAAAGCAATATTCCTTTCACAAAACATAATCAGAGTTATATTATCAAAACCATTCATCCCAGAAATAATCCAATATCCTCAAAAGCTACCAGTTGTCTATCAAAACCGGTCGAACTTTGAACCGGACATCCAGTTTGTTTTTATAAAAAAAAAAAAAAAAAAAAAAAAAGAAGAACCTAAATGAAAGTTTAACAGAAACATTCAAGTAAAATCATCCAACAGAGGTCCTGTTCTTCTTGAGAAAGTCAACTTTGCATCTTCAAGAGCCGCTCTCTTCATAGTTAACATCTTGGAAAGCTTTTTCGAGTTCTACCTTCTGTCGTGCAATCTCTCCGCAGAAAGGCTTTCGATTCCGCATCTTTCGACCCCCGGATCTCAGCAAGGCCTTCGACAAACCACAAAGCGTTAAACTCCTTTTCTACACACACGTCGCGATGGTGCTCCAATGGTCGGCAATAACGTCTTCAGAAACGGTGTGGCCAGTCACCTCACGCATGTCCTCGATGGAAGATAAAGCCTCTTCCACACGCTTAACCAGCGCAAATCGACTAGTGACCTTCTTGGTTGTGGCCATATGTCCATAATTGTCCTGCATTCTCGGTGTACAACGCCTCATACTTAGCAAAGCACGCCGAAACCGCGAACCAAAGACATGACCTGGATAAGGAACCAAGTACGGGGATCGAAAATGGCGCCTGCAACTGGCCTCACGACTCGCAAAGGGTCTTTTTCCATGTCTAAGGCAGCAACCATCAGGGAATCATCCACCGTTTGAACCACATCTGTGCCCGGCAATTGGCTAACTCCCATCTCCAAGTCACCGGCGGTGGTCACCAAAGGCAAGTTTTCGTGTGGCTCCACCCCAGAATCGTCCTCCGAACCGGATTCCTCCTGCGAACTTGAGTTAGACATTTTTCAAAGGAAGAAACGAAAGAAGAAAGAAATAGAAACGCGAAACTCACCGAACCACTTCTAGAAAAAGAACCGGTCTTGCCGGAGGAATCACTCTCACTTGTCGAACTTTCTTCTTTCTCGACTCATCACCGCTATGAGAAGGCTCGGTCGCCGGAATTCTTGAAGAAATTGCCGTCTCCGGAAACGTGCAAGGGCGCGAAAGCATTAACACTACCGAAGCCCTGGAAGAAACAAGACACATGTTTTTAGCAGAAATTCACGTGTTTTGAGACAAACCAACAAGGAGGCGACACATACATGGTTATTGGAAGAACTAAAAGACACGAGAGCTGCGGGAGGATCTTTTGAAACCGCCCGGAACCCGCCAGCACGATTCTTCGTTCTCTGTTCCTTTGCCTAGGGACTTTCCAGAGTTGCGAGGCAACTTTCGCTTGGGATCTCTCAACATTGGATACTTCTTCAAAACTGCTGGGGAAGGTTTACAACGAACATTCTCCACCACGTTATTTACAAAATCTTGGATCATAATGAACTCATCGTACCAGAACTCATTATAGCCGAAAGTCGTCGAAGTTACTCTTCCCGTTTGAAAGAAGGGAAGGCGGATACCCGGCTCAAGGGCACTGGCATTGAGGGCGGCATGCAATGAATCCTTAGGAACCACCAGATGGTAAGCAAGAGGCACCCCTTGATCGAAATCCATGTGACGAGCAGCACGGTCAATATTGTAAGCGACTATTCGGAAAGACCCCATGAAGAAAGACGGCATATAGCCGGACATGCGACTTTTGAATAAACAAGTTTTCACCAACACTCAAATTGCCGTCGAGAAGATAAAGACATGATCGGAGCAAAAGCACAGGTGTCAATTTGAGTCACCGACCTATGGACCAGGCTCCCATGGGCGCGATTTCATGCGACTTATCGAGAAGACTAACCAAGCTCATGCCAACTTTTGGACGCTTTGTTCACCCACCGAAGGGGTCGGGAGCCGCCCTAACTCGCGGGAATCGAAAGCAACGGTTTCGGAGCGTACTTCTCAAAGTGCTCCCATAACCGGGCTTGCGGAAAAGCAATCGTGCACATATGAATCCACTTTCATGAAACCATTGAAACTCGCATGTTCGCAACTAGGTGATCGGATGCACATACGGGGAACCAAGGAATAGCTTGCCAATGGGAAGAACTTCACCTTTTTCCAACTTCACAAAGACAATCACTAGCAACTCGGGTCTTATTTCCTTCTTGCCGGGCAAGTCATCGAAAATGTCTCTAGACAACCGAGAGAGCCAAAAATGATGTAACATGAAGATCACTGCTTTTCTGTTTAGGTTCCAGCTCGTCCGGAAACCATTGAGATATCCACTAGCTGTAAAAGCACCTTTCATCCTATTTCCGGACGGAATCCTTCGACTTCGCAGTGGAGACTTTTCGAGCGAAATCTCCCAACTTAGCGACAAGGTCACCCCGCATCTTCTCCTCACCTTCAGACAACTGGATATTAAGATTCCAGTTTAGGAAGATTCAAAGAAGAGAGCCACACTCTCCAAGGAGAAAGTTATTTCACCCCATATACATATGATCGTATGGGTGTTCGAACACCATCTGAGATGAAAGCAACCAAGCCGAGATATCCTTCCTAACGGAGATTTTTGGAAGCTCGACAAAGCATCAATAATCTGCGCTCGAGTCAAGTTGGTATTTATGTGCTACTTACTCACCATGAACTCAACCCATCTATCAAAAGAACGCAATGGGCTTTGACACATCCTGAAATCAATGTTGGAAGAAGAATATACCCCTTTATGAAGACAGAACCGTATGGTGTTCTCTGGGCGAACTGAACGTGTTTTCTTTTCATCTTCACCACCGGTTAACAAAATTGGCACGAAACCTAGGTGATTCTTCCGAGCAGGGGCGAGGGGTTTAGCAAAGAATTCATCATCCGTGTTTGGTATGGAACTATGAACGTCCTTCGATGAGGCGAAATTTTTTCCAGGTAACATCTTGTCGGATTTCTTCATAACAACTTAGTAACAAGATATCTACACATAGAGAAAGACGAAATTATCTCCCTGACACATAACCGCACCCAACAAAAAAAAAAAAAAAAAAAAAAAAAAAAAAAGGGTGTATTCTCTACGGGTTCAAAACTGCACACGCAGTATTTTCTTCAGGGTTCAAAATTATATGCGCAGTATTTTCTACGGGCTCGAATGCGTCTATAGTATCCTTCTTCGGGTTCAAAATTATATATGGAGCATTTTTCTACGGATTCAAAAACTGCCCATGTGATTATTTTCTTTGATCCAAATTCATATATGCAATATTTCCTATGGGTTCGAAGTCATATGAAGCACATATACATTATTCTCTACGGGTTCAAAAATGCACACGCAGTATCTTCTTCAGGGTTCAAAATTATATACGCAGTATTTTATACGGGCTCAAGTGCGTCTGCAGTATCCTTCTTCGGGTTCAAAACTATATACGCAATATTTTCTACGGGCTCGAATGCGTCTACGGTATCCTTCTTCGGGTTCAAAATTATATATGGAGCGTTTTTCTACGGGTTCGAATCATATATACAATATTTTTGGGTGCATATATACAATATTTTCTACAAAAGCACGCCAAGAAATCATAAGCGCAATATCATTGCAAGGATTATGAAAAAGAAAAACGCATACTTTTAGGGTTTGCACCTACATGAAAAGGGAAACAAGAGAAGTCTTTGGAAGACATACCTGGAAGCCGGTTTTATTTATGACTCTGCGCTAGTATGAAAAGATGAAAGAACAAAGATGAGAGAAAGGGATTTTATATATGTGGGCGTGGAGATTCTGAAATAGGGAAGGATTTCCCTATACCAAAAATCGTGCATATAAGGAATGGGCCCACAAGGGCGCCCAACTTCCCAACATCGCCCAAGTTGCACCGGTCCCACCAATTGCGCCCAACTTCCCAACGTTGCCCAAGTTGCACCGGTCCCACCAATTGCGCCCAACTTCCCAACATCGCCCAAGTTGCACCGGTTGGTATGACTCAATAATGTTGTAGTAATAAGGTTCGTTGAGACTTGTGAAAGCAAAAGATTTTAGACTTATAAAAATTTAAAACAAACAAAACTTAACTCAAAATTTGATTTCAAGATATGAGAAAACAACCAAGACACTGATTCCACTATTACACATGAATAATTGTTTATGGGTGAAAACTACTCCTGCAGAATTTGGTAATTTGGGGTGTGGATGAGGAATGAATTTAAACCTTAAACAAATGCAGTGCGCGGTGAGTGCTTGTAGATTCGAGATATCAATCTGTGCAAGTCCGACCTAACCAAGAAATGGCCGTTCCCGGACTTGTTTCGGTCACAAAGTGAAGGAGACGGGGGGTTGATCTTAGGGAGGGAAGAGAAGAAGGTGTTGAGATTGTGAAGGTGTTGGCTTGCTTATGACTTGTAACGAGAAGGTGAGCAGGCTTGTGATTGATGCAAGAAAGCTCCGGGTGTTTGAATACGTTTTGTATTAACACTTGGTTTTTCTGTAAATCTGGACTTGTGTTGTTGTTTGAAATAGGGCGGAGAACCTATTTATACAAGTCTCGAGCCTTATTCACGTCTCTCGTGGGAAGTGGAGGAAGTGGAGTGATGGAGTAGTGGAGTTGTGCGTTGGTGATACACGACCAGCCTTGCCCACTTCTCCTGTTCATCTCTAACCGTCCATGACTTCCCGACACGTTCTTGTGATGGCGCGTTGCCGCCGTAAACCGCGAGACCAATACCCCAGTATGTATCCCCCAGTTTGTGACATGATTGATGTTCTGGAATGTGTGGATCGTGGATCCACGAAGGATAGCATGTAATCTTGGAATTGAATAACTGCGTTATTCAGAAGTCGATACTTGTGAAGTATCGTGTGTATTTTATGCAGTGCGCATTATGGTGTGGTAAAGTGATGGGTAATGACGCCTCACTAACCAAATAACTCCCCGACCGGGGTTGTATAACCAAGTTGGTGAAGTTGGACGGATGAGATGATCTTTGAGACACTCATCTGCGAATCGTTAATGAATATTAGGGTTTTTTGAAGAGGTGCGCAAGCATCACTCTTGACTTGGTCGAAAACCAAGCATGGAAAGGGATTTGAGAGGACCGTAGGGCATGTGTGTAGACGGCATGCCGGTGTGCACGTCCATACCTCACTGTCCCATGAAGGCGCGATCTAGGCCACTCAATTTGATAGGTAAAGTTGAGTGGTTGAGATCGGTTTGCGGCAGAAATCCATTGCCGCAAAGGATTTGGAAACTGCGTGACATCCCTAGTTTGGGCACGCATTTCAAGACGACCCATCTTGGTCGGTCTTGGTCGATCATACCAGCGTGTAGGTGGTAGGTGGGTGTTCACACCTATGCGACTATCCCATGAAAACGTGATCTAAGCCACTCAACTCGTCGGGGTGAAGTTGAGTGGTCGAGATCGGTTGCAATTTGGGAAGTGTAACCACGCAAGTTTGTGTGGATGGTTTGGGATAGCCAGGCATGGTATGCCTTGGCCGACCACGTGAAGAGATAGATGGGCCCACGGTGGTCATGCTTTGGTATGACCAGGACTGTTTAATCTAATCTCGGACCCTCCATCCGTGCCGAGAAGATGGACGCTCATGATGCTCAAAACCCTAATTCCGGGGTTTTCAAAGCCGCGCGTCACTCCTTGTTTAGGCGTTTTACGAATTTGTTACAACCATGCGTGGTTGGTCTTGACCGATTGGTCAAGTGTAGGCGGGCCCACGGCAATCGTGTTGACATGCTCTGGGCCCTTTGAGTCTACATCTACACCCTCCATCTATACCGCCAAGAAGATGGATGGTTGAGACTGTTTTGCGACACATGTAATATGCCGCAAACCCTAATTTAGGGTTTTCATGTCATAATGCTTGGTATGAACGGTTTCTTGGCAAGCTAGGCCAATGACCGACCATGCGGGGTCGGCCATGGGTATTCCATACCTGCTTGGGGGTGATGGAATTGATCCTGGGGTCATCCAATCATGCTTATGGAGTTGGATGACTGCGATCGAATCATATCCGGGATCGATACGGATAGTCAGGATGCTCAATCGGGCTAGTATAACACATCGAGAGGGCTCAATCGGGCTAGTATAACACACCGAGAGTCGGCCTGTACGGGTATTTCGTACATGGTTTCATTATAGTGCTTGGAGGTTCGTGTTACTCTGTAAGAGTAACACTCGGTCGTCATGCCACACCGATAATGAGTACGGAAATACAAAGGCTGATATGAAATTCGCAGGATGGGATTGTTGCTACATGCTCCAACCTGGAGGAATTTCATGTATTCACAGAATAGGATTGTTGCCACATGCTCCATTCTTGGTGAATTAAGTGAGGGAGTATCCAACACTTATAAATGGCTTTATCTTTTACAAGATGTCAGCGCATAATTTTTCCGTTTTTTACAAATTTAACCTTAAACGAAAATCCACCATCAACAATAATTTATGGTGAATAACACAAAACTCTAATTAAATTTTTTTTAGTCCTTATTTCTTAATCCACAAATAATCAGGCAAATTCCCAAAAATTAATTGTATCCCCTAAGCATAGATTATCTAAACAAAGTATAACCTATCTAATTGAATCACAACTAATGACGAAAATTATGCAAACAATTTAAAACTCTGCAAAAGCAGTGATTGAGTGAATTATAAATTATAAATTAGAGCAAATAAAATAGTTACCAATTATTCATGCGTAAATAGCTTCCTCATTGCCTTGGTTGTGGGAGAATTAGCCTCTCATCATGTTGGAAACAAGCTCAAAACTCATTTTTTATTGCTCAAAGGAGGTGTACAAATGATGAAATGGAGAAAATGATAAAATCGGGTGTTTGCAACGATTATAAGTGTTGCAAACACATTACAAAGAACCCATTCTTCGTTGCTTTTAAGTCTGCCTCCCGTATTACGACCCTCGTGTGTTAGTCGTAAGCACTATAGAGAAAACGACGGTCTTTCGTGCGTTGAATGTTCTTCGTGTTCTTCAATGGCAGCAGCAGCAGCAGAACTCTCCAACTCGATTTTTATTGGTCTGTGGTTGCTCCAAACTCTCCCAAACTCTCTGTATTGTCTCCCTGGTCCCCTAGCATCGTTTATATACTCAACAGGTAAAGAAAATCATGTGAAATAACTCACAATAATCTCCTTTCCTTTTACAGGGAGATACGGCAATAATTCCCTTTTTACGTGTTTGATGAAGCTAACACACTCACCAAGATGCTTCTTACTCATATCTCGATGATTCCAAACTAACTCACCACGCGAAAATCAACCAAAAATAGCAGAGAATCTCGAGAATATCTCAGGAGAGTATTCCACTGTTTTCGTGTTTGCCAATAACCTTCATTTTCTTCTCACGCGACTTTTTCAATCGATTCCAAAGATATTACCAACCCTGTTTCGGTAAATCGGCCATATTCAATCCATCTGCGCAACAAAATCTCCAAGAATCTCGCCAAGTATTAATCCAGGGAAAAAAACTGTGTAACCAAATATTCAAATATATTTTCCCGCCAGAAAATGAAGAAGAAAGGGGAGTGCCCTATCCGAATCGGAGTGCGAATAGCGGTTGCCTCCCTGGGTGCCCTTAGCAATTGGGTTACCCCTTATCTAAAGTGGGAGTCCGAATAGCAAATGTCCTCGGGGGTGTTCCGAGCAACTTTTCGAGCCGAATTTTCCAACAATCTTTATTTCCAAAAAATAGCTAAAAACACGCAAAATACCATAATAAGGATAAAAACGAGTACTAACAAAATGAAACATTGAGGACAAATTAGACACATAAATGCGTCTATCAAATACCCCAGACTTTTTATTTTCTAGTCCTCGAGCAAATTTATTTTAGAAAATAAAAATCATTTGAACCCCTAGGTGGCCCTAGTGGCGGAGTGTTGTCTCAGGAGGGTTTACCAGAGGTGTACCCCACAAAACCTTTACTCCATACCCTAGCTATCTACGCGAGAACCTTGGAAGTCACTAAAGAATCTCCTTGGTTGGCATACTTATTAACTACAGGAGGAAGTACCTTGATGCGAAATTCCAATTGCTTTACACGAGTTTGCACTCAAGCATACTAAAATTCATATAAAGTGACAGAGCTCTACTCAGATAGTTTCTGAACATCATAAACCGGAGTCAACCAATCACATGGATAGATTAAGAAGATGGATGTAGAAAAACGTGGATGATGTTGACCAAGGTGAACCTATCCTAATGGACTGAGACACTGTTCTGGACTAATATCAACACACTGGCATATACAAGGGAACCAGTGATCGATAATCCTAACTCTAGGTCAACTCAGCTGGCATATACAAGGGTACCAGTGATCGACTTTATTGTATTTATTCTGGTTGGTCTAGTGGTCTGGTCTCAATTTTTTTATTTTTTTTTCAATATTTTTTTTTTCAATATTTTTTTTTTTTTTTTTTTTTTGGGTATCTCAGTCACTCTATTTCACCCTAGCAATGGTAAAGAGAAAAATAAAAGAAGTGATCAGGATTCTTTCGATGTTTCCATCACGAGGATATTGCGAAACTACCATGTTTTCTTTTCTAACACCCGAGCTCTGTGCTTTTATGAATAGACTCTTTAGATGTTTCCATCTAATCGATTGGTTCCTCAACTCCTACAACCAAAATGCTTCCATCCACTTAGATTGGTTAGTGCCATCCTTAATAAACATAAATTTCTAGGCTCTGGAGTTTATTTATTGCAACTAAAAACTAACAAGAAGTTTCTTCCCCACCCCCAAACTTAAATCTAACATTGTCCTCAATGTTTCTAATGAAAGAGAAATACCAAAAAGTAAAGTAACATGAGGAATCGAGAAAGAGAGAAGTCGGAAAGATAGTACCTGGGTGAAGAGAGAAATCAAAAACTAATATACAACATACAATCGCCTCGATGGTCAATCAAGGGTAAACAGGGTCCTCCAGAGGGACCTCCTCAACATCACAAGTAGGAAAGGGCTCTATAAAGGGTTTCAATCTCTGACCGTTAACCTTCGAAGAACTACTACCATCCTGGGTGTCTCGATCTCAACAGCTCCATGAGGAAAGACGGTGCAAACAATAAAAGGACCCGTCCACCGAGAACGTAACTTCCGGGGAAAAGATGCAAGCGGGTATCATACGGAAGAACTTTTTGACCTGGAGAAAATGACTTAGTAAAATATTTCTATCATGCACAAGTTTCATTTTGTTCTTATACTCCTTCGCACTATCGTAAGCATCTATACGAATCTCGTCCAACTCATTGAGATGGAGTTTCCTATGGGCTCCTTCCTTGTCAAGTGAAAAATTTAGCTGCTTAACAGCCCAATAAGCTCTATGTTCTAACTCAACAGGTAAATGACATTCCTTGCCATAAACAAGCCGATAAGGCGACATTCCAATAGGGGTTTTAAACGCAGTATGGTAAGCCCATAAGGCATCAAGAAGCCTAGACGACGGTCTTTCCGATTAGGATTAATCGTTCTCTAATATACGTTTTATCTCCCTATTAGAAACCTCTACTTGACCACTAGTCTGCGGATGATACGGGGTAGCTACCTTATGTGTAATACCATATTTCTTCATCGGAAGCCTAAAAGGTCCATTACAAAAGTGCGACCCTCCATCACTAATTATAGCTCGCGGTGTACCAAAACGTGTAAGTATATTATTTTTAAAGAACTCAATCACAACCCTATGGTCATTGGTTTTACACGCAACCGCCTCAATTCACTTAGAGACATAGTCTACGGCGACAAGGATGTATAGGTTATCAAAGGAATTAGGAAACGGACCCATAAAGTCAATACCCCACACATCAAAGACCTCAACGATTAAAATAGGGTTCAAGGGCATCATTTTCCTACGGGAAATGGTTCCTAATTTCTGGCAACGTTCACAAGTAACACAATAATCGTGGGAGTCTTTAAACAACGAAGGATGGTAGAATCCACACCGCAATATCTTAGCAGCGAGTCTTCTTAGCACTAAAGTGACCCCCACAAGCATGATCATGACAAAAGGAAATAATACTTGGACTGGTCACTCTCGGGTATACATCTCCTAATAACTGTCCTGGACAATACTTAAATAAATAAGGATCATCCCAAAAGAAGTGCTTAACCTCGGCTAAAAACCTAGAACGATCTTGTTTACCCCAATGTTGGGGAATTCGACCAGTAACAAGATAATTCACTATATTTGCATACCAAGGTGATTGGGAAACAGAGAACAATTTTTCATCAGGAAAGCTATCCCTTATATGAAGGGAATCATTAGGGGAACTAACAACTAGCCTAGACAAGTGGTCTGCTACTACATTTTCCGCACCCTTTTTGTCTCTAATGTCTGGAAAAAATTCTTGTAATAAAAGGATCCATCTAATCAATCTAGGTTTGGTATCCTTCTTAGACAAAAGGTATTTCAAAGCAGCATGATCATGTTACGATCTTAGAACCTAAGAGATAGGGTCTAAACTTGTCTAAGGCAAACACAATGGCCAACAGTTCCTTCTCTGTAGTGGTATAGTTCAACTGGGCATCATTCAGAGTTTTGCTAGCATAGTAAATCACATGAAGTAATTTGTTTTCTCGCTGACCTAGCACAACACCAATAGCATAATCTGAAGCATCGCACATGATCTCAAAGGTTAGGTTCCAGTTAGGTGCCTGGACTATGGGGGCGGTAGTGAGTAAAGTCTTAAGCTTCTCAAAAGCCTCTAAACAAGCATCATCAAAGATAAACTTAACATCTTTTGCAAGCAAATTGCAAAGAGGTCTAGAAATCAAGCTAAAATCCTTAATGAATCGCTTGATAAAAACCCGCATGCCCTAAGAATGACCTAATATCTTTTACGGTTTTGGGATCCTGTAAAGTCTTAATAAGGTCAACTTTGGCTTTATCTACCTCTATACCCTTAGAAGATACGATATGCCCTAAAACAATTCCTGATTGAACCATGAAATGACATTTCTCCCAATTAAGCACTAGATTCTTTTCCTTACATCTAGTCAACACTAATGACAAATGATGCAAGCACTCATCGAAAGACGAACCAAACACTGGAAAATTCATCCATAAAGACCTCCAAGAACCGCTCTACCATATCTGAAAATATGCTCATCATGCAACGCTGAAAAGTTGCGGGCGTTACATAGCCCGAAAGGCATGCGTCTATACACAAAGGTACCAAAGGGACAGGTAAAAGTGGTTTTCTCCCTGGTCTTCGGGGGCAATAACGATACGATTATAGCCAGAGTAGCCATCTAAAAAGCAAGAATGACTATGTCCAGCTAATCTCTCTAGCATCCTGGTCGATGAAGGGAAGGGAAAGTGGTCCTTCCTAGTGACCTTGTTCAATTTCCTATAGTCAATACAAACACGCCAACCCGTGGTCACTCGGGTAGGGATTAACTCATTGTTATCATTCTCGGGACTACAGTAATACCGGATTTCTTGGGAACAACCCGAACGGGTGACCCACTTACTTTGTCTCGAAATGGGGTAGATAATGCCCGCATCTAATGACTTAAGAACCTCGGTTCGAACTACTTCTTTCATATTGGGGTTTAGTCTTCTTTGCATCTCCCTAGAAGGTTTGGTATCTTCCTCTAAATAAATCTGATGCATACAAATAGTAGGACTTATACCCTTAATGTATGCCATGGTCCACCCTAAATCTTCCTTGTTGTTTTGAAGGACGGTCACTAGCCAACTTTCCTGATCACTATCCAAGTCGGAAGCAACAATCACAGTAAAGTCTCGAAGGGCCTAAAAACACATACTTTAGGGTATCTCGGTAATGGTTTTAGGTCCAACTTAGGAGGCTCTTCTAACGAAGGAACTAGGGTAGACTTAGAAACGGGTAGAGGTTCGAACTTGGGTTTCCACCATTACTAGTGTCTATCAAAGGGGTTGAATCTAACAAAGCATTCACCTCATTAATCACATCATCATCATCAAAATCAATCCCAAAGTGAGCTAGGCATTTTCTCTAATGGATCTTCTAACAAAGTGTTTGGTAATGACTCCTCGACTAATGTTCCTATCATGTTCACCTCTTCTATGCTCGAGTCATCTAGTTGAGAGGGTAGCTTACTAATATGAAAGACGTTCAGCTCAATAGTCATATTACCAAAAGACAAATTCATAATACCGGTTCGACGTTAATGATCGCATTGGATGTAGCTAAAACAGGCGACCTAAAATTACCCAGTATTCAGGTTCTCTCGGGGTCGGGGACAGGTTGGGTATCTAGGATAACAAAATCCACCAGGATAAATAAACTTGTCGACCTCTATGAGAACATCCTCGATCACACCTCGAGGAATTTTAACGGACCTATCAGCTAACTGAAGAGTCATGCGGGTAGGTTTCATCTCACCAAGTCCTAGCTTAAGGTACACATGGTGTGGGAGTAAGTTCACACCGGCTCTAAGTCAAGCAAAGATTTCTCAACACGGTATTTACCTATTGTGCAAGAAATAGTAGGGGACCCTGGGTCCTTGTATTTAGGAGTAGTGGTATTCTGAATAATAGAACTCACGTGACTAGATAGGAAGGCTTTCTTTTGAACACTAAGCTTACGCTTTCGTGTACACAAGTCCTTAAGAAACTTGGCATATGCGGGAATCTGCTTAATCGCATCCAACAATGGGAGGTTGATAGTAACCTTCTTAAAAACCTCCAATATATCATTAAAGTTGGACTCCCTCTTAGTTGGAAATAGCAGCTGTGGGAATGGGGCTCTAGGTAAAAGCACGGTTCAATATGACCCTCATTGGTCTCATTAGAGACTCTATCAGTCTCCTCATCATTTTCCGGCTCAGCGGGGTGAACTACAAGCATGTTCACTATCGAGGCATGGTTACCTTGTTGTCTACCACTCTACCACTCCTAAGGGTTTTAATAGCATTCACATGATGGGATGGTCCTTCACCTACTTGATGAACTCCTCTAGGATTGGGCTGAGTTTGACTAGGAAACTTACCGTTTTCCCTCAAAGACTCATTTATCCGACTAACACAGGTTTTCAACTCGGAAATAGCCCGAGAGTTAGCATAACCTATACTCTTACTTTTATTTATCCCTTGCGCAACCATTTGGTTGATCTTTCAGAGCTTTTAATAAATGAGGCGAGAGTATCCTCTAAACTTGTGATCTTTTTATCCGAAGGGTTAAGGCTCGGGGTTGACTGAAGGGTTCTTTGCATAACCAAAACCGGGGAGGCCGAGAATTACTAGACCGACTTTGATTCTCGGCCCTTAGACCAAGAGAAATTAGGATGGTTTCTCCAACCAGGGGTTGTAGGTCTCTAAGTATGGGTCATACTTCTGACGGTTCTCAAACCTAGCATTGTTATAGACAGCATGGGCTTGTTCTTCACTAACCTGACCTTCCCAAAATGAGTTATCGGGCTCTATTCCACAACTAGATACTTGAGAGGTTCTATTAGGTTCACCAAGGGACCTATTTTTAGACTGACCCATTTCCAAAGCTTCTAACCTTCTCGACAAAGCAGCAAACTTAGCATCTGACCCGAAGCGTGTATCTACCACATTGGTGCTACTTCTATTAACCAAGAGTCTTTTAGGGGGTTCAACACAAGACTCCCACTGTTGTGATTTCTCAGCAACAATTCCTAAGAAGGTAAAGGCATCCTCAGCACTTTTATTAGTAAACTCACCAGCACACATAAACTCGACCATGGCTTTGGTCGAATAGTCTAAACCATCATAAATAATCCCTACAAGTTTCATCTTATCAAATCTATGGTGAGGACACTGAGATAGGAGATCATTGAATCTCTCTAAAAACCTATAAAGAGACTCTCCCTCTTGTTGCACACTAGCACTAATTTTACGCATGTGATTGCGGTTTTATGCTTAGGGTAGAATTTCATATAGAAAGCGGCAATAAGTTCTGCCATGTTTCAATGGATCCGGATGGTAGGTTGTTTAGCCAGTCTTGGCTTTATCTTTTAAGGAAAAGGGAACATCTTAAGTTTCAAAACTTCATCAGTAAGGTATTTTATTCTAACTATCCCACAAATTTCCTCAAAGTCCCTAATATGAAATTAAGGTTCTCATCATCTTTTCCGAAGAATATAGGGATCATCTGAAGAATACTAGCTTTTATCTCGAAGTTAGCCGTATTGGCTGGAAATTTAATGCACGAAGCTCGGTTGGTCCAAGTTGGGAACATGTAATCTTTCAAAGTTGCCATCGTTGGCACAACTGAAGTACTAGGGGTACTTTCCTCACTAAGAGACAGATTCTCAAAACTGAAGTTTCCAAAAACGGGGCTCTCAAAGAAGAGTCTTGAGTTCCCCGCCTTCACAAGAAGAACTACTAGGTTTGTCACTAATCAAACGACCTAGAGTGTTTCTTTTCCAAGCCCGTTCTCTGATGACCTCGGGCATACACTAGAAAAACAACAAAAGAAAAATAAAAATCCTAAAAGGAAGGGAAGTTCTATGCAAACACAAACAAGGCTGATTCCACTCTGACAAACCTAATGATATCTAGCAAACAAAAGCATGATGGATCTACTTAGATTGTTTTCTAGACCAGACTTCTAATCCTTCGAAAGGGAATTCGTTACAATCTAAGCAAACCCTCTGGATCAATCCGAGTCAAAGTAAGTTGAATCAAGGCGAGGGAAGCTCGGTGGAGATTTGATACCCAAGGCCTCACCGCTATTACAAGGCGGCGCGATCACGCATTCAACTTCACAGAAAACATCATGAACTTGAAGTATGCTAAAAGCGTAACCAATATTTTCGAGCGACTTTCCTACTAAGCTCGTTACCCTATCAGTCCCGTTCTATTCCAAATTTTAAAGCTTAGGTTCGCGTTAAGTATCGTTTTCCTAAGGCGGGCAAGAAGAGAAGTGATGAAATCCGAACCCTTATCTTATATGGCCAGTCCTTGCCCTTTACTAGGAAATTAAAGCAGCCGTTTTCAAGTCCTCGCATATATTCACACGAAGGAAGACGATAACTCGTTGTGGTGGATTCGCGAGTGTTTCGACAAACTTACCTCCGTACCCAGACAGGGGATGAACCGTTGCGGTCGACTCGGGCCACGACTCCTATGTCATGCACGAACCCGAGGGGCCGAGATGATATCGTAATCGTCGTCCTTCTCTGCGTTTACAGTTTATATTTAATACTACCCTTACGTAGGGTTTAAAAATAAAAGAATGTCCAAATGTCCAAGTCCAAAGTCCAAAAATAAAGTACAAAAGAAAAGGAAAGTCTTAAAAAAATAAAAAAATATCTCTTTTTTTTTCCTCTCTTTATAAAATATAAAAATCTTCTTCTTTCGCTCCTTTCGCTTTGTCTTTAACTCCAAATCTTTAAGTATCCACCAAAAGCTTTGGCAAATTTTTCTTTCGCTCCAAATCCCAAAATCTGAAAGGAAAAGACAAAAACCCAAAAACGTAAAGAAGAACAAATAAATAAAAACCTAAAAGAAAATCTAAAAACTCTAGCCTAAAGACAAGCCCGCGTCGGCGGCGCCAAAAATTGGTGTGACTCAATAATGTTGTAGTAATAAGGTTCGTTGAGACTTGTGAAAGCAAAAGATTTTAGACTTATAAAAATTTAAAACAAACAAAACTTAACTCAAAATTTGATTTCAAGATATGAGAAAACAACCAAGACACTGATTCCACTATTACACATGAATAATTTATGGTGAATAACACAAAACTCTAATTAACTTTATTTTTTTAGTCCTTATTTCTTAATCCACAAATAATCAGGCAAATTCCCAAAAATTAATTGTATCCCCTAAGCATAGATTATCTAAACAAAGTATAACCTATCTAATTAAATCACAACTAATGACGAAAATTATGCAAAAAATTTAAAACTACTGCAAAAAGCGGTGATTGAGTGAATTATAAATTATAAATTAGAGCAAATAAAATAGTTACCAATTATTCATGCGTAAATAGCTTCCTCATTGCCTTGGTTGTGGGAGAATTAGCCTCTCATCATGTTGGAAACAAGCTCAAAACTCATTTTTTATTGCTCAAAGGAGGTGTACAAATGATGAAATGGAGAAAATGATAAAATCGGGTGTTTGCAACGATTATAAGTGTTGCAAACACTGTTACAAAGAACTGTTACTGTTGCTTTTAAGTCTGCCTCCCGTATTACGACCCTCGTGTGTTAGTCGTAAGCACTATAGAGAAAACGACGGTCTTTCGTGCGTTGAATGTTCTTCGTGTTCTTGATGGCGCAGCGCAGAGCAAATTCTCCAACTCGATTTTTATTGCTCTGTGGTTGCTCCAAACTATCCCAAACTCTCGTATTGTCTCCTGGTCCCCTAGCATCGTTTATATACTCAACAGGTAAAGAAAATCATGTGAAATAACTCACAATAATCTCCTTTCCTTTTACAGGGAGATACGGAAATAATTCCCTTTTTTACGTGTTTGATGTAGCTAACACACTCACAACATGCTTCTTATTCATATCTGATGATTCCAAACTAACTCAGCCACGCGAAAATCAACCAAAAATAGCAGAAAATCTCGAGAATATCTCACGGGAGAGTATTCCTCTCTGTTTTCTCGTGTTTGCCAATAACCTTCATTTTCTTCTCACACGACTTTTTCAATCGATTCCAAAGATATTACCAACCCTGTTTCGGTAAATCAGGCCATATTCAATCCATCGCGCAACAAAATCTCCAAGAATCTCGCCAAGTATTAATCCGGGAAAACCGCTGTGTAACCAAATATTCAAATATATTTTCCCGCTTGAGAAAATGAAGAAGAAAGGGGAGTGCCCCTATCCGAACCTGGAGTGCGAATAGCGATTGCCTCTCGGGGTGCCCCTTAGCAATTGGGTTACCCCTTATCTAAAGTGGGAGTCCGAATAACAAATGTCCTCCGGGGGGGTGTTCCGAGCAACTTTTCGAGCCGAATTTTCCAACAATCTTTATTTCCAAAAAATACCTAAAAACACACAAAACACCATAATAAGGATAAAAACGAGTACTAACAAAATGAAACATTGAGGACAAATTAGACACATAAATGCGTCTATCACCGGTCCCACCAATTGCGCCCAACTTCCCAACGTCGCCCAAGTCACGCCAGCTAACACGCTCGACTTTCCCACCTTGCGCTGGCCCCGCTTGACTAGCACGCTCCGTTTCCCAACTCGTGTCAACTTCTCAATGCCGCCACTTCTCTCTCAATGACGCTGACTTCCCATTGTGCCGGCCTCGGTTGTGCAAAGCGCTAGAGGCAAGGATTCCATATCCTATTTATAAAAAGGTCAGACAAGCCTCCTCAATACTCTTTACGATTTGCTGCTGATAGTTTGTTACCATCTTATGCTTACCTCGCAACAAAGCTCCTGTTCCGACCTAAGCAGGGGAGTTAATGTTGATGGTGGTTTTTAAACAAAGGGTAAAATCGTAAAACCCCAAATAACCTAATGTCACCGGTGACACATTTATTAGAACATTTAATGCATATAGTTAGTAATTAATAGGGGTATTTTTCAAATTAGGGTTACAACGAACAAAACCTTAATTCCCCTCCGTGTCAATGGCAAATCATGCCAGCCACACCTAGCCCAAGCTAGACGCGCCATGCCAAACGCACTCTGCCTTGGCCCTAGCTATGCTAGTCATACTAAAATGCGCCAAAGCATGCCAACCATGCTAGCCGCACCTCCGTGCAAATGGCAAAGCATGCCAGCCACACCTAGCCCAAGCTAGCCGCACCTCTGTGCCAATGGAAAATCATGCCAGCCACACCAAACGCGCCAAAGCATGCCAACCATGCTAGCCGCACCTCCGTGCCAATGGAAAATCATGCCGCCCACACCTAGCCCAAGCTAGCCGTACCTCTGTGTCAATGGCAAATCATGCCACCACACCAAAAACGAGCCAAAGCATGCCAACCATGCTAGCCAGTACCTCCTTGCCAATGGCAAATCATGCCCGACCACACCTAGCCCAAGCTAGCCGCGCCATGCCAAACGCACTTCGCCTTGGCCCTAGCTATGCTAGTCACACCAAACGCGCCAAAGCATGCCAACCAAGCTAGCCGCACATCCGTGCCAATGCCAAATCATGCCAGACCACACTTAGCCCGAGCTAGCCGCGCCATGCCAAACGCACTCTGCCTTGGCCCTAGCTACGCTAGTCACGCCACGCCAAGCCAAGCACTCTGCCTTGGCCCTAGCTACGCTAGTCACGCCACGCCAAGCCAAGCACCCTTACCTTGGCCCTAGCGAAGCCATGCCAAAATGGCGCCCGCGCATAGGCTTGCAAACCATGCAACCTAGGCCAAATTGGCCCACGCATGCCATTGGCACATGCCAACACGCTCATTTTGGTAGCTTTTCCTACCGGGACGCGACCCAAATTGGCCACGCATGCCATTGGCACATGCCAACACGCTCGGTAGCTTTTCCTACCGTAACGCGACCCAAATTGGCCACGCATGCCATTGGCACATGCCAACATGCTCGGCCGGTAACTTTTCCTATCGGGACGCGACCCAAATTGCCACGCATGCCATTGGCACATGCCAACACGCTCATTGGTAGCTTTTCCTACCGGGGACGCGACCCAAATTGGCCACGCATGCCATTGGCACATGCCAACACGCTCGCTTGGTAGCTTTTCCTACCAGGACGCGACACAAATTGGCCACGCATGCCATTGGCACATGCCAATACGCTCGCTGGTAGCTTTTGTTACCAGGCCATGGCCCTAATGGCCGAGCATGCCATTGGCACATGCCAACACGCTCGCTGGTAGCTTTTCCTACCAGGATGCGACCCAAATTGGCCACGCATGCCATTGGCACATGCCAACACGCTCCCTGGTAGCTTTTCTTACCAGGCCATGGCCCTAATGGCCGAGCATGCCATTGGCACATGCCAACACGCTCGCTGGTAGCTTTTCCTACCAGGACACGACCCAAATTGGCCACGCATGCCATTGGCACATGACAACACGCTCGCTGGTAGCTCTTTTTACCAGGCCGTGGCCCTAATGGCCGAGCATACCATTGGCACACGCCAACACTCTTGCTGGTAGCCTAACTTGCAAAACCGTGCAACCTACCACCAAGGCATTCCACACATGCCATTGGAACATGCCACTAGCATCTCTGGCATTGCCACTTGCACTCAAGGTGCAAACCGCAACAAAGGCATTCCGCACATGCCATTGGCATATGCCACACGCGCCACTAGCAGCGCCACTTGCACTCAAGGTGCAACCAACACTCAAGACATCAACACAAACTGGGGGATGCTTTCTAGGGTTTTGGTTTGGCGGCCACAGCATGCAGCGTACACTACGCTCACATTAAGAAAGCGTGAATAGGAATAAAGTGGTCAAATAAATGAGGAAATAATGGTGAAAACGTTTTCACCCATAAACACCATGCGGTTGCCACCTCCTCCCATTATTTCACCCTTTACTCTCTTCCTTCGGGGAGGCCGGGTACGTTTCAATCTCGACTTGTATAAATAGATCTTACCTATTTCCACCGGACAACAAGTCTCGGTCGGGAGAAAAACACAACACTCTCGAAAAGGCAACTTTGCAAGCTCTCCAAAAAAGCTTTCATCTCTTGCAAGCTTAGAAGCTTTCACTTTACGATACAAGTCAAGATACTACTCTCTCGGGAGTATTCGGGTCTCAACACCTTTCTTTGCTTCCCTCCCCAAATCAACCCTTCTCCTCCACTTTGTGACCGAAGCAAATGGAACGGCCATTTCTTGGTTTAGGTAGGACTTGTACGAGATTGATCTCTCGAATCTATAAAGTGCTCACGTGCAGCACATTTGTTTAGGGTTTAAACCAGTTTCTCACTCACCTACCGAATTTACCGAAATCGATGGAAACGATTTTTACCCATAAACAGCCACGTACCTCCATGAAACTGTTTAATGCTTGCTGAAGACTAGTACACGGACCAGTATATGGTGGAAGGTTGAGCATTGATTCTTGTAATTGCCGAGTCTGGAGATAATACGCAACGTAACAGTAATGACTTATGTCACTCATAGTGTAAACCCCAAGCCCCCCATCTTTCATGGGAAGTGTGGATATTCGCTGCTGTAGGGGTCCGAACCCTAAACCATCACCAGTGATAATATGTCGCAAGAATTGAAAGACATTTTTCGTCAAACAGAGATACTTGGCCTAATGTAATTCTAGAGGATTAGTAGTTCTCAGAGTAAAATGGAGCTTAGAAACTCCAGTACAATTACGTAGGAGTAGCAGTTCGCTTTGAGGGTCTTGCAGAAGCTTGACTTTGTTCATAAGCTGGATTGTTTTAGGAACTCTGGTCCTAACCATGTCACTGCAATACTGAAGATCAAGACTTATAGGTCCACCCAGTAATTTAACGCTTATAGCATGCCAGCCAATGTTCATAGGAAAGACAACTTCATCAAAACTTGAGGATCCATGTTCGGCGGAAAATCTCGGTCTTACGGATGTTAAGGTCATTCTAATAAAAACATTGAAGATGAAAACGTTGGACATAGATATGTACTCACAATATTGTCTATTCTAAATCCTAGTTATCCTTCTTAAAAAACACAAGAATAAAATTCTCATAAGAAGTTTCCTAGACAAAATGAAAGTTCTTTGAGAATCTCATACCTTTCAATGAATCCAAGCATAGAAGGTATCACTTGATTTCCTTTATTCTCTTGACCAGTAGAAACTCCATGTTCGTGATTTAGAACACAAACTATATGATCAACAACCCGAGCAAGTTGTATAGCTTTGACACAGTCCATGATGAGCTTCTTATGATTCCGTATCAGAATATTTTGATTTGCAAGGATTCTGGCCTGACCATCTAAGAGTTGGTTTATTTGCAGTTGAAGATTTGCAAACTCGACCTTTGAATCGTCTTGAAAATGAGTTAAATCCATGACAAATTCACCAATCCAGGAGTTGTGTTCCTTCCTTTCAAGCATCTTCTTTAGAACCATCTCTTGAATCGAATCACGTCCTTGAGTGTCTTCTTCCATATCAAGATGCACAATCTCTTGAGATTTTGCAGAGTTCTCCATATAATTTTTGTTAGGGATGGATTAATACAATATATATATATATATATATATATATGTATGTATTTTAAGTAAAGAGAAGAAACTTCTCATTAAAGAAACCCTTTGAACTCGGGCAGAGAGGGACACGGACGTACATGAACCATTCACAAGAGAAAGATAGATGAGGAAAAACCAATAATAGGAAACATAATGTTTGTTAATATAGCTCAATAATCACTTTAAATTAGAGCCTGAGTCATGATAGCGAGGATTGCAAAAACTCGATTGATTAACAAGAAAACGACTAAAAATATATATACAACTAATCTTGAGACCCCCATAATTATCATCCTTGCACCTCTCAAGATAGATTCAAGGATGAGATTACCTAGATTCAGGTAAAGGAGTGAGAAGTGATCTCACTACGAATCATGGGAGAAGAGTTGTAAAAGTTTTTTTAGTTTCAACTGTGTATTACCTTCTTTCCATTGATTACAACTTATTCCAGGAGAATTTGCCATAAAACCTTTCAACAGTCCGTCAGAAGGATTTTTCTAAGGACTGAGTATAAGAACTCTAGAAATCGGTTCCAGAAGAGATAAGTTGGAGGATTTCCATTTTCTTGACCTAAACTTACCATACTTATTCTTATGAGCACAGGGAAAATGTTCATTAGTGGTACAAGAGCTTATACCATAATGGGGAACATATAACCTGTGATGATTTCTAAATAAGAGATCATTTTATAAGATTTATGGTTTTCTACATGAAGGAAATTCACTGTAGACGTCGTCAGACGATTTACTCCGTTGACAGTAGAAAGAAGCAAATTATGGAGACCAGAAATTTGTTTCTTCCTGGCAAAACAATGAAGAGCATAGTGATTCTTTTTCCCACAGAAAGAACATCATCGTGGATTTGAGACATGATTGCCTTGACCCATAACTTCTTCCGGCACATGCAAATTTTGCAAGTGATTCACAGTAAGTAATTCCTTGGATGAACTTTTCTTCACGCCAGGTAAAGCCTTGTGAGTATCAGAAGAAGGTGAAGAAGATGACTAAATCATCAAAGCAGAGTTTTCCTTTTTCAAGATGTTACACTGTTCTCGGGAAAATTGAAGCGATGCAACAAGTTTCTCTTTTTCAACACGATAACTATTTATTTCTGATGAATAAGCCTTGACTAAACGTTTTTCTCTAATTGAGTCTTCTTTAACAGTATCTTCAAGCATACTAATCTTTTCACGATGTAGAGTAGTTTCTTGAAC
The DNA here is from genome assembly GCA_023531295.1 of Papaver armeniacum. Classification (NCBI taxonomy): domain Eukaryota; kingdom Viridiplantae; phylum Streptophyta; class Magnoliopsida; order Ranunculales; family Papaveraceae; genus Papaver; species Papaver armeniacum. Next base: position 179,036 of record JAJJWW010005554.1, read on the forward strand.
CAATTTTTCGATATTGTTAGAGAGAGATTCAATGAAGTTGTAGAGTTCACGTTCCCTTTCAAGAGATTTCTCAAATGCATCAATAAGCTGATCATTCTTTTCTTCAAGAGTCTTGATTTTAGAAACTTGAAAGTCAATGATATCAGCAGATTTTTTTTAATGATCTGGTGAGTTCCATTTCAGAATCTGACACGATCTCACAAATCTTGTTTTTCCCCCGGGATTCGGAAAAATCTACTAAGGAGCTATCCGTTAAGGCAAACCCAAGATTTTTGTTGTAATCGGAATCTCTGGAAGACTTATCAATATGCGTTAGCTTGTGAGATACTTCTTAGGTCCTTAGTTAATAGATTGCTACAAACACAGACTTATAAGGTCTTTAATGTGTTTGTCTGCTCTGATACCAATTGAAAATGTGGGGGTACAACAACCGCACCCAACAATTCGTTTGGAAATCTGAGAGGACTTACTCCAATATACTTTCTATAGAATCAACTAGACAGTCAGACTGAATCTAGAGAAAAGTATATACAAGAGTTTATATCTCTGTTTCACAATGTAATCAGCAAATCAAACAAATAGAAATCTGAGAGCCTGATTATTATGTGAAACAACTTGAATGGTACCAAAGACCAATGTTCACGTGTCAATCAATTTAAATCAATAACCAAAGGTTGGATTATCTAATTGATTAATCTTAACGCACAACCTGTGATATTTCAATTATATAACAAAATATAATGCGGAAAAGAAATAAGACAGACACCGAAATTTTGTTAACGAGGAAAACCGCAAATGCAGAAAAACCCCAGGACCTAGTCCATCTTTGAACACCATAATGTATTAAGCCGCTACAGACACTAGCCTACTACCAATGAATTTCTGACCGGACTGTAGTTGAACCCTAATCAATCTCACACTGATTCAAGGTACAGTTGCGTTCCTTATGTCTCTGATCCCAGCAGGATACTACGCACTTGATTCCCTTAACTGATTTCACCCACAACCAAGAGTTGCTACGACCCAAAGTCGATGACTTGATAAACAAATCTGTCTCACACAGAAAATTCTATTGGTATAGATAAATTTGTCTCCCATAGAAATACCTATGAGTTTTGTTCCGTCTTTTGATAAATCAAGGTGAACATGAACCAATTGATAAACCGGTCTTATATTCCCGAAGAACAGCCTAGTATTATCAATCACCTCACAATAATCTTAATCGACTAGCGAAACAAGATATTGTGTAATAAAAAACAATGAGACGAATATGTTTGTGATTACTTTTATCTTGCCTATCGGAGATATTCATCTCGAGCCAATTATTTCAATTGCACTCAACACGATAGAAATAGCAAGATCAGATCACGCAACTACATAGAATAGTTGGGTCTGGATTCACAATCCCAATGAAGTCTTCAAGTCGTTAACCTATAGGGTCTCGAGAGAACCTAAGGTTAAAGGAGAATTGACTCTAGTTATGCAGCTAGTAACACACTGAAGTGTGGGGATTAAGTTTCGGTTGCTAGAGTTCTCTTTTATATAGTTTTCAAATCAGGGTTTGCAATCTAAGTTACCTTGGTAACAACGCATTCAATATTCACCGTTAGATGAAAAACCTGATTCAACCAAGCTAATATCTTTCAACCATTAGATCGAACTTAGCTTGTTACACACAAATGAAATGTACCCTCATTTAGGTTTATGTAACCGTACCTAAACGTGTACACCATGTTGGTTCAATAATAGTTAACCGAAGTTAGCCATAAGAATACTCTCATATCAACCTTGTTCATCTTAACCATAACTAGTTCAAATGACTCAAACGAAATTAGTTAAAGAGTTGTTCAATTTCTATATTCTCATAGAATTATACAAGAACACAATTGAAGCAAAATCTGTTTGATTCACTCGAATCAATTCATGAACATTACAGCCACGGTTTGCAAAATTGCATTCCTTAATATATAAATGTTTATGTTTATGTAACAACCGATTTTAGAACTTTAACCTTCAAGTATGAAAATGGGTACGCATACTTGAAATACCCGGAACAAAATTGGGTTTCGCCAATGATTAAACGGTACGCGAACTTCTAATTCTAGCAAATTCGGACATGAACCTTACGCCCGATGCGAGAACGGGTGCGCATACTTAGTGAAAAGCGAGGTACCCAAATATACCTGTTTATGGGTGAAAACTATTTCTGCACGGTTTTGGTAATTTGGGGTGTGTGGATGAGAAATGAGTCTAAACCTTAAACAAATGCACTACACGGAGTGCTTGTAGGTCGAGAAATCAATACGTGCAAATTCGGCCTAAACCAAGAAATGGCCGTTCCAGGACTTGTTTCGGTCACAAAGTGAAGGAGATGGGGTTGATCTTAGGGAGGGAAGCGAAGAAGGTGTTGATATTGTGAAGGTGTTGGCTATGTATGACTTGTATCAGAAAGCTGAACCGGCTTACAGGATGTAAGCTATCAGTTCCGGTATTTGAATACGATGGTATCAACACTTGCCTATGTTGTCTTGACTTTCCTTCGTCTTGTTTTTTGGAAAATAGGGAGGAGAACCTATTTATACAAGTCATTTAAGCCTTATTCACGTCTCTCGTGGGAAGTGGAGGAAGTGGAGTGATGGAGTAGTGGAGTTGTGTGTTAGTGTTACACGACCAGTCTTGCCCACTTCTCCTGTCATCTCTAACCGTCCATGACTTCCTGACACGTTCTTGTGATGGCGCATTGCACACTGCACGTTGTAAACCGCCAGACCAATACCCTAGTATGTATCCCCCAGTTTGTGACATGATTGATGTCTCGAGTGTGTGGATCGTGGGACCCACAGAAAGTAGCATGTAATGCTAGATTAAATAACTAAGTTATTTAGAAAGTCGATACTTGTGAAGTATCGTGTGTATTTTATGCAGGTACCGCATCATGGTGTGGTAGAGTGACGGGTGGTGATTACCATGACGCCTCTCGACCAATTAACTCGACCCGGGGTTATATAACCAAGCCGGTAAAGTTGGACGGACGAGATGATCTTTGAGACACTCATCTGCGACCGTTGATGGAATTAGGGTTTTTGAAGAGGTGCGCAAGCATCACTCTTCAGCTTGGTCGAATCCAAGCTTGGGATACAATTCTGGTAGGGCCGATTGTGCATGTGTGTAGACGACATGATGGTGTAGGCGCCCATACCTCATTGTCTCGTGAAAGTGTGATCTGGGACACTCAATTTGTCCGGCGAAGTTGACTGGTCGAGATCAATTTGCAACAAAAATCTGGTGACCACATGCTAAATTAGGGTTTGCGGCACATTACATGTATCGCAAAACAGTCCCAACCATCCATCTTCGCAGGCATAGATGAAAGGTGTAGATGTAGATTCAAAGGGCCCAGAACATGTCAACACAAACACCGTGGGCCCAGAACATGTCAGCTCGTGTCGCCCATACTTCATTATTTCGTACATGCTTCATTATTTCGTACACACCGAGGTTGGAGCATGTGGCAACAATCCCATATACCCTGTGAATTTACTGACATTATTAATTAATGCATGACCAGCCTTGTATTTCTGTATTCATTATCTGGTACGGCATGACGATGAGAGTGTTGTTCTCGAGCGAGCAACACGAGCCTCCAAGCATTAATAATGAAGCATGTACGAAATACCCGTCTGAGGCTACAACTCTCGGTGTGTTATACTAGCCCGATTGAGTATAAATCTCTCGATGTGTTATACTAGCCCGATTGAGCATGTTTGAACTGACTGACCATATCAGTCTCAGAAGCGATCACGACCATCCAACTTCACCAAAGATGATTGGATGGCTTAGATTGAATCCATGACCCCAAGCAGGTATTGGAATATTCACCACCGACCTTGCTGTTTGCTTTGCTCGAACGTGGGACCCGATGTGAGCAAGCTTGTTTTTTATAAAATGAACCTTGTGTGCTCAAATGTAAATGTGGGTCCTGTAGAAAGCGCTGAAGCAGTTTCTGGAGCAGGCCCGGGAGAGCGTTGAAGTGTTGGAAGTGAAACGCCTTCTTATGGAGAGAGAGAGCTTTGATTGGGGACGGGCATGTATATGCTTCGACCAATGGGGGCAGGATCAAGTGGGACCCGCCGCGTGCCTCGATCGAACGTCGACCACAGTGTTTCGACTTAAAAAGGCCTGCTGCGTGCTGTTTTATTCGAATACCAGCCTTGTGACTTTGATCAATACCGGACTTGAAACTTGAGCAATACAGGACTTGTGACTTGATCAACACCGGACTTGAGACTTGAGTAATACCAGACTTGTGACTTGATCAATACCGGACTTGTGACTTGATCAACACCGGACTTGACACTTGAGCAATATCGGACTTGTGACTTGATCAATACCGGACTTGTGACTTGATCAACACCGGACTTGAAACTTGAGCAATATCGGACTTGTGACTTGATCAACACCGGACTTGAGACTTTAGCAATACCGGACTTGTGACTTGATCAACACCGGACTTGAGACTTGAGCAATACCGGACTTGTGACTTGATCAACACCGCACTTGAAACTTGAGCAATACCGATGTTTGGACCCAATACCAGCCTTGTGTACTCCAACGTGAATGTGTGTTCTGTCGTTTGTGACTACACATCTCACGCGTTTTTATACAAGTACTGACTCATGTCTTTTATTGTAGAATGAAGAAAAAAACTCCTGTAGAGATGTCTTCTGGGGATAATGCTGGTGCCAAGTTAGGAGGTGTTGACAGCTTCAAAGATATGCCGAATATTGATGATGAGTTGTTCACCGCGCCCTTTCAACTATATGAAAATATCTGTTCCACAAGATAACCCTTCTCCTATCGACTTCAAGGTTTTTCATGCTCCGTTGGGCCCTCATGAAGGATAGATGAGACGTATGTTGAGCAATGAGTACATCAAAGATAACTTGAATATAGCGCAGATTATTGATGCAGCTTGAGTGTTGAAACGGCTCGAGAGGATGTTAAAGTGGCTTCTGGTGCGAACGTTGAGGAGGATCCTGGAGAGAGTGTTGAAGAAGGATTCTGAAGCGAACGTGGGTCCCGGAGAGAGCGTTGACGCGGCTCTTGAATATACCATTGAAGCAGCTTCTACTAGAGGGAGCGTTGAAGTGTTTCCTTCTTCAGTTCGATTTACCCTTGCGAATTCCATGCTTCTTGACTGACCATCTCTCTCATGTTGAAGAATTCCTTGGTCGACGGTGAAGGAACTTCATCCGAGCCTCAGTCCCCAAGCGTGGTTTACATGGTTTGTTCGTAGTGGTTGTTGTCAAGCTAGATATGGAATATCTTGGACATTGTTTCATCATTGTGGGAGTCATGCATGTGTTACTGGAGTTGGAGTTTACGGACGCGCAGGATGTTGTATCTCGGTGGTTTTCCTCTTTGCTTGAGGGCGCACACTGAAGGTGAAGGTTGTATCGCCTTTTGGTGAGATATATGCCCCTACAAACATTATGAGGCTATTCATTACCGGCAGGCCTGGTTCTTTCTATCGGGGCATATGTTGTTATATATGAGCGTTCAACAGCTCCAGAGGATGACCAAAAGAGCGGATTCTACAACATAACATGATAGACATGTACCACTGTCTGGTAAAGTGACTCACCCGGATCTTGTTCGATCACTGTCTGATAGAGTGACTCGCCCGGATCTTGCTCGATATGACGCGTGGACATCGTTATCTTCTTGAGGCTGCTCCCTTGAGGTATCGGCTCCAGTGGAAGATTGCCGTCATAGAGCGTTGATACGTTGCACCGGCATTCTTTAAACCGAATGGCATAACAATATAGTAAAAATTGCCAAGAGGAGTTCAGAAGGTTGTCTTACTTGCATCGTGCTCATACATCCTTATCTGATTGTAGCCGCTATAACCATCCATGAAGGAAAACATGCCTTGTCCGCTGGTGGCGTCTACTAACATGTCGATGTTAGGCAGAGGAAATTCGTCCTTGGGGCAGCACTTGTTCAAGTCTCTGAAATCCACGCAGCACCAAATCTGTCAGTTTTTCTTCTTTACTCTGGGACCACATTAGCTAACCAGGTCGGATGATGAATAGGTCTGACGAATCCAGCAGCTAGCAACTTCTGAATTTCGTTCTTGATTTGTTCTTCTACTTCGTATCTGAATTGCCTCGGAGATTGCTTGATTGGCTTGGATCCAGGTATGACATGTAGGTGATGGGTGACCAATTTTTCATCTAGACCAGGCATTTCCTCGTATGTCCGGCAAACACATCTTGGTACTCCTTGAGTAGTTGGACAAGACTCGCACGTTAGTCCCACGGACGAGTCGGCCCGATAGAGAACGGGCACGGGAGATTCTTCATTCCTGATGTTAACAGTCTCGAGCTCGTTAGTCGTGGATTTGGTGCCATCTTTTAGCTGTCGCGAGGCGTCCAATACCTCCTCTTGTGTTTCGTCGTTCTTGCAGCATTCAATTGGGCGGAGAGGCGGGTGCCGTCTCTCACGCTGTGCTAACAGCCGACGACGGTATATTGTCTTCCCCTTTTGATCACGGCTTGCCTCGAAAGTGCGTTCCCTTTTGGTGTGAGCATGGGTTGAAGCATCACCGGATAAAGATGGACGCCTCGTCAGAAAAGGTGTGTTGTAGTGCTTAGCCCCCAGTGATGTTACTCGGTCTTCTTCCTGGATTGAAGCCCACGTGAGTAGTGGGGTACACAGGACTTTGTCCGACCTTCCCGGCGGAGTTTCTTTTGGCTCGAACAGTTCCACTCCGCATATTGGTGCGTACGGAGACAATGATGCAGGAATACGGATGACTTCCTCATTTAGCATGGTGTTCAGGCACTGGTGATACGTTGAAGGGATAACCTTATTGTCATGAAGCCACGGTCTCCCTAGTATCATATGATAGTCCGGCTCCTTTTCTATGACTTCAAATTTCACTTTTGAATGAACGGGTCCTAGTGATAAATTCATATTGACATACCTGTATGTGCTGGTCTGGTTTCCTTCGAAGTCTGTCATTGTGGTGGGCTGCCGTACAATCTTGCATGGGCTAAACTTGGCTGTCCTGAGAGTCTTGAGAGTAATCACATTCGAAGATGCTCCTGTGTTGACGAGGGCCCTCCTGAACTCTTAACCCTTGATGCGTGCGGTAACATGTAGGGCCCGGTTGTGACCTTCCTCTGCCATCATGTCGTCTTCTGTAAATGTAACATTATTTGAGATGTTTCCGGCAGATTAAGACTTACGGACGTGAAGGAGTCGGGTGTACGTCAAGAGCTATTTTATTAATTGCAGCAAACGTCTCTTCCCGTTGATTCTTCGAGAGGTGCAAGAGTTCACACAAGCTTTCCACTAGAGATGCCGCTTCCTGCTCCACTGGTCTCTGATTTGTAGTAAAGCTGTTGATCTGAGGGGAACTAGTCCCCGGTGTAGAGGTCTCCGGAACGCTCATCTCTCATGTCATCTTGATGAGGAGATCAAGTATGCCGTTTACCGCTTCTTTGATTAGCTCCATATTCTTCGTGTGAATCTCCTGTACCCGTGCTAGTTCGCTTAATATTGGAAATCTCCTGATCATGCCGTCAGATACGCCGTTAGAAGGAGGGGTATCTCCGTTGGAGGAACCGTCAGGATTTGACACTATCGAGGCGGTCCTAAGACCAACCATCTCGAAATTGATTGAATGGTATTGAAGAAATTGACTTTACAACCGAGAGATTAACCTCCCGCTGTGGTCGCCAATTGTTTATGGGTGAAAACTATTTCTGCCGGTTTTGATAATTTGGGGTGTGTGGATGAGAAATGAGTCTAAACCTTAAACAAATGCACTACACGGGAGTGCTTGTAGATTCGAGAAATCAATGCAGTGCAAATCGCCTAAACCAAGAAATGGCCGTTCCAGACTTGTTTCGGTCACAAAGTGAAGGAGATGGGGTTGATCTTAGGGAGGGAAGCGAAGAAGGTGTTGAGATTGTGAAGGTGTTGGCTATGTATGACTTGTATCAGAAAGCTGAACCGGCTTACAGGATGTAAGCTATCAGTTCTGGTGTTTGAATACGATGGTATCAACACTTGCCTCTGTTGTCTTGACTTGCCTTCATCTTGTTTTTTGGAAAATAGGGAGGAGAACCTATTTATACAAGTCATTTAAGCCTTATTCACGTCTCTCGTGGGAAGTGAAGGAAGTGGAGTGATGGAGTAGTGGAGTTATTTGTTAGTATTACACGACCAGTCTTGACCACTTCTCCTGTCATCTCTAACCGTCCATGACTTCCTGACACGTTCTTTTGATGGCGCGTTGCACGCCTGCACGCTGTAAACCACCGAGACCAATACCCCAAGTATGTATCCCCCGTTTGTGACATGATTGATGTGTCGAGTGTGTGGATCGTGGGACCCACGAGAAAGTAGCATGTAATGCTAGATTAAATAACTAATTTATTTAGAAAGTCGATACTTGTGAAGTATCGTGTGTATTCTATGCAAGTACTGCATCATGGTGTGGTAGAGTGACGGGTGGTAATTACCATGACGCGTCACTGACCAATTAACTCCTGACCAGGGTTTATAACCAAGCCGGTGAAGTTGGACGGACTAGATGATCTTTGAGATACTCATCTGCGAACCGTTGATGGAATTAGGGTTTTTGAAGAGGTGCGCAAGCATCACTCTTCATCTTGGTCGAATCCAAGATTGGGATACAATTATGGCAGGGCCGATCGTGCATGTGTGTAGAAGACATGATGGTGTAGGCGCCCATACCTCATTGTCTCGTGAAAGTGTGATCTGGGCCACTCAATTTGTCCGGCGAAGTTGAGTGGTCTAGATCAATTTGCAACAGAAATCTGGTGCCGCAAAAGCCGCGCATCATGCCAACTTCGGGCGCGCGTTTCAAGACAACCAAGCGTGGTCGGTCTTGGTCGATTAGTCTGGTATGTAAACGGCGAGCTGGTGTACACGTATATACCTTAATATCCCATAGAAACGTGATCTAAGCCACTCAATCTGTCTCGCAAAGTTGAGTGGTCGAGATTAGTTTGCAATCGGGAGGTGCGACCATGCCCAGTTCGGGCGTGAGAATCGAGGCGACCAGGCATGATATGCCTTGGTCGATTGGGTTTGGAGATAGATGGGCCCACGGTGGTCATGTTGATACGCACCAGACCTGCTTAGTCTAATCCTGGACCCTTCATTCGTATAGGAGAAAACGGACGCTCGTGATTGTTTAAACCCTAATTAGGGTTTCACCGGCCGCGTGTCATGCCTTCTTTGGGCGCACGAACTGGAACGACCAACTATAGTTGGTCCTGACCGATAGGTCATGTATGTAGGCGGGCCCACGGTGTTTGTGTTGACATGCTCTGGGCCCTTTGAATCTACATCTACACCTTCCATCTATGCCTGCGAAGATGGATGGTTGGGACTGTTTTGCGATACATGTAATGTGCCGCAAACCCTAATTTAGGGTTTTCGTCCATACTGCCTTGGTTAGGACGGTTTGGCAAGCTATGACGCCATTTTGGGGAGGCCGACCTTGCGGGGCCCGCGTTGGGTCGGTGGTGAATATTCCAATACCTGCTTGGGGTCATGGATTCAATCTAAGCCATCCAATCATGATGGTGAAGTTGGATGGTCGTGATCGCTTCTGAGACTGATATGGTCAGTCAGTTCAAATATGCTCAATCGGGCTAGTATAACACATCGAGAGATTTATGCTCAATCGGGCTAGTATAACACACCGAGAGTTGTAGCACTCACGAGTATTTCGTACATGCTTCATTATTAATGCTTGGAGGTTCGTGTTGCTCTTCTCGAGAACAACACTCGGTCGTTATGCCGCACTTTTGATAATGAATACAGGAAATACAAGGCTGGTCATGCATTAATTAATAATCTTTGTAAATTCACGGGGTATATGGGATTGTTGCCACATGCTCCAACATGGATGAATTTCGTGTATTTAATTCACAGAATACTGGGATTGTTGCCACATGTTCCATTCTAGGTGAATTATTAAAGTGAAGAAGTATTTATCACTCATTAATGGCTTTATCTTTTGCAAGATGTTAGCGCATAATTTTGGCTTTTACAATTTTAGCCTTAAATGAAAATCCACCATCAACATTAAGTACCATACCTAGCACGTAATGGTTACACCATTGTGGGGTAGGCATGAGATGGTGACAGTTAAAGACAAAGCTTATGAGACAAAGTTAGATGTTACCGGAGAGACGGGTCATCTGTCCTTGGAGCATGTCACGTTCAAGAGGCGTCCCGGGCGAGTGTTCCCCTAGCATGATGTCGGTCTTGCGTGCTTCGATGAACTGTTTTACTTTGTTTCTTTTGTGGGGCTACTGCACCTGCTTGATCGAACGTGGGCTTGATGTGCCAGTTTTGGTGAATCGTGGGTCCGTTGCATCTGCTTGATCGAACGTGGGACCCGATGTAATCATGCTTGTTTCGAACATGGGAAGATGTACATGCTTCGATCAAACGCGAGACCACCGTGTACATGTTTCAAACGTCGGCCATGTCCTGTGCCTACTTTGACCGTACGGTTAATGTACTTGCTCGAGTGTCATCTTTCTACTTCGACCAAACACCGACCCAGCTAGCTTGACTAAACACCGGACTTGATGCTTTGACCAAACACCGGCCTTGTTATTTGCTTTGCTCGAACGTGGGACCCGATATGAGCAAGCTTGTTTTTTAAAAAATGAACCTTGTGTGCTCAAATGTAAATGTGGGTCTGTAGAAAGCGTTAGGCGGCTTACCGGAGCAGGCCGGGAGAGCGTTGAAGTGTTGGAGCTGAAACGCCTTCTTCCGGGGAGAGAGAGATAGCTTTGATTGGGGACGGTTGTGTCTGCTTCGACCAATCTGGGGCTGGGATCAAGTGGGACCCGCCGCGTGCCTGACTGAACGTCGACCCTGTATTTCGACTGAAAACCGGCCCTGCTGCGTGTGCCTGTTTTATTCGAATACCAGCCTTGTGACTTTGATCAATACCAGACTTGAAACTTGAGCAATACCGGACTTGTGACTTGATAAACACCGGACTTGAGACTTGAGCAATACCGGACTTGTGACTTGATCAATACCGGACTTGTGACTTGATCAACACCGGACTTGATACTTGAGCAATACCGGACTTGTGACTTGATCAATACCGGACTTGTGACTTGATCAACACCGCACTTGAAACTTGAGAAATACCGGACTTGTGACTTGATCAACACCGGACTTGAGACTTTAGCAATATCGGACTTGTGACTTGATCAACACCGGACTTGAGAGTTGATCAATACCGGACTTGTGACTTGATCAACACCAGGACTTGAAACTTGAGCAATATCGATGTTTGGACCCAATACCATCCTTGTGTACTCCAACGTGAATATGTGTTCTGTCGTGTGTGACTACACATCTCACGCGTTTTTATACAAGTACTGACTCATGTATTTTATTATAGAATGAAGAAAAGAACTCCTATAGAGATATCTTCTGGGGATATTGCTGGTGCCAAGTTATGAGGTGTTGACAGCTTCAAAGATATGCCGAACATTGATGATGAGTTGTTCACCGCGCCCTTTCAACTATATGAAAATATCTGTTCCACAAGATAACCCTTCTCCTATCGACTTCAAGGTTTTTTATGCTCCGTTGGGCCCTCATGAAGGATGGATGAGACGTATGTTGAGCAATGAGTACATCAAAGATAACTTGACCATAGCGCAGATTATTGATGCAGCTTGAGTGTTGAAACGGCTCGAGAGGATGTTAAAGTAGTTTCTGGTGCGAACGTTGAGGAGGATCCTGGAGAGAGTGTTGAAGAAGGATTCTGAAGCGAACGTGGGTCCCGGGGAGAGTGTTGAGGCGGCTCTTGAATATACCATTGAAGCAGCTTCTGCTAGAGGGAGCGTTGAAGTGCTTCCTTCTTCAGTTCGATTTACCCTTGCGAATTCCATGCTTCTTGACTGACCATCTCTCTCAAGTTGAAGAATTCCTTGACTGACGGTGAAGGAACTTCATGCTTCGAGCCTCGGTCCCCAAGCGTGGTTTACATGGTTTGTTCGTAGTGGTTGTTGTCGAGCCGGATATGGAATATCTTGGACATTGTTTCATCATTGTGGGAGTCGTGCATGTGGTACTAGAGTTGGAGTTGACGGACGCGCGCAGGATGTTGTATCTCGGTGGTTTTCCTCTTGTTTGCCTTGAGGAACGCTACTGAAGGTCAAGGTTATATCACTGTTGGTGAGATATATGCCCCTACAAACATTATGAGGCTCTTCATTACGGAAGGCCCTGGTTCTTTCTATCAGGGAATATGTTGTTGTAGATGAGCGTTCAACAGCTCCAGAGGATGACCAAAAGCGCGGATTCTCCAACATAACATGATAGACATGTACCACTGTCTGGTAAAGTGACTCGCCCGGATCTTGTTCGACCACGGTCTGATAGAGTGACTCGCCCGGATATTGCTCGATATGATGCGTGGACATCGTTATCTTCTTGAGGCTGCTCCCTTGAGGTATCGCCTCCAGTGGAAGATTGCCGTCATAGAGCGTTGATACGTTGCACCGGCATTCTTTAAACCAAATGGCATAACAATATAGTAAAAATTTCCAAGAGGGGTTCAGAAGGTTGTCTTACTCGCATCGTGCTCATGCATCCTTATCTGATTGTAGCCGCTGTAACCATCCATGAAGGAAAACATGCCGTGTCCGCTGGTGGCGTCTACTAACATGTCGATGTTAGGCCAGAGGAAAGTCGACCTTGGGGCAGTACTTGTTCAAGTATCGAAATCCACGCAAAGACCGAATCTGTCCGTTTTTTCTTCTTTCTTGGGACCACATTAGCTAACCAGGTCGGATGATGAATAGGTCGATGAAGCCATCGGCTAGCAACTTCGAATTTCGTTCTTGATTTGTTCTTCTACTTCGTATGCGAATTGCCTCGGAGATTGCTTGATTGGCTTGGATCCGGGTATGACATGTAGGTGATGGGTAACCAATTTTTTCATCTAGACTGAGCATTTCCTCGTATGTCAAGGCAAACACATCTTGGTACTCCTTGAGTAGTTGGACAAGACTCGCACGTTCGTCCACGGACAGAGTCGAACTGATAGAGACAGACCTGGGAGATTCTTCATTCCCGATGTTAACAGTCTCGAGCTCGTCAGTCGTAGAGTTGGTGCCATCTTGTAGCTGTCGCGGGGCATCCAATACCTCCTCTTGTGTTTCGTCGTTCTTGCAGCATTCAATTGGGAGGAGAGACTGGGTAAGGGTCTCTCCTGCTAATTGCTAACAGCGGCGCCGGTATATTGTCTTCCCCTTTTGATCACGGCTTGCCTCGAAAGTGCGTTCCCTTTTGGTGTGAGCATGGGTTGATACATCACCGGATAAAGATGGACGCCTCGTCAGAAAAGGTGTGTTGTACTGCTTAGCCCCCAGTGATGTAAGTCGGTCTTCTTCCTGGATTAAAGCCCACGTGGGTAGTGGGGTACACATTGTCCGACCTTCCCGGCGAAGTTTCTTTTGGCTCGAACAGTTCCACTCCGCATATTGGTGCGTACGGAGACAATGATGCAGGAATACGGATGACTTCCTCATTTAGCATGGTGTTCGGGCTCTGGTGATACGTTGAAGGGATAACCTTATTGTCATGAAGCCATGGTCTCCCTAGTATCATATGATAGTCCGGCTCCTTTTTTATGACTTCAAATTTCACTTTTGACTGAACGGGTCCTAGTGATAAATTCAGATTGACATACCCGTATGTGCTGGTCTGGTTTCCTTCGAAGTCTGTCATTATGGTGGGCTGCCGTACAATCTTGCATGGGCTAACCTTGGCTGTCCTGAGAGTCTTGAGAGTAATCACATTCGAAGATGCTCCTGTGTCGAAGAGGGCCCTCCTGAACTCTGAACCCTTGATGCGTGCGGTAACATGTAGGGGCCGGTTGTGATCTTCCTCTGCCATCATGTCGTCTTCTGTAAATGTAACATTATTTACAGATGTTTCCGATGTAGTTAAGACTTCTGGACGTGAAGGAGTCAGGTGTACGTCAAGAGCTATTTTATTAATTGCAGGAAACGTCCCTGCCCGTTGATACTTCGAGAGGTGCAAGAGTTCACACAAGCTTTCCACTAGAGTTGCCGCTTCCTGCTCCACTGGTCTCTTATTTGTAGTAAAGCTGTTGATCTGAGAGGAACTAGTCCCCGATGTAGAGGTCTCCAAAACGCTCATCTCTGATGTCATCTTGATGAGGATATCAAGTATGATGTTTAACGCTTCTTTGATTAGCTCCATGTTCTTCGTGTGAATCTCCTGTACCCGTGCCAGTTTGCTTAATGTTGGAAATCTTCTGATCATGCCGTCAGATACGCTATTAGGAGGAGGGGTATCTCCGTTGGAGGAACCGTCAGGATTTGAGACTGTCGAGGCGGTCCTAAGACCAACCATCTAGAAATTGATTTAATGGTATTGAAGAAATTGACTTTACAACCGAGAGATTAACCTCCCGCTGTGGTCGCCAATTGTTTATGGGTGAAAACTATTTCTGCCGGTTTTGGTAATTTGGGTTGTGTGGATGAGAAATGACTCTAAACCTTAAACAAATGCATTACACGGGAGTGCTTGTAGATTCGAGAAATCAATCTGTGCAAATCCTGCCTAAACCAAGAAATGGTCGTTCCAGACTTGTTTCGGTCACAAAGTGAAGGAGATGGGGTTGATCTTAGGGAGGGAAGCGAAGAAGGTGTTGAGATTGTGAAGGTGTTGGCTATGTATGACTTGTATCGGAAAGTTGAACTGGCTTACATGATGTAAGCTATCAGTTCCGGTGTTTGAATACGATGGTATCAACACTTGCCTCTGTTGTCTTGACTTGTCTTCGTCTTGTTTTTTGGAAAATAGGGAGGAGAACCTATTTATACAAGTCATTTAAGACTTATTCACGTCTCTCGTGGGAAGTGGAAGAAGTGGAGTGATGGAGTAGTGGAGTTGTGTGTAGTGTTACACGACCGGTCTTGCCCACTTTTCCTGTCATCTCTAACCGTCCATGACTTCCTGACACGTTCTTGTGATGGCGCATTGCACGCTGCACGCTGTAAACCGCCAGACCAATACCCCAGTATGTATCCCCCAGTTTGTGACATGATTGATATCTCGAGTGTGTGGATCGTGGGACCCGAGAAAGTAGCATGTATTGCTAGATTAAATAACTAAGTTATTTAGAAAGTCGATACTTGTGAAGTATCGTGTGTATTCTATGCAGGTACTGCATCATGGTGTGGTAGAGTGAAGGGTGGTGATTACCATGACGCCTCACTGACCAATTAACTCCTAACCAGGGTTGTATAACCAAGACGGTGAAGTTGGATGGACGAGATGATCTTTGAGACACTCAGCTGCGACCGTTGATGGAATTAGGGTTTTTGAAGAGGTGCGCAAGCATCACTCTTCAGCTTGGTCGAATCCAAGCTTGGGATACAATTCTGGCAGGGTTGATCGTACATGTGTGTAGACGACATGATGGTGTAAGCGCCCATACTTCATTGTCTTGTGAAAGTGTGATCTGGGCCACTCAATTTGTCCGGCGAAGTTGAGTGGTCGAGATCAATTTGCAACAGAAATCTGGTGCCGAAAAGCCGCGCATCATGCCAACTTCGGGCGCGCGTTTCAAGACGACCAAGCTTGGTCGGTCTTGGTAGATTAGTCTGGTATACAGACTGCGAGCTGGTGTACACGTCTATACCTTAATATCCGATAGAAACATGATCTAAGCCACTCAATCTGTCCGGCAAAGTTGAGTGGTCGAGATTAGTTTGCAATCGGGAGGTGCGACCATGCCCAGTTCGGGCGTGCGAATCGAGGCGACCAGGCATGATATGCCTTGGCCGATTGGGTTTGGAGATAGATGGGCCCACGGTGGTCATGTTGATACGCACCGGGACTGCTTAGTCTAATCCTGGACCCTTCATTCGTGCGGGGAGAAAATGGACGCTCGTGATTGTTTAAACCCTAATTAGGGTTTCATCGGCCGCGTGTCATGCCTTGTTTGGGCGCACGAACTGGAACGACCAACTATAGTTGGTCCTTACCGATCGGTCATGTATGTAGGAGGGCCCACGGTGTTTGTGTTGACATGCTCTGGGCCCTTTGGATCTACATCTAAACCTTCCATCTATGCCTGCGAAGATGGATGGTTGAGACTGTTTTGCGATACATGTAATGTGCCGCAAACCCTAATTTAGGGTTTTCGTCCATACTGCCTTGGTTTGGACGGTTTGGCAAGCTATGGCCTTGCGTTTTGGGAGGCCGACCATGCGGGGCCCGCGTTGGGTCGGTGGGGAATATTCCAATACCTGCTTGGGGTCATGGATTCAATCTAAGCCATCCAATCATGCTGGTGAAGTTGGATGGTCGTGATCGCTTCTGAGACTGATATGGTCAGTCAGTTCAAATATGCTCAATCGGGCTAGTTTAACACATCGAGAGATTTATGCTCAATCGGGCTAGTATAACACACCGAGAGTTGTAGCCTGTACGGGTATTTCGTACATGCTTCATTATTAATGCTTGGAGGTGCGTGTTGCTCTGCTAAGAACAACACTCAATTGTCATGCCGCACCAGTAATGAATACAAGAAATACAAGGATGTTCATGCATTAATTAATAATGATGTAAATTCACAGGGTATATGGGATTGTTGCCACATGCTCCAACCTGGATGAATTTCGTGTATTTAATTCACAGAATACTAGGATTGTTGCCACATGCTCCATTCTAGGTGAATTATTAAAGTGAAGAAGTATTCATCACTCATTAATGGCTTTATCTTTTGCAAGATGTTAGCGCATAATTTTGGCTTTTATAATTTTAGCCTTAAATGAAAATCCACCATCAACAATACCATAACTAAAACTTTTCCTACCTATAAGTCCTTTCTCCGATAGTGATTGTCTATGGACTGAGTCGAGACAATACAACTAATTGGTTCACACTCCGTGTGATCGTCTATGGATACTAGTCGAGACAATACAACAACGAAGTATGTTTACTTGATAAAAAGGTTCGGACTTAACCAAACACAATAGGATTGCTTATCAAGTAAATAGGAATTAACGTTTGTGTAATTTACTTTAATTATAATAAAATAATTATAATGCGGAAAATAAAAGTAAATGACAAAGAAAGATTTTGTTAACGAGGAAACCGCAAATGCAGAAAAACCCCGGGACCTTGTCAAGAATTGAATACTCTCAGGATTAAGCCGCTACACAAAAATTAAACCAACTTCGTATAGTTGAGACCAAGCAACTAAACCTATAGTTCACCTAGTTCCGTCTGTATTCCTACGCCTCCAACTTATGAGTAAGTCACGTACTTGGAACAATTCCTTTGGTTCGTATTCCAAACAGTAAAGGAACAACAAATCTGTTTGGTAGCAACTCTATTCAACCAAGTGATGTGAGTTCGACAAAGGGTCTTCTGTTTATCTCAATAAACTCCTTCATCAGGTTCTTAGATCTATCTTATTCTCAACTACCAAAGGTAATTTTTAAGATTTTGAAATCAATACTTTTAATCACAAAAAATTGTATTGATGCCGATTTACACAACTAATCAATCCAATCTACCACAAGGATTAACCGATTATAGTTGGATCATCTATACCGAAACAAGTATTGTGCACACTAAAGATTATGAACCCCAAATCAGAAATCTTCAATATCTTCTTAGATCTTCAATAAACGCCTACACACAACAACTTGAATCTCTTGTCATTAATCACACATAGAACGGAGTCTGTTAACAATGGATTATCACAAGACGTCTTTAGATCTACAAACAGTCTAAAGATCCCTGTCGAAACTTCGATCTAGTTTGAGTGAATCTTATATCAGAAGAGAAGATTCTCAAGCATAAACAAACTAGGTGCAATCAAAGTTCAACCATCGTTAGTCAATCAAATCAATTGAAAACACAAGATAAACCGCAATTATCTAGTTTCCCACCAACGGTACTAATAGAGCTTCTCAATCCCAAAGAAGACTTTAAACTGAGCGGTCGTAAGATATTTCGCCTAATTAGGTTACTTTCCTCTCCGAATAGGCGCCTTCACCGGTAACAACACAACCGAGGAAGTTTGCTGTCACGAAGGATTAGTTTGCTAGAAATGCAAACTTCAAGTATTTATAGACAAGGAAGTTTGGACACCAAGGAATTTCCAAAACCGAAAATATTCTCAAGATATGCAATAAATTCCAAATTCGGTTTCCATAATTCCGGAAATGCTCTGTCCAAAATAATGACCGAAAATCTCTTTGGAAAATCTTCAACTAGTAAATGCACATTACTAATTCTCGTTTTCCTAAAATAAAATTAAAAACCTTAAATAAAAGATTCGAACTTATTTATGTTTCGATCCTGGGATTTTCTTCCTTTAGCTATTAAGGAATAACTTTGAACAATTAAAGATAAGCGTTATTGCACATGTTCAAAGTATGTCGACATCCTTACTCTGTAAGTCCTCTTTCATACTTACAATCTTGAAACCGATTTTCCACACTTCCAAAAAGTTTAGAATTGGTTCATCTAACTTTCAAGAACTATGTGATTGATCAACAAAACTCAATCACCAATCATGGGTTTGACGGTTCTACCAAAATAAGTTTCGGTTCTACCTCCATGTGAGTACTGTGCATAGTCACACTAGCTTCCAAGAATTCGGTTGACTAGGTACTAGGATCGGTTCCCCACATATATATGGTATCTAACTTGAATGTGTTGCACATGTCCATAGGATCGGTTCCCCTTTCTGCTAAAACATGTTGCACCTCATACAAAGATCGATTCCCCTTTGTGATCTGTTGCACCTCTTACTAGGATCGGTTCCCCTTTACCCAGAGTTGGTCTTACACAAAATCACAAACTCGATCATAACATCTAAGGTGATTACTTAAGATCGGTTTCACTAATAAAAGTCATACCAATACATAAGTCAGGCCTTTGTGAATAGTTTTACCAAGAACACAAACAAGTCATGAGCGGTTATACTAATCACACATATTGGTTGTTCACAAGATATGCAATGAATAACAATACCAATAACGCCTGGCGATTTCCTTTTCGATTCACAAAACAAGTTCATGAATTTACTTCCTTAAAACACATGTAAAACATTGTTTCCTAGGATGAAATCCTCACCTCATACCCATACATAATCACAATAGCATTTAAATGATTATGTCGGTGTCGTATCTACAAAGTTTAATGGTTAAGCAATAAACCTCGTATTGTATTCCTTAATAATATGTCTATCTAGAGTGTTCATGCTTCGCAGTTTCGTTTTCAATACGCACGACTTGAAAGATACGTTAGGGAATGAAAAAGTTCAAGTCAAATATCACTAACCTCAAGTGGAAGGATGATGTTGTCATTGTAGCTTCTTACTTCTTCTCTTCTTCAAGTCTTCGCAATACTTGTAATGTCTCATATCCTAATAGTTTCAAGCTAACCTATACGAAGTTGACTCTAGTACATAATCAAGCGACTCTTTAAATGAGTTTTGATTCACTAAAATATGACAACCAAAATTGACATACCAACGCTTGGTGGGTTCAACCGAGCTATGCTCTAACAATCTCCCCCTTTGTTAATTTTAGTGACAAAACTATTACATCATACGGATAAACAAATTACAAGAATTCATTACACATACGCTTGATTCCCGAATTCAACAGCACAATAACCTGTATACATTCAATCCTTAAATGCCGATGTTGACATTATAATAACAAAGAATATTACTCCCCCTAAAGGTAAGATAGGTAGATTTTATCAATCCGCACGTCTTTGTTATTCCTTTGTAATGATATGTTACTCCCCCCTTAGTCTATGCTTTCACTCTTTCGTTAGATAAACGTTTAAGCACCAATGTTCTTTTCCTTTAGTGATACCAATCAATATAAAATCAATGCCAGTATCAATTGTTTAATCCATATATTTCTCCCCCTTTTTGTCACAAAATGACAAAGAAACGAAAAAATAAAGGACAAAACGAAAAGAATCTTACAAATCTCAAAATAGACTTGCAACCTATAAAGTTAAGCACGAGGGTTCCACACACCATTTCTGATAACCAATATCAAAACTGAAATTACAAAGTAATTTTTTTTGATATGTTATCAAGGAAACAATTGCCCGAAGCAATTTGCCCTAATAGTTTAGCAAACCAAAAATCAACTAAGCACCTTAGTTCCTTTGCTAAACCGATTGTACAAATATAATCGCTTGTTCGATAAGACCAAAATAAAGATAACTCTATTTTTCTTATCAGGCTCTAATTATCCATATAACTTAGACCTTTAACTTTTAAACAAGACAAGTACTAGGTTAGTTAACTAGTATTTCTTGTTAAGGCATTCGATTAGACTTGAATAACCGAAACCTCCACTTTGATAAGTCTAACTAAGATCAGAATTAACTTAGTTTCTCTTATCCGGGATCGAATTGGACTAAACAATTCATCCCGTAAACCTTTTCTTTCGTTAAGCCATAAACAATTCATACAACCAAAATAAATCAACTTGCATAATTATTCACCTCAACCGGAAGCAATTGAAACAACATAGACATTATAGCACCGCAATTGCATCGAAATTTTGTAAGCCTAAACAATTGATACCACACAATAAAGCAAGATAACAATAGTTTTTCTTAACCGAAACCAATTGAATCACACACACATCCATACACACATCATGGAATAAACATCAATTGTACCAAAATTTTGTTAAGCAAAAGCAATAAATATACGCAATAAACTCGGGCTTTTCTTAAACAGGAAAACGATTAACTAACAAAGTGGTTACCTCAAATTTCGCATCCTTTTCTCCAATATGTTTGCATATTCTTCCAGGAAGAATTGATACCGAAATATCATTATGTTGTCATCCTTATGAAAAACAAAAGAATAACAACAACCAACCTTTACCAGAGAAAGGTTGAAAACCGGTTTTTAACTATTGCAAGCAAAAGTTGAAAACCCTCGAAACACATATGCTTTTATGCTAAACCAAAACCGATTCAACATATTGTGACTTTTTCACATATTGTTTCTATCAGAACCCCTCATGATCCTTTGATAAAGCCTACCAACATGGGCTAGAACTTAATCCTGCTAAATCAAAAAGTCACCCAAACCATAAGGGTTCACAACATTATGAGATTGAATATCAAGGTAATAAAACCGAAATCAAACATCCCATAAACATACATAGCAATAATATAAAGCATTCAAGCACAGGCTATGTAAATCAACAACTATCACAAGAAAAATTATAAATCAAATAATTTTATTCATAATATTTTTATTTATAATAGACTTAATACAATCATTGAAAGAAATCAAAAATTGATGTCTATTTCCCTTAGGGGTTAGAACCCTTCAAAATCTTGAGATATCTTGCGCTTGATAAGGATGACTCTCCTAATTCCCTGAAGCGATCCTTGATTGAAAACTAATTCCTCAACCTGGTGGAAGTTAGGTTCCTCATCGTTTACCCTTTTTGAGAGTAAATCTAGTTACTTGAGAATTTGAGCTTGGGCTAGTAAGGATTTTTCAAGACTACGTTTTAGCATCAAAACTTCCAACTTGGTTTCGGCACAAGTTCAAGCCATCTTGTAAAACTCTTTTTCATAATCGATCATACATGATGAGGGATTCATATTCATATAGGAAGCAGATCCGTTTCCATTGAAATTGAGGTGACCAAAAGAGTCACTAGCTATTTTATCATCATACCTTTCTGAAACTTTTGAAGAAAGTTTTGCATAAAAATCTGATTTGTCCATGATTCCTAGTTTCAGACAGAATACCGAAATACTCATACAAACCGAAACTTATATATCAATAGTTACTAAAAACTTGTTCATTGATTATGGAAATCAAATATTCTCCCTTAATAGAAAAATCGAATTTTTTTTAATATTAAGGGTTTTAGGAAAGTGCGTTCCTTTGAATATCTTCATAATTCTCGCAAGTTTTGTACTATTCCATAATATACACTGAACTCATCAAACGAAAGTTGATCACTCTATGAGTCAGTGTATTTCTCCCTGATACTAAGTATCTGAATGGGACAGATTAAGTTTTTCACGGCTAGCAGAGAATTTCTTCTTATCCGACTTATTAAGGAACCTAATTTTTTCTGACCATAAACCAAATTTATCATAGAAATTACTATCATCAAGATATTTAGGGATTACCTTAAGTGTAGATGATCTGGAGTCGTTGTCAGCTTTTTCTCTGTTCAGTTCCTTGGTCTTCTTAGGAATCCACTTCTTGGTTTTCTGATCCTTCTTCTTTTTGTGACGAACTGTACCAGATGAGTTCTTTCGAGGATCCTTTGATTTAGGAGGATCGGGTTTATCTATGCTTTCTTTACAAGATGATCTCATATTGTACTTTGGACCAGAGAAAGTCCTTTTAGAATTCAAATAAGAAAGTTGTTGACAATTCTTAACAACATGACCTTTGTTTCCATAATGAAAGCATCGATTACAATATCCCTGAAGAAATGAAGAACTCTGATGTGGGTGGTTCATCTTGTGATTTCCTACACATTTCTTTTTACAAGAGGAAAACTCTTTTGTAGTTTTTTTATTGTCGACATTCTTCTTTTCTTTCAAAGAACGGATTGAACTGGATTTTTTGTACCTTCCTGGACGGAATGTGTCCATCTGGTGTTCGGACATTAAAGAACACATATTATTCTTCTGTCTTTTGACATGTTCGGAAACTGTTTTTATCTCAGACTCACATGAGATTTTTAAGGCGTTGTAATCATCAGTTGTAGTTTTTCTTAACTGCTCAGTTTTCTTTTCTTGATCAATACTTTTCCTTAGTTTTTCTTCTAAGGATTGGATCTTCGAGGAAAAATAATCTTGAAGGAGTCTAGATCAGTTTTACATGATGAAAGATCACGTTTGAGTTGAATATTTTTCAGCTTTCATATGACATAAGTCTTCAAGAAGTTTTCCTTCTCTTTTTAGTGCAAGTGTAAGCTCAGTTGCACAAGAAAGAAACTCTTTGCTTAGTTCATCCAGCTGGGATGTTACATAATCCAAGTGATTCAGAATAAGAACCATTGATTGCGAGTACAGGGATAAATTTAACCTCTTCTTGAGAACACTGAGACATATTTTCAGAAGAGTAAGTAGAGCTTCTAGAAGACATCCCATCCAAGCATTTTTAAAAGTTAAACCCAGGACGTGTTTTACTCAAATCTTGTGATACGTTAACCAAGTCTATCTTAGGTTTCACCTTCCCCTTTTGTAGACACATTTCTTATAGGTTGGATCGCACCAAACACAGATTGTTAGATCTTTTCGTGTTTGCCTGCTCTGATACCAATTGAAAATGCGAGGGTACCCAAATATACCTCAAGCTAAAACTTTTCCTACCTATAAGTCCTTTCTCCGAAAGTGATTGTCTATGGACTGAGTCGAGACAATACAACTAATCGGTTCACACTCCGTGTGATCGTCTATGGAAACTAGATCGAGACAATACAACAACGAAGTATGTTTACTTGATAAAAAGGTTCGGACTTAACCAAACACAATAGGATTGCTTATCAAGTAAATAGGAATTAACGTTTGTGTAATTTACTTTAATTATAATAAAACAATTATAATGCGGAAAGTAAATAACACAGCAAGATTTTGTTAACGAGGAAACCGCAAATGCAGAAAAACCCCGGTACCTTGTCCAGAATTGAATATTCTCAGGATTAAGCCGCTACACAAAATTAAACCAACTTCGTATAGTTGAGACCAAGCAACTAAACCGATAGTTCACCTAGTTCCGTCTGTATTCCCATGCCTCCAACTTATGAATAAGTCACGTACTTGGAACAATTCCTTTGGTTCGTATTCCAAACAGTAAAGGAACAACAAATCTGTTTGGTAGCAACTCTCTTCAACCAAGTGATGTGAATTCGATAAAGGCATCTCATTTATCTCAATAAACTCCTTCGTCGGGTTCTTAGATCTATCTTATTCTCAACTACCAAAGGTAATTTTTAAGATTTTACAATCAATACTTTTAATCACAAAGAATTGTATTGATGCCGATATACACAACTAATCAATCCAATCTACCACAAGGATAAACCGATTATAATTGAATCCTCTATACCAAAACAAGTATTGTGCACACTAAAGATTATGAACCCCAAATCAGAAATCTTCAATATCTTCTTTGTCTTCAAATCTTCTTAGATCTTCAATAAACGCCTGCACACAACAACTTGAATCTCTTGTCATTAATCACGCATAGAATGGAGTCTGTTAACAATGGATTATCACAAGACGTCTTTAGATCTACAAACAGTCTAAAGATCCCTATCGAAACTTCGATCTAGTTTGAGTGAATCTTATATCAGAAGAGAAGATTCTCAAGCATAAACAAACTAGGTGCAATCAAAGTTCAACCATCGTTAGTCAATCAAATCAATCGAAAACACAAGATAAACCGCAATTATCTAGTTTCCCACCAACGGTACTAATAGAGCTTCTCAATCCCAAAGAAGACTTTAAACTGAGTGGTCGTAAGAGATTTCGCCTAATTAGGTTACTTTCCTATCCGAATAGGCGCCTTCACCAGTAACAACACAACCGAGGAAGTTTGCTGTCACGAAGGATTAATTTGCTAGAAATGCAAACTTCAAGTATTTATAGACAAGGAAGTTTGGACACCAAGGAATTTCCAAAACCGAAAATATTCTCAAGATATGCAATAAATTCCAAATTCGGTTTCCATAATTCCTGGAAATTCTTTGTCCAAAATAATGACCGAAAATCTCTTTGGAAATCTTCAACTAGTAAATGCACATTACTAATTCTCGTTTTCCTAAAATAAAATTAAAAACCTTAAATAAAATATTCTTAACTTATTTATGTTTCGATCTTGGGATTTTCTTCCTTTAGCTATTAAGGAATAACTTTGAACAATTAAAGATAAGCGTTATTGCACATGTTCAAAGTATGTCGACATCCATACTCTGTAAGTCCTCTTTCATACTTACAATCTTGAAACCGAAATTGACTCTAGTAAATAATCAAGGGACTTTTTAAATGATTTTTGATTCACTAAAATATGACAACCAAACTTGACATACCAATGCTTGGTGGGTTCAACCGAGCTATGCTCTAACACTTAGGTTACCGGATTTCTCAAGCCAACAGGTACGCGTACGGGTACGCATACTATGGTTCACGGACATGGATTACATATGTGCAAGAGTACACAATATGACATATCCAATAACTGGTTAAGTATTCTAAACTCTTATTTCAATCATTGAAACTTTCTTAGAGGATGACAATAGTCGTTTTCACATACTATTAGTATCAAAGAAATTTTCAAGTTATTGAAATAATCATAACGAAACATTCCAAGTTTACATCAAATGATTGTATCACACAAACCATGTAAGATGTTGCTCAGAAATTTTCACATGATCATCTTTTGACTTGCGTCAAGAATATAAGATGAACTTGGACGAAGCGAAAGCTTGCCAACATATATTCCAAGAAATATCTAAGCGAGTTAAACTCAGCTCGAAATCTCAATTGTGTATAATAGAAAACTATATCGTAACACGACTTATGTCTCAGTATAGGAGATAAAGTAGAAATAGACTTTTCAAATGATAGATGAGTTTCATTCTCCACATACCTTTTGTTGATGAAGTTCCACAAGCTCTCAAAAATAGTTCTTCGTCTTCAAATGATGATCTCCGTGAAGTCTAAGGCTCAACTACACAATCTATGTCCTATTCCGAGACATCTATAAGTAGACTAGAAATCAAGACTTATAGTTTTGATCACTAACATTGACAAACATGCTTGAGATAGCAACGCATGCGAGTTCGACCGAGCAGTGCTCTAACACAATCTTTGGCTGTTGATTGAAATTGATTGATCCTTGAACATTGGTCTTTGGTACCGTTCAAGTTACTACTCTTATATTCAATCGGGCTCGCAAATTTCTATTTGCTAATTGCAGATTGAATTGAGAGATAGAGATATAAACTCTTGTATATACTTTACTCAAGATTGAGTCTGACTGTCCAGTTGATTCTCTAGAAAGTATATTGGAGTAAGTCCTCTCAAATTGCCAAACGAATTGTTCGGTGTGGTTGTTGTGCCCTCGCATTTTCAAAGAAGCTCTACGAGTACCATTGGTGGGAAACTAGGTAATTCGAGTTTATTTTAGTTTTCCATTGATTTTATTGACTAACGGTTGTTGAAATTCGATTGCACCCAGTTTGTTTATTCTTGAGAATCGTATCTTCTGATATAAGATTCACTCAAACTAGATCGAAGTTTCGACGGGATCTTTCGAACCGTTTGTAGATCTAAAGACGTCTTGTGATAATCCATTTTTAACAGACTTCGTTCTTTGTGTGATTGATCACAAGAGATTCAAGTTGTGTTGTGCAGGTGTTTATTGAAGATCTAAGAAGATTTGAAGACAAAGAAGATTTCTAATTTGGTTTCTATATCTTTGGTGTGCACAAAACTTGATCGGATGGGATCCAACTAATATCGTATTTATTAGATTTATTAGTTGCATGAGATCGGTAACAATAATAGATCTCTTGAGTTCTATTTGATTGTTACAAATCCGGATCTTATTACTTCAGTAATTGAAGATAGGATTGATCTAACCAGGCAAAGGAGTTTATTAGTTAAACAGAATATCCTTTGCATGTGACTTGAGATATCTTCATTGGAAAGAATCAATAGAGTTGTTACCAAACAGATTTTTTGTTCCTTTACTGTTTGGAATACGATCCAAAGGAATTGTTCTAGTGCGTGCACTTATTGAATGTCGGAAGCGCAGGGATACTGGAAAACTAGGTGAACTATAGGTTTAGTTGCTTGGTCTCAACTATACGAAGTTAGTGTTGATTTTGTATAGCGGCTTAATTTTGAGAGTATTCAATTCTGGACTAGGTCCTGGGGTTTTACTACATTTGTTGTTTCCTCGTTAACAAAACCTTGTTGTGTCTTTTACTTTTCTATTTCAGCAATTATAATTCTTTTATTATAATTAGAAGTAAAATACATAAACGTTAATTCCGAATATACTTGATAGTGATCGGTTAAATCCTAACCTATTATCAAGTATCATACTCCATTGTTGTTATTGTCTCGATCTTGTATTCATAGTCAATCACACAAGTTATCTTGTTTTCGTACTGTCCCGATCTTGTATCCATAGACGGTCACACGAAGTATGAACCGATTCGTTGTATTGTCTCGACTATGTCCATAGACAATCACTTTCGGTAGAGGACTTATAGGTGGTTAAATAAAAGACTGTGGTGTAATTGGGTACTCTCGTCTTTTCTATTCCCATTTCAATCATTGAAACATTCTTAGAAGAGGACAATAGTTGTCTCCAACAAACTATTATCTTATAAGCAATTTTCAAGTAATCGAATGATCAATACGAAACATTCCGAGTCTACATCAAATGATTGTATCACACAAATCATATAAGATGTTAACATGTGATTTTCACATGATCATCTTTTGAATTTCGTCAAGAATGATGATGATGAACGTAGATAAATCCAAAATATTTCCAACAAGTATTTCGAGAAAGATATAAGCGAGTTAAACTCAGCTCGAAATATCAAATGTGTATCATATAAAGTCTACATAGCTATACAACTTAGTCTCGATAGGAGATAAAATATAATAAACTTCTGATTGATAGATGAGTTCAAGTCTCCACATACCTTTTGTAGATGAAGTTCCTCCAAGCTCCCCTTAGTAGATCTTCGTCTTCAATCGATGAACGTCGTGAAGTCTAAAGCTCAACTACTATATGGAGAGATAGCGGGTGCAACACAAATAGATTTCCAGAAACTTCCCTAAATGGTTTCGCACTAACCCATCATCTCCATCTTTCCGCAGTTCACGACTTCCATTACTTATGAGATTGGCATTTTGTATCTTTAACTACTATAAATAGAACCTATTCGGAAAGACAGGACAATCTTTCATACCCAAAAAGCTTTGTTATTCTTCATATTTTTTAATATCCAACATACACAATTCAATATTATTGTTAATTTCTCAAACTTTTATGCTTATTACCCCTAAGATCAACCCATCTTCCTCTCCATCGTGACCGAAGCAAGTCCACAACGATGGTTTAGGCTTAAAATTTCTCAAACTTTTAGGCTACTACCGTGGTTTAGGCTTATATTGTTCGATTTTGATTTTCGAACCTAAATAGAAAGTACCACAGGGATGAATTATTTTTCCTGGAAGTAATTTTTAGGTACTAACAATTGGCGACCACAAATGGAGATCAACCTCTCAGTCACGAAATTAGATTCTTCATTCAGTTGAAAATCAATTTTTCAACCTTTTGAAAACTTGGTAGAGCTTAGATCCAGTGGAATGGTTGATCCCAATTCCAACAACATCAACGGTGCAAATTCTGAAATCCCTCTCAGAATATCACCCCAGAAAATAATACTACTTCCCCCACCGGCGGCGTAGAAGATGATGTCAACACTAAAGGTGTCAGAAACATAGAAGCACCCCGATCATAGAAGACCTGATGCAGAGATAAGAAGACCTGGCAAAGATGCAAACAGCAACGACGACTACTCATACAGAAGTTCTTACTTAACTTAGAATTTTATGGCGCAGTTAATTCCGGAGCAACGCCAAATCCAAGCAGAGGAAACCCAGAACATCCCCGGATCTGATGCTGGATCCAAAAACTCAAGGGACCAACCTCGTGAGGATGGTATCCGTGCTACTGCGCCAGATTACATCCAACATTCAAATTTTATTACTCAACAAAATTTGGAGAAACACCTACGCACTGCGTAAAAGAGGAGTCATCATTATTCTACCTCCAACATCCGTCTTACACATAGGATGTCCGGAGAGCCCTAAAGGATATGTGTCACCTACCTTTTCTTTTTATGATGGAACAGGTAATCCCCTTGAACACATCTCTAGATTTCTGGAAACTCTAGGAGTGCATGACTACCACCAAGTGATGCGGCTCAAGGAATTTTCCAAGTCACTCACCGGGAGATCTTACACCTGCTACAAAAATCTTTCTCCCAATAGTATATCCAATTGGGACGGGATGGTGAGCGTGTTTTATCGAAAGTATTTCTTCGTTTCTGACCAAATCACGCTTTCAGACCTGGGAAGGATGTTTCAGCGCAACAACGAGAATCCCAACGACTACATCAAGAGGTTCAGAGTACAAGCCTTCGATTGTCATGACCCGAAGGTGACTCAACGACAATTGGTAGAGCCATGTATTAACGGTATGATCCCTGTCTTTCGAGCCTTACTCGAAAATTTACGCTTTCAAACTTTTTCGGAACTTCACGAAGCGGCCAAGCGATCGGCCACCACTGCTCCAGCTTTATTAGAAAGGACGATGTATTCCATAGAATATGATCATAGAGACGCACGTGAAGATAGGTGTCTGATCCACAAACATTACTCGGACCAACTCTCAGTTTGTATCGCTATTAATGAAATATATAAGAGAGAAGTTACACCTCAATAATATGCCTGAATCAAACACTCCATGTATGCCTCGACATCCTCCCTAGCCTTGGCACCGACGCCAATTCAAGATAGCTCAAGGATCTATCTACGGCCATCAACCGTATCGCTTGTGCCATAATCGACAAGAACAACGAAAATCCGGCCGGGGGACTTTTCACCATCACTTGTATCGAGCGAGTTGTGTTTATGAAAATACTAATCGACATCAGAGCATATGTCAACATCATCACTATCAAAGCTTGAAAAGCTGTAGTGTCTACCGGATGTGAGGATATGAACGCGCTGAAGATTCCAATGGGAGATGAAAGAGCACCTATAGCCATATTACTATCAAGTTGAACGTATGCGACATTCAAACATGCACTAAGTTTCAAATTATTATCTTACGATATGATTTTAAGGCGCCCACGAGTCCACAACAGCAAAGCAAAAGTACCAGTCCTACGAATGTTCCGAGGCTCTCAAACAAACCAGCAAATCTACACTGACTGTTATATGAATCGCGCGACATGACGGATAAAATCACATGCATCTGAAGATTCTGCGCACAAGTGAGTCATGTTCAAATTTCTTTACAACCAATTGTCACACAATTCGTCGAAACCTGGGTACTTGACCCGGACGATCAATCCCGCTCCGACTCTGCGATATGAATGAGAAGATGGGACCCTTTTAATATTTTATTACATGGGTAGTAGTATCGATACTGCTACCCGCTAAGGGAAGAAGTCTTTGAAGACCGGTTCAGCGTCATAAATATATTCTTTCTCCACGTATACAAGAGCCTCAGCTGCAATCTTTAACTCTCGGGGAAATTTTTAGGTATCATCTCTTGTACACTTGGAACATCATCTTTGACAGTCGCATCCGAAGAATCGCAAGAACTGCACATGTGGACTGAAGTCTACACGAGTCCATTCAGCAGACGGACAACAGAAGCAGGCGTCAACCTTCCTGGATTCCTTTACCTGATCACACCCATGACGTGGGGACTTCGCCTCAGTTACCGTCAACTTTAACCACACCGGCCAATCATGGAGGAGATGCTGAATTAATAATTATCAAGGAACTCTTTGAAGTACAAAAATTACCAACCATCGGTGAGGAACGGGATGCCGCATCCTTCATGAGAAGTGTTTATCTATGTATCTGCTACGACATACTTAAAGGGAGTATCAAATGGATGCACGAGCTAGAAGATATGGGTTTTTTTACTGAAGTTCATGAAGTTTCAAGAATTGCACAGGATTACAAACTACAAATTTTTATACATAAAAGACCGGCCATACAAACTCCAAATCAAGTGATTCCTTTTGCATAGGATAGCCTTATCCGTTAGCTTCAAAAGTTGGGGTCAAACTTCAAAAATTGAAATTGTATGAAGACTATATGCCTTCTGGAATAAATGATGCACAAGTTAGGGGTTTCCCTACGGGATTCATCAAAATATGCCTTGGAGAAAACCCCATCCACCTGATGAGTTATGCAACAGGAGACGCTATTAAGCCACAATAAGCAAAGAAAATCACCGACCAAATCACTGGATCTGCACCTTGAATAGAGATCCACACGCGGCAAAAGGGGGCGCTGATGGAAGATAGGTGTGAGTGATTCCTATTCATGATTTCATGGATATATATAAAGAAGATTCCTAATTGGGCCAGGAATGGTTGTCCAAAGATCGCGGGACCGCGGAAGCCTTGCATCACCGCATTAAAACCAAACTTCACCTTGCTAAGTGAATAACGGGCGTGATTGCATCATAGCCATGCGCACCATGGTGCCTACCCTACAGATAAGTAACGCCCCTTTTCCTTATGAATTTCAGATTTGTGTAGTATCTATATCACCATATCGTGCTTACCCCGCAACACGACATTGTTCCGTTCTGACCAGGGGACTAATGTTGATGGTGAGTTTTTGACACGGGTACTTATGGTAATTATCCTTGTCTAATTGCATAAATACATGGTATCCCTGACCCATCATCAGGATTAAGAATTTGTATCTACAGTGTATTCCACAATAGAATCAGTAGTGCATATCCAACCTCCTGTTTAACCGTCACATAAACACACACACATATATATATATATATATATATATATATATAAGTGGAGTATTTTATTACTGGTACTCTATCATATTGGTTGGACAAGCTCCTAGACGAATTGACCGCTAGTATATAGAAATATTGTCCTCGGATTGCCACTAATGCTGGTGAAAACTACCCTTCAGATGGTCTCTGCTTGTACACAATATATATATGCTACTGAGACTACCATATTAATACATAGCCATATCGAGTATCGTCTCAAATCGCAAACTCCCACGGCTGAGTTCCTTGAATATGCTATAGAGGCGTTATCATGATTAAATTGGTACTGGAATAACATTATACTTTAAGTCTAGGTCTGGCATGTTTCCATAGACTCAAAACCTAGATCATGGCCATATGATAATCAAATCATGATTGATAGCCTAATAATTACGGCACATTGGCTAAGCATAGCCAAGACCATAGCATATACTGCATACGCCGCGCGATCCCGCGCGCCATTAACGCGCCTTGGTAGCTGCGGCCAAGGGTGCAACATACGATGCACAACTGCGCATCATTATCGTCCTTGGCAATGTGGACAAGGCCATGTCAAGGTCCTGCGTCTCATTCTCAGCCTTGGCAGGTTTGGTCAAGGCCACGACGTGGTCTTGCGCGCCACTATCGGCCAAGGCCATGGCAGGTCTCCGCGCCTCATCCAAGGCCACGGCGTGATCCTGCGCGCCATTATCGTCCTTGACAATGTGGCCAAGGCCATGGCCGGTTCCCGCGCGTCATTATCGGCCGTATTATTTTCGGCCAAGGCCACGGTGCAACCCCGCGCATGGTTCTTGGCCTTGAAAACCATGGCCACAGCCATTGCAAGGTCTCGCGCGATTCTTGGCCTTGGCAGTTATGGCTAAGGCCGTGGCAAGACTCCGCGCGCTAATCTTGGCCTTGGTACCATTGTCACGGCCATGGCATGGTTCGTGCGCTATTTTTGGGCCACTATGCCATTCACTATTTTATCTCCATAAAATAGGCCAATCAAAGGTCACATGGTACTTTAGTACTCCATCCTCTCACATGTAGAATATGGCCTGAAATATTTCTCTCTATTTTAGTTGTGGCATGAAACATGCGCGCACTATGCCACTCTTACGTCGTTGACATGTCACGCTAAATTATAGCGCATTGACTAGTCACTAACAAGCCAAGGTACTACGGTATGCCGCAACAAAGCGCGAGTACGCCCCAATTCCATGGATGGCTTTGGCTAAGTTGTTTTTACAACAACTTCAATTTAGCACGCCTGTATGGCATATCAATGGATACGATTTAGCCTAAGCAAGATGAGATCTATGATCCATCATAAACACCTACGAACCATCACAATACGTCACATGGGGGGATTCTTCATGGGGTATTGGTCTGGTGGTCTACGGCAACATGCAGCGTGGCAACACCTATGTGCAAAGTTAAAGTAGTGTGGCAGTTACAACAGTTGGAGAGATAATGGGCGCAACATAAAGGGATTTCCAGAAACTTCCCTAAATTATCTCGCACTAACCCATCGTCTTCATATCTCCATAGCTCACAACTTCCACTACTTATGATATTGGAATTGCGTATCCTAAACTACTATAAATAGTTTGCTCAACCTATTCAGAAGATACGACAAGCTTTCCTACCCAAAAAGCTCTGTTATTCTTCACAGTTTTCAATACCCAACACACACAATTCAATACCATATATTGTCAATTTCTCAAACTTTTCTGCTTCCCTCCCCTAAGATCAACCCATCTTCCTCTCCATCGTGACTGAAGCAGGACGGAATGGCTACTATCGTGGTTTAGGCTTGTCATGTTCGATTTTGATTTTCGAACCTAAAAAGAAAGTACCGCAGCAGGCATTTATTTTTCTTGGAAGTAATTTTTAGGTACTAACATCTGTACATATTGACTCTGGAAGGGAAAGACAAAAACTCTATACACAATCTTTTTCAACGGTCTTTACTTTGACCTATTTGTGATTTTATTAGGTTTTGTACATGCATTGCCGAACGAAGAAGTCGGTGGTATATTTGGTACCTTCTCCTTTTCATATTGGCATACCAAATTACCAATATAAGTTTATAACTACTTCCATTTTTTTTTCATTGCGTACTTAGTTTTGGGCTTCTGGCGAGTGCGTACGCAGCATCTAGTTAATGGACCCTCGCCAAGTTTCCTTTTTAGTGAAAACTACAGCCACACCCATTTTTACACTTTTCTCCACTATGAAACCCACGGGCGCAAAACTTCATGCGCGCCCCCATTTTCACAGAGAAAATTATTCTAGAACCCATAATTTATAAAATTTTGTTATCAGTGTGAAAAACGAGTTTGAATGTAAAAATGGATTCGTCGTTTCAATCCCAACTGCTCCTGCAGCTCCACCAACTCCTCCTCGATCTTTAAATCGAAGCCATGATTCATCTTTCAGTAATCAATTTCTTCAAGTACTTCGATTAATGGCTCAAGCCGCTCGTGTTGATGATTATCCTTCTCTTTCACCGCCACAACAACCGCCATTAACAACCCCGACAACAACAACCACAGATCCAGTAGCAGATCCGTCTGAATCTGATGATTTCCTTCATATCGAACTTGATGGATGGGAAGATGACGAAGGAGACGAGGAAATTGAATTTGGTAACACGGTCAGAAATTTTAGAGTTTGTGGTGGTGGATATACATACATCAGAGATTTATGTAAAATCTTTAGTTGTTTATTATCAGAAATTTGTTTGATGAACAAGCTAATTAAGAAAGAGATTAAATATATTCATGTTAGGTACGATAGAACTCCTCTTGTTGCTGATCCAAGACGTTGTGAACCTAAGAAGTTTGGTGGTGGTCGTGGGGCTCGTGTCGTAATCGTTTATGTCAAGGAAGAAGGGAGGAAGGGAGTAAATCACTGAGGCTTTCGGTACCACATCTTGTGAGATCTTGTTACGTTTCGGAATGTATTTTCTTAGAATTTTCTTAGAATTCCTTGGTAGTGATTCAATAGAGAGCTTCTGTTATTGGTACAAGGCAGGGAAGTGGTTGCTGTAGCCGGAAGGAGTGGCCTGAATTGTTGTACGTGTTTTAAAGAGATGGTGTTAACTGGAGTTCGATCATTGGGTGTGCATCAATAGAAGAAATTGCAGCTGGTGGTATTTGCTGCTGCCTCAGTCCACAATGGAAGGACACACAGCAACATGTTGTTGAAGATGTTGTTGTTGGCTCGAGTGCTATGTACTGGGAAGACGATTTACTTGCTGTCATTGTAGTATGGTTGTTCTCACTAGAGTAAAGTGGTGATTGTTATGCATCCGAAACACGGATTACTGTTGTGCAATACTTGGAAAGAAAAGCACATAATATGTTATGCATTTATAAAAATAGCTATATAATATGTTATGCATTTATAAAAATGGATGCATAATCTATTATGCATCTACAAAATTTGTTGCATAACTTGTTATGAAGTCCAGAAAACGGTTGCATAACACGTTATGTAGCAACTTTTTTGTCACTATTAAAACAAACAAAAACAAAGACTGCATAACTTGTCATGCACCTACAATAATATCTGCATGTCATGCACCTACAATAATATCTGCATAACATGTTATGCAGTCGCGAAAATAGATGCATAACCTGTTATGCATCTGAAAATACGGCTGCATAATGCATTATGCATCGAGAAAATTGTTGCACAATCTTTTATGCATCGAGAAAATAGATGCATAATGCATTATGTATCTATTTTTTATGTACGCGCTAATACAATGACTACATAACTTGTTATAGATGCATACTTTGTTATGGAGATGCATAATTTGTTATGTAGTGGAGAAAATGGTTGCATAATTCGTTATGCGTATCGCAGAATGTGTTATGCATCTTTTTTGGTGGTCGCATAATGGTTACGTATCAAGTTTTCGAAAAAATTTCCTAAAATGATGATCACCTCCGATTTTTTCGTGAAAAATAAAAAATTGATATTCTTGTTTGTACTCGTTGCGTAGCTCTCTTAAAAAGATTTCCAACGATATAAAATTTGTAAAATTCCAAGGCGCGAATTTTTAGACATGTTATATCCAAGTTGCGTTGTCAATTATACCCATGATGCATAACCCGTCATGCGGATGCATAATCCGTCATGCGGACATTTTTAATAATTTCATATAATTATGGATGTCACGGAAATAATTATGGGTGTCACGGTACCTAAAATTAATTGTGGACTTCACAATGAGAATATTATGTTTTTTGGGCCAGCGCCTGATTTTCCATCCTTTTTATCGCTTTGAATTGGATGAGCTTCCCAATGATCAACTTTATTTATTTATTTTTTGTCTTGTTCATGATGGAATACTATTATTGAATACATAATTTTTTTTTTTTTTATGGAATATTTGGTAATAACCAAACTCTGCTGACATTGTAATGACAGGTTCCTCTTAACCGAACCTATTAACAACAATATCATAAGTAGGTTTATTGTAGGTGCAAAAAATAAAAGGTTAGTATATTTTTTCGCCTCTTCAGCAATTGAACCTCAGTCAACAAACTTTGCAGCTAATTATGGTGTTTAACTTGGCGAAATGCTTGCAACTGCTGCTCTAAAATAAGAAATGGTATGCTATAAAAAAACAAAAATGCATAGTTGTTCACGCTTGTTGATGTGGCGAGCCAATAGCCCGTGCATCTTGGCATTTACTTCGTAAAATTAACCATCTCGAAGATTAGAGTATCCGAATGGGCAGCAGATAAAAAATCCAAGCAAGTAAAGTGCAAATGTCGTGCACCTTCAAAGGTAGTTAGATTAACCAATGCAGCCATGTTATTTTGACTTCTTCCATCTCCCTATATATAGTGTGGCTTACTTGAACCAAAACATCAATTGCAAAACCTTTTGTGATGGGGAGCTATTCATCAGACCATCTTCTTAACAATCTAAAGATCGTCGGAAAACCAACTTTGGTTACTCCAGCAGAGGAAACACAAAATGGTCTATATTTCCTTAGTAATCTTGACCAGATAGTGCCGTTTACATTCTCGACCGTGTACTACTTCAAGTCGTCGTCAGAATCACTCGTCGAAACCATCAAGGATTCCTTCGCAAAAATTCTCGTTTACTACTATCCCTTTGCTGGCCGATTGAAGATCAGCGAAGATGGGAAGCTGGTAATCAATTGCACAGGAGAAGGGGGTGTTTTTGTTGAAGCTGAGGTTGACTGTAATATGGATGAGATTGGAGATTTTGAATCAACTAATACTAAAACTCTTTCCAAGCTTGTTTATGATATTTTCGATGACGAAGAAATTGTTTATGACATTCGTCAAGCAAAAAGCATACTCGATGTTCCTCCTCTTAGTGTGCAGGTTTGTATACTCTTAAACTTAGTCATACATTAACATGCTGACCTTTTTTCTTAGGCATATGTCAGAAAGTCTATTTTGCAAACCTTCTGATATCAGTTTATATTCGGCTGTAGGTAACCAAATTCAAATGTGGAGGATTTGTTTTCGGGCTAAGCGTGAACCATTGTATGCTAGATGGAATATCTCTTGTGCAATTTTTGAACTCATGGGGTGAAATTGCCCGAGGCTTACCATTAACCATGCATCCGTTTCTAGACAGAACCTTGCTCAAAGCAAGAAACCCGGCTAAGGTAGAGTTCACCCATAATGAGTATGCAGAGATCGAAGACATATCGAAAGACACGGCTAATCTTGGCAAAGAAGAAGAGCCTTCTTTCAAGTCATTCATTTTCGATCCAGTAAAACTAAAACAACTGAAAACAAAAGCGATGGAAGATGGGGTTCTTCAGACATGCTCAACATTCGAAGCACTGACTGCTTATATATGGAGAGCTAGATGTCAAGCATTAAAACTCCATCCAGATCAAATAGCAAAGCTATACTTTGCAGTAGATGGTAGGGATAGAATTGATCCTCCGTTGCCAAAAGGGTATTTTGGCAATGGTGCCATGTTCATGAGTACTTTGTGCCCAGCAGGTAAACTATTGGAAAGCCCAATGTCATTTACTATTCAGCTAATTCGAAACTCAATTAAATCGGTTACAGATAGTTACATAAGATCTTCGATTGATTGCTATGAAGAAACAAGAACTAGAGCTTCTCTGTCCTCCACGTTTTTGGTAAGTACTTGGTCTAAGCTACCTTTTCATACTACGGATTTCGGTTGGGGAGAGCCATTTTCATTCGGACCAGTTCCTCTTCCGGGTTTGGACTTATTCTTACCTCATGGTGAAGATAGAAAGAGTATAAACGTATTCCTTGGCTTGCCAGCTTCCACAATGAAAATCTTCGAAGAACTTATGCAGATAGATATTCAATCTATGAATTGATTGATTTTTATCTCGATGGAGGTCAAAACCTGTTACTTTTTTCACGTGTTCTATTTGATAGTAAATCTCATGTCCTCCCAAGAAAAGTTATCAGTCTCTGCGTGTACATGGTCCAGCACCAGCAAGCATATATTATCGTTTTTAAATATTTAAAATAATGTCGAATATTTCTTATGATGTGATCAAGTTCATGTTGCTGGTGAAATATATATATGTATATATATCATTTATTCAGGGTTTGTAATCAGTCGAGTATAATTGCAAAAACTGCAAAATGTTTTGTTTTTGTTTGTCTGTGATTATGTCAAACCTCAGTCTCTCTTTGTTAGGTGCCTCGGTCTCTCTCTTTGTTAGGTGGAGCTTGTTTCTATTGCTGACTCGCTCGCAATAACGACACAGAAAATTTTGTAATCCTCTAGTTACCTAAAATGTGTCGCGTGACAAACTGAAGTCCCTGGTCCAACTGTTTTCCATGTCGTTTTTCTTCATAGTCTATATAATTTTTTCTTTGCTCCGTTGAAGTTGATTAGTTGCTTCACAACTCTTAAGGCAGAAAATCCTTGTGTGAAAGAAAATAGCCTTAGTTGGGAAATTACATTCCCGGTATTTGTTGTTGTCTCGTTAAAAACCTTACCATGTAGCAAAACCCTGTGGGAAAAAGTAACCTTGGTGAAGGAAAATAGTGCAACACACCATTAGATGCTCCCCCTGATGTCAAACAATTTTCATTAGTCTAATGCAGTCAAAAGGAGTTTATCACACTTTACTTTGGTGACTTGAATGTTTATAAGACCGTGTTGTTGATTTTGGAAGTTACGTTGCTTAACATACTATCGCGTTTCATTTCTTTGATTCAGATATTTTCAGTAATATCAACGCGATCTTTATGTCTTAAACGTTCAACATACTTGATGTTTTTAGTGTTGTCTCGCTAAAAACCTTGTCGAGTAACAAAACCCTTTGGGAAAAACTATTCTCGATCGAAGGGAAAAAGAGTACGACATAGCTTCAATTTCGAAGTAAATTATGTCGACATCATATCCTTAGATCCTCCCCCTGATGTCGGCATCTCCCCCTGATTACTTTCAGAGTTGTTCCAGACAGTTCCTTTAGTCATGTATTTTTCGAAACGAATATTGGTAATGACTTATAAAATAATCTACCATATCTCCCCCTGATTACTTTCGTTGGAGAAGAGATTATTGTTCCTTCATAATCAACAACTTTTGGATTGCACTTTCATTAGCATTCCTTTTAATGTCTTTATAGGGATAAAACAAATTTATGTCAATGGTTACTTTTAAGTACATGATTACATTCACTATACCATTCCAATGACGTTGCGTTGGCGCTGAGCTATATCTAGCTAACAAGTTCACTGTGGATGTAACATTTGGTCGAGTACATTATGTTAAGTACAATAATGCGTCTATTGTACTTAGATAAGGGAAATTCATCTCCCGACACATCTTCGTCACCTTCCTTTAGACGAATTGGTCATTTACTTACATCTGAACCTCGACTAATCATGGGAGTGCTAGCAGGATGCATGTCCTTGTTAAATTGCCTGAAAACTTTAGACATATGCAAGCGGTGGAATGATATACCACAAGCTCGTATTCGGTCGAGCTTTCCCATTTTTCATCTCAAATTCAAAATTCAAATAGATTTTAAGGTCTCTTATTACATCAAGAGTACCCATCATGTCTGTATCCTCGACATAGATAGCTACAATTCCAAATCAAGTACTTTCTTGTGAATACGCAAGGAAAAATAACTTACTTGTCTATCCCCTCCAAATCAAATATCCACTTAGACGGGTATACCACTTCCGCCTGATTGCTTCAATTTATAAGTGAGCGTTCTATCTAACTGTAAACGCACTCTGTGGTTGATTTGGGAAACAAAAGTCTATCACGTACTTTTGTAAATATCTTTTATCTCTTGATTCTTTCAGAGATACGTAACAACCATGTACATATGCTGCATTTCAAGGCATTTTGAAATTACCAAGCTAACTAAGTAGCGGAACTCTATAACGTTCATTACAAGAGAACAATTCCAGGGCTTTGTGAGAAACCTCGCGCCATAAGGCGAGTCTTTGTACTTTAAGACTACTTTCTTCTCATTATGCTTTACGACAAATTAATTATGTATGTCCAATAGGCTTTACACTTGGTTGGTTAGCACTACCACACGAAATACCTGTATATTTGCCAAAGAACTAAGTTCTACCTGGATTGTGTAGGCCAAATATGCTATTTATTTGAAATTAATCAAAATAAAGCATGGTTCGATCTCATTGTGCTCTACTTATGGAGCAACTAATAATGGATTATATCATCACTGTGCACGCATGATCCTTCCATTGACTCATGTGCATTCTCGAAATCCGTCAGGATTTTATTGTTCTCTAGAATCATTTAAAACTTTGGAGCGTCCTCCCATTTGATTCATGGACATATTCAGAGACAATATTATGAGATGATTTATGATGGTATAAATAATTTGTGCCTTACTCATGTAATTCCTTTCTAGGTGAGCATTGATCGAACCTAGTGGCATCTCCTTCTTCCTTTATGGAGCCACGGCCTTAACTACACTTCCACCAAGTGTAGTTGCAACACCTTAGTCTATGGTGTACCCATACTGAGGATTTCTAATCTTGCAGGAATATTTGCAGCTGGTATGTGTGATCTTGTCACTTTAGCGACGTCAGTGTACATTCTGAAAATCGATTATTCTTTGTCACTTCACATTTACATTTGTGGAGTACAAGAATCAATATGAGACACAGTGGGAACACACCACGACAATTCCTGTCATTCCCTTAAAAAATACTTTTTCTTATCTCCCCTAACGAAGGGAAGACTGTCTCATTAAAGTGATAACTCGCAAATCTAGCGGTAAGAGATCTCCTGCCAAAAGTTTTAAAATGCGGAGAATTGTTGGGAACTCATTTCCAACATAACTACTTGGATTTTGAAGACCCATCATAATACGATGTGGATTCGTAATGGCACATATATAGTGTAACCAAAAATGCGTAAAAACACGAATGTCGGGCTTAAATCCGATTACCAACCGGGTACGCGGAAAAAGGTTGACTAATATTGGGTTCTAAAACGAATTAAGTAAATATGCGTTAATATTGCATATTCCCCAAGCGATTAAAGGTAGGTTTGTACGCATAACCTATTCCTTAGACATCATCCGTAACCATTGATGATAGCCTTTGGGAGACCATGAGGTATAGGATGCTCTTGCATTCATCCTATTAAATATGCAATAACCATCAAGTCCTTTTGATGTGCACTAGCTAGCATTTTCAAGGGTTGGTGAGCCCTTACATGTAAAATATGTGCTAGTAGTTTTCCAAACGCAAATTTCTTGGGAACTATAACTAGTCCAAAAATTTAAAACATTCACCGAGCCATAAGTCACTTTAATGGTCCGCATTCTCGCATGAATATTTTTATAAAGTTCACCTTGTTTTCTTTGTAATATGCAATTTTTACCATTTGCATCTTAGGATGGTCTCGATCTGTTTTCTTGAAGACTTTGTAAAAATGAGTGATATGATTTCTTACCTAAAAGCATCTTTTGGGAAGGGGGTTGTGTATCTAGTAATTTAGAAAACACTTGATTGAGAGATATATGTCGTCACTTTGCATTCTCGTCAATCTTTTTCCCATTTTCGTTCACTCAAATAAAGTGATATTTGTATGAGTTCTTTCAAAACAATCATCATGTCACAACCAAAGTTTCTTTATGGTTATGCCCAAAGCCTGTATGAGTCGGTTTCCAACATTTCATCATCGGAGTCAATATGATTCAATAATCCATATATTATAGTGAATTACATTACACTAGATTGACTCATTAGTTTGTCTAAAATATATTTCTTTCCAAATATATTAGAGACTATAAAAGATGCAATCAATTACATTCTCATCATTTTGATGTTCCACGTGATATCCATTTGCACGGGTTACTTGGGAATTTAACAAGGTGTGATTATCTCTTGGTACATCTAGAGATTTTGCGACGTCGTTGTTCTATCTTGAAAAAAAAAATGAGCAATCTTTGAGCTCTTTAAGATAGTCAATTGGCCAGGCAAAGTTCTAGTTGCCATTAAAGTTGATGTGAAAATTGGTTGTTACTATGATACACATACACATTATATTGTATGTACCAACACCTATGACCAAGGTGCATTTCCAACTGTTATTTATGATGGGAGCTAGAATTATATTTTAGCTGATCCCGTGTTCAATCGATACCTATACTTTGATGTAAAATTCTTCTTTGAGGGAAAAAAATAAAATAATAATAATAATATTTTTTTCTTCATGATATATATGTCCCTTTTCACATGCTTTATATGAGTTGGTACGTCTAATCCTCATTACTTTGGGTTCTTTCCATTTTCAATTTTGCTACATTTAGCTTAATTTGAGAAATTTCTTTATCTCAATAGGCCAAGAGAATATCACTATACATGTCAACCACTTACTTTAGGTTGAATATATTACTAAAGATAATTCTCTTTTTGTCATACTTCAACATATACCGGTTTGTTAGTATTATGGATGAAGTAGAGAAATGAAAATTTTATGACTCATATCACCTTTTGTGAGTTCTTCCGCAATTTGGAATACATGTGATTTTATTTGCAATGTATATTTAAAAAAAAAGTACCGACACTTAATAGTCGAGCCAGTGGGTTGCATCCCACGGAACATTTCGAATTTGGGGAACAATATCAAGTATCCAATAATGGTGCTCAAATACTTCTAAACCCCAAATAAATACATTGGAATTGAGTTGGTACAACCAATTAAACAAAATACACCATTCAACTATGACCAATATCATATTCAAGATTGAAATTGACCCTTCATATAATATGGACTTATCTAAGACAAAAAAAAATGTTCTAAAAACAAATAAATAAGCCCAATAGATGTTCCATTAGTTACATACCTCAAGCTTTGGTTACCATAGTATAGTACGTAACCGGATCACCCTTGATCGCGTGACGGCCAAAAACCAAGACCACGGCGGGAACAGGACTCACTCGGTGATCAGAACCGGATCGGAACTTTCTGGAACAGGGACCGAGTTGGATCGGGAACAGGGACCGAGTTGGATCGGGAATCCCTACGGACGACCAGATTCTCTGGATTTTCTACATCTCCTTCCTCGTAATCAAATACAGATGCATATATGTATTATTAAAAGATCTAGACAAAATTAGATGAACCCACACAGATTACAACTAGGATTTTGACATAACCAATCACACCATACATACAAATATTATTACAAAATTCAAATCAACTGATGTTTGATGCATAGGCGTCCACAGACTCAACCAATTGATTATGAGATGTAAAGATAAGGAACAGATCTTGAACAGGCATCAAATTAATTAATCTATTCACCAATCAAATCAAGGACTAATTTAATCTATATTCAGTCACCAAATATATTGGACGGCAAATTCAAGATTTAAGCTGTACACGATCACAAATATATTGGACGGTAACATCAAAACCATAGAAGAAAAATAATAGATCAACTTAGCTTATTTGTTTCCAGCGATTTCAACGTTAGCTTGATGATTAATTTTATAATTGCGTTGTTGAAAATCATCCATGTAGAAAAATTAAAAAAAATGAATTAGCCAATCCAATCTAGCTCTGCGGTATAGCATCGGGCATGATAACGTGTTGTAGTGGAAATGTAGGGAAGACAAAGAGGCAAGAGAGTTTCCATTCATCAGTCTCTTAGGGTTACATGGATACAATATATATAAAGTTAAAACACTATGTAACTAGATGGACCGCACATCCATGGGCTGTAGGCCGTGTAACAGACTCATGCTAGAGAATATGCTCATTACTGAACTTGTTGAAGACATAAAATATAACCAAGGTATATCTTTTTGATCAGAGGTTGAATCAATCATTAGAAGAAGAATTAGGTGAAAATTTAGGATACATTTGAGAAGTATAGGACCCTTCAACAAGATAGTGCTTTTTAAAATCTTTCAAAATGGAATCATGTTACAAACATATAAATCACGGTTTCTTACTTCGGCACTTGTACACTATCAGTCATTGAGGAATACTTGGGATAAGAGGGTGGTTCCCCTTTCCCACGTAAAAGCGATTATCATTTGAACACGCCGTGTTTTACCGGGAAGGATCAAACCTTGGAACGAATCTACAGGACTATCACCTTCTTTGGCCAAATCTTCCAACCTTTTCAAATGAAAATTACACGTTGGTAATCCAATCCGCATTATACTCATCAATATTATTAATTGAACAAACCCATGTGAACCCAAACATATCTACAAAATCTTTATGCAAGCTAGGAAAAAAACTTGAACCGTTTTGCATAATCTTTGGCTAAGGTAACTTTATTAGGATGACATATTCTTTTTTATTTTTGAGGCAAAAAGGGCAATAGATTATAAAGACAAGATATATCAATACATCATTAAGA
This sequence comes from Papaver armeniacum, assembly GCA_023531295.1. NCBI lineage: Eukaryota > Viridiplantae > Streptophyta > Magnoliopsida > Ranunculales > Papaveraceae > Papaver > Papaver armeniacum. The sequence goes on from JAJJWW010005554.1 coordinate 223,636, forward strand.
AACTTGTGCATACGGGAAAACAAATACAAATCCCAACTATAGTAGAGACAAAATTATATTGTTTATAATTGTGTGCCAATTGCTTAGAACCACTTAAGAGTAATTCCTTCAAAGAGATTAGAGCCCATATATTCATACAGTCTACCAAATGGAAAAAGGGATTCAATCTCATAATCTCTTTTCCTGGATTATTGAGAACCCTTTTTCCTATTCTATTCGCACGAAGTTCGTCTGATGGATTGATGGTTATATCCTTCTAGAAAATACAAATAAACAGATACAATAATCTAACAATGCAAGAATAAATGGTGATTGGATTGACATCTTTCTTACACAATAAGCATCCATTCACTATTATAGAACTCCTCAGCTTAACCATAGTTGGGGAGGCATTTTAACGAGAGACGGTAAAAGAGAAAAAAAGATCATTTTTGTGGAATTTTTGTATTCCAAAGGCTCATACGAGGGAAAGAAATCAAGTCATCATCCTCCAAAGACTTATACCACCCTGCAACAGAGATATAGTCTCCAAAAATCGTGATCATCTTCATTGTTAGAGTTAACGCCAGGAAGTAAAGGAATTAGCTGAGCTATTCCATCCACTAGTAAATATTCACATCGCTATATTTTTCTTTGTAATAAAAGTTGTAAAAGATGGAGTGAACCATTGGCCATTGGGCATGATTTAATTTTCTTGCATTTATTTAGGAGAAAAGAAAACATGTCTTCCCATTAGAACAAGCGGCATCACCAAGTTGAAGCGAGCCCTTTTGTAAATTCAGACGATCTTTAATACATTCATCGTCTAGAAAGTATGTCTAGTCAGATATCCGATAGAATACTCTCCAAGTGTATTTCATATATATGACATGGGGAAAAAAATCAAACTTTTTTTTTAAACTCAAAAAGGGCAAAATAGATTAAAAAAAATGGGATACCATAAAGACGTGGCTGCCTTGAGAGAGTTACAAAGGCGCTACATAGTAGCAATTACTTTTAACATGTTAAACAGAAACTTCCTGAAAAACCAAAACAACACAAAAAAAAAAAAAAAAACTAACTAAAGACAAACAAAAATACCCTCTCAGTTATACATAATCTGATTAATATAGGTGTTTGTAAAAATGTCGGTGCCAAACCAATTGAGAAGACAAACTTTAGTACCATCCAGCAGCTGTTCCGAATGCTGGTATTTGTCAAGAAAAATCTTTCATTCCAAATTGTCCACCAAATCTCGAAAGGTATCATACTCCACAATCTATGCTGCTTTGAACAACCTTTTATTCTTTATCATTCCCAGATTGTAGAATTGATAATATCTCTAAAAACCCAAAATAGTTTAAAACTCCTGAAATATAAACTCCATAACGTTTTTGTCTCTTCACAAAGCATAAAAAGATGAGAATTGGAATCTGCAGCTTTCTTACATAATAAGCATCCATTTATCATAATAGAACTCCAATTATAAACTAATGTTGGTGTTGCATTATATCAAAAATTCCAAGTGAAACAAGTGACCTTCTGTGGAATTAAAGGGTTTTAGATGCTCTTGCAAGGAAATTTTCCTCAATAATATTGCAACAAGAAGAAACAGAAAAATAGCCACAAAGAATCCATTTCAGGTAATCATACCCCGCATCAGCCACTGGCATGTTAATAAATTTAAGTAACTCAACTTCCATGCCTATTTCAGAATCTCATATGCTCTAGAAAAATTGAAATCCCATGCAAGCACATCATTGTTGTACATAATCATTTGTTATTCTTATTCCTAGACAAATTATAAAGATTAGAAGAAGAAAAAATCCAAAATGAATTACCAGCTTATCTATCTTTCCGAAAAAGAGCTTTATTAAGGCAGGACATTTATCTTCTCAATCCATTGAGATAATAAATCTATCCAACCTTGATAATAAAGGAAGATTCTGACAATTAGGAGAACTATAATCGAGTTTATGGTCAAGCTAAAATTATTTTCCCGGAAGATGGGTATCCGTGTATCGATCCTTTTGAAGCGGTTTCTGTTTCCAAGAAATCCAGTCCAGAACAAAACCAAATTTTTGGTCCGACTCATGTTTTTCCATGGAAATATGGTTCTTGGGAAGATCCCGTATATCTAGTTGGTCCGATTTTCACTTCAAAATTCCTCTAAGAGCTTCTGAATGGAATGTCTGAAAAAGAAAAAAAAATCTTAATCCACCACATAGGATACACAACCATATTTATAAAAAAAAACCATCTCCAACCTATTGATGTGAGGACTATGTGGCAAAAAAAAAAAGGTATACATCTCATATGTGAACCTCTTTCCATTTTCTAAATCTCGTTTTTAGTTATTCATGTCTTAAAAAATTTTCCAAAATCGAAGTTTGCATGTCAGTGATTTAAGCTCGATTACAGATTTTTGTTTCGTTTTTACCCTTCTAGTTCTTGATTATGACTTGCATGTGTTAAGGTTGTGCCTGGTCTTTGTTGCCTTGTTTGGTACAAAGTTGTCATTGCAAAAGGTTATCCCAATTAAAGGTTGTTGTCTCCAAGGTTTTAGTTCCGTTTAAGTCAATGGCAAAGAAATCTATCTCATTATACAAGTATTGTTATACTGGTAAAGATCTGTTTTCTGCTTCTTCTTGTTGTTGGAAGAGAAGTGTCAAAAGCTCTATGACATTATCAACACGTCTCAGTTCAAAATCATGCATCCATCCTATAAATTGGAACAAATTAGGATTAATCTCCATCATCTTCATATTAACCACTATCCTCATCCTGAATCCAAAACCATTCTCAGAAATCAAAATCATGGAGTCAAATTTGGGTGATATGAAATACCTTGAAGAACAACTGATATCCACAAATATTGATAACTCTGAGTCGGAAGAAATCAGACAAACTTTTGTTTATGTAAGTGTCAATCTCGACAAAGGTATTTCAAAATGGGCTACCAGCATTGTGAGAAAACTGCTAGCTCCTGAACCATTGAAACCTGAGAACCTAGAATTTCATCTCAAAAACCTATGGGCAAAGAAAGTGAAGAAAATCCAGATAAGAAACCCAACACCAAATTTTTCATTGTCGATTCTCAAAGCGGGAGCAAGTCTATTGGGTCTTAGAAAATGCTCCTTGGTCAGTGAATGGTTGTCTTTTCATGGTCAAGCCTTATAACTCATTTATTCAGATTCAAAAAATGGATTTCAGCACTCAAGAATTTTGGGTAGATTTCAAGGATTTACCTCCAGAATTATTTGATGCAGAAACAATGTTCAAATTTGCGAAAATTCCAGGAGAGGTCAAAGCTCTAGATCCTGAGGATGGCAATCCTGTAGACTCCAATCATGTTAGTGCAAATATCATTATTAATGTGAAAACTCCTCTCATTAGAGGCCTATTAACTGAGAATGGAGCTGGTTATACTCAGTGGATTCCTTTAAACTATCAAAATCAGCCAGGAAATCTCTGTCCAGCCTGCTTCATTATGGACCATGATGAAGATGAATGTGAAAGTAAAGCAAACTTTGTGAAGGCTCTTGCAAACAAAGCTATGTTTAAGTTTGGACAAACTAATTTGTCCCTTCAAGATGTAATGGCAATGAATCCAAAGTATGGAGATGGGTCACCAATCACCATCAACAGAAAAATCTCCAAGAAGAAGGTTGTTGCTGTCAACAAAGTAGTTTTCCAGAGGCCATCAGATGGGTATCATGTCACTGCAGCTTTCACTAAAGAAATAGGAAGTCACACCGAAGTGGGTGAAGGTTCAAAGCAGGGAAGAGGAAAAAGGGTTAGAGAAAATATGGCAAGGGCTATCAACTTTGATAATCCTATCTTTATGGATGTTGATAGTCAAGCAGAAAACAGTGTGTACCAAAATGAACCAGAGATACAAGAACATGATAACAACCAATGAGGGGATTGGGATCAACACTGCAATGCAATGATACCGTACCACAACAATGCAGGGCAAGAAGACCAGGTAACCACTTTACTTAACACTCAATTTTTTTGAAAATTAAATTTATCTTACAAATATTCTCTTTATCATCTTGTCATTCTCACAATCATATTCACCCTACCATTATCTATCTAAATATAAATTTTGTTCAAATGAAAATTCTAGCATGGAACTGCCAAGGCATATGCCAAAAAGATACTAGAGATCACCTGAGACACTGCATACATAGCAATGATCCTGACATTGTTTTTATTTCTGAAACAAAAACAAATCACAATAAAACAAATTATTTCATTAGAAATTTTGGTTTTCCTAACTATTGGTCTCATTCCTTCATTGGTCTCTCTGGTGGTATTGCTCTACTCTGGAAAGATGGTATGGGAATCAACATTGTAAATGAACAGAAAAATCAAATTGAAGTCATGGTCACAGCTGGTCCACAAAACTCTCAATGGCTACTAACATGTCTATATGGGAATCCAAGATAAAAGGAAAAGAAAGATCTATGGGAAACAATTACTTCAAGAAGTCAGAACATGCAGATTCCATGGATCATCATAGAATACCTAAACATCACCATCAACTCTCAAGAAAAGATCTCAAAAGTTGCTTCACCTCAATCCAGCATCAACAAATGTATCAAAGAATGGCTACTTCAAACTTACTTACTGGATGTCAAATTATCAGGGTACCCATACACTTGGAACAACCACAGACAAGACAATCAATTGGTGGAGGCAAACCGGACAGAGCTCTAGAAAATACAAAATGGCATGACATCTTCAAAACTGTAACAATTTACAATCTCACAGCTTTTGGTTCTGATCATGCTCCAATCTTACTCCACACAAATCCTGTTGAAAGAGAATACAAGAAACCATTTAGAGTTTATGAGAACTAGATTCAACAAGACTCATGCAAGGAAGTAATTGTTAAAGCTTGGAGTCAACCACAACAAGGATCTGCAGCTTTCCAAACAGTCTCAAGATTAAAACTAATCAAGAAAGAAATCAGGAAATGGAACTATGAAGTCTTCGGCAATGTGAATCAACATATCAAAGAGGTAGAGAAGAAAATCCAAGATGTTCAAGCAAAGCAAATGGGGAATCACAACAATGAAATTAACAGTCTGCAACAAGAGTTGAGATTCTGGTACAAAATGGACTCAGACATGAAATATCAAAATTCTAGAGAAAATTTTTTAAAGAAAGATAGCAGAAACACCAAATACTTCCATTCAAAAGAAAATTTCAGAAGGAGAAGAAACCACATAGACTCTCTCAAAGATGAATTGGGACTATGGCATTCAGATAGAAAGGAATTATAGCAACTCCTAAATAACCATTTCAGCACCATTACAACTACTTCAAATCCACAAAGAATGGAGGAAATATTATCACTCATCAACCCTTGCATAATGAGATGAAGATAATGCAAATTTAATAAGGATTCCGGATGCGGATGAAATCAAAGATACGATCTTTCAAATCAATTCTTGGGTTGTTCCTGGACCGAGATGGCTTTCAAGCGAGGCTTTTATCAACAATGTTGGAACACCTGTAGGTAATGATATTATCCTTATGACTCAAAATTTCTTGAGAAATGGTTATTTATTGAAGTAACTCAATTACACATTTCAAACCCCGATCCCAAAAGTTTAATGCCCTCAATCCCCTTGGACTATACACCCATTAGCCTTTTCAACATAAACTACAAAATCATTTCAAAAATCCTTGCAAATAGACTCAAACCCATCTTGCAAAGGCAGAAAGTCTAAAGAAGATACAAGGCATCAAACCAAGCATCCACAGTCCCCGCATAAATCATCTGCTATTTGCAGATGATTGTTTACTTTTCTGCAAGGGCAAAGATCAGGAAATAAGGAATCTCTTAGACATCATAAACAAATTCAGTGATGCTTCTGGTTAAGTTATAAATTTCCAAAAGTCCAGTGTTTTCTTCAACAAGCATATGCAACCTCATAGATGTGCTCATCTAACAAGTCTACTGCAAATGAAGTCCATGGGATTAAATGAAAAATATCTTGGATTGCCCCTCTTCTTAGGCAAAGATAAAAAAGAAAGTTTCAAACCAACAGAACACAAAGTGCAGAGCAAGCTAAGTACATGGCAAGGAAAGATAATATACCAAGATAACATATCAACTCAAGTGCAAATCAGTTTTAAGCACAATGGCCAACTACCAAATGGGATGTTTCAAGATGCCAAAACATGTGGTGAATCTCTTGACAGAATCCGATGCGTGTCGTAGGTGCAATCAAATTAATTAATACTTTACTACCTAATTAACAAGTAATATAGGGTAGTCAAGGTCGATCCCACGAGGAGCACGAGATTCTAGTTGTAAAAATTGTCACGAAAGGGGGGTGTAAAAAGCAAAAGAAAATAAACAAAGCAATTAAAACCGAAAGTTGAAAGCAATAAGAGAGACAAGATCAAGGAATCCTTCTTCGTTACGAAACAATGAATCAAGTTATGTTCTTTTCTACTTGTTATTAGTCACAAATTATCACCAACCGTAGGTAAAGCAGCTAGCTCAGTGCTAAACCCCTTGTTGATGGGTGAAAACTACTCCTGCAGAATTTGGTAATTTGGGGTGTGGATGAGGAATGAATCTAAACCTTCAACAAATGCACTGCGCGGTGAGTGCTTGTAGATTCGAGAGATCAATCTGTGCAAGTCCGGCCTAAACCAAGAAATGGCCGTTCCAGGACTTGTTTCGGTCACAAAGTGAAGGAGATGGGGTTGATCTTAGGGAGGGAAGCGAAGAAGGTGTTGAGATTGTGAAGGTGTTGGCTTGCTTATGACTTGTGACAAAAAGATGAGCAAGCTTACGGTTGATGCAAGCAGGCTCTGGGTGTTTGAATACGGTTTTTGTATTAACACTTGGTTTCTGTCGACTGAACTTGTGTTGTTCTCCGTTATTCCCTCTTTTGTTGAAATAGGGCGGAGAACCTATTTATACAAGTCATTGAGCCTCATTCACGTTTCTCGTGGGAAGTGGAGGTAGTGGAATGATGGAGTAGTGGAGTTGTGTGTCGGTGATACACGACCAGTCTTGCCCACTTCTCTGTTCATCTCTAACCGCCCATGACTTCCTAACACGTTCTTGTGATGGCGCGTTGCACGCCGCACGCCGTAAACCGCCGGACCAATACCCCGGTATGTATCCCCCGGTTTGTGACATGATTGATGTCTGGAATGTGGATCGTGGATCCACGAAAGATAGCATGTAATGCTTGAATTGAATAACTGCGTTACTCGAAATTCGATACTTGTGAAGTATCGTGTGTATTTTATGCAGTCTTTGCATTACGGTGTGGTAAAGTGATGGGTAATGACTCCTCACTAACCAAATAACTCCTGACCAGGGTTATATAACCAAGCTGGTGAAGTCGGACGGATGAGATGATATTTGAGACACTCATCTGCGACCGTTGATGAAATTAGGGTTTTAAAAGAGGTGCGCAAGCATCACTCTTCAGCTTGGTCGAAACCAAGCATGGGAAGGATTTTGGAGAGGACCGAATACATGCGTGTTGACGGCATGATGGTGTAGGCGCCTGTATTCCGTTCCCTCATGAAAGCGCGATCTGGGCCACTCAATTTGACCGGTAAAGAGGAGTGGTCGAGATCGATTTTGCGATAGAAGTTTGTTACCGCAAGAAGCCGCGCGTCACACCCTTTTAAAAGGCGTTTTCCAAGACGACCTAGCTTGGTCGGTCTTGGCCGGTTGGCTTGGCGTGAAGATGGTAGGCTGATATTCACGCTCATGTCTCGCCGTCCCATGAAAACGTGATCTAAGCCACCCAATTCGTCCGGTGAAGTTGAGTGGTCGAGATCGATTTGCAATTTGGGAGGTGCGACCACACAAGTTTGACGGGCGTTTTGGAGTTAACCAGGCATGATATGCCTTGGCCGACCGCATGAGGAGGTAGATGGGCCCACGGTGGTCATGCTGGTATAACCGGACCTGCTTAATCTAATCTGTGACCCTCCATTCGTGCCGGAGAAGATGGACGCGCGTGATGGCTTTGAAATTAGGGCTTTCAAAGCCGTGCGACCACACTCTTTCAGGCGGACGAATTTGTTGTAACCAATCATGGTTGGTTTTGACCGACTGGTCATGTGTGTAGGCGGTCACATGGTGATTGCGTCGACATGCTCCGGGCCCTTTGAGTCTGCATCTACACCCTCCATCTATACCTGCGAAGATGGATGGTTGAGACCGTTTTGCGGCACATGTAATATGCCGCAAACCCTAATTAGGGTTTTCCGCCCATAATGCTTGGTATGGACGGTTTCTTGGCAAGCAAAGGCCAATGGTCGACCATGCGGGGTCGGTAGTGTGTATTCCATATACGCTTGGGGGTGATGGAATTGATGCGTGGTCATCCAATCATGCTTGTGGAGTTGGATGACCGCGATCGAGATCATATCCGGCAAGCTAAGGCCGTGGGTATTCCATACCGCTTGGGGTGATGGAATTGATCCGTGGTCATCCAATCATGCTTGTGGAGTTGGATGACCGCGATCAGATCATATACGGCAAGCTAAGGCCGTGTGTATTCCATACCGCTTGGGGGTGATGGAATTGATCTGTGGTCATCCAATCATGCTTGTGGAGTTGGATGACTGCGATCGAATCATATCAGGAGACTCGATACTGGTCAAGTCCGGATGCTCAATCGGGCTAGTATAACACACCGAGAGGGCTCAATCGGGCTAGTATAACACACCGAGAGGGCTCGGGCTAGTATAACACACCGAGAATCAGCACTGCACGAATTATTTTGTACATGGATTCATTATAGTGCTTGGAGGTTCGTGTTACTCGTAAGAGTAACACTCGATCGTCATGCCACACCGATAATGAGTACGGGAAATACAAGGGTGATATGAAATTCACTGAGAATGGGACTTGTTGCTACGGGTTCCATTCTTGGTGAATCAAGTGGGAGTATCCAACACTTATAAATGGCTTTATCTTTTACAAGATGTCGGCCGCATGATTTTCTCGGTTTTTACAAATATAACCTTAAACGAAAATCCACCATCAACATTAAGTCCCCCGCCTAGCACATAATGGTTACACTATTGTGTGGTAGGCATGAGATGGTGTGATTAAAGATAAAACTTATGAGGCAAAGTTAGATGTTACCAGGAGGGACGGGTCATCCTATCCTTGGAGTATGTCACGTTCAAAAGGCATATAGGAGAGTGTTTCCCTAGTATGATGTCGGCCTTGCCTGCTTCGATCGACCTTGCTATGCCTGCTTCGGTCGAGGGGCTATTGCGCCTGCTTCACTCGATCGTGGGGTTGTGCCTAATCGACGGGCTGCTGCACCTGCTTCGTTCGTGGGGCTACTGCGCCTGCTTGATCGAATGTGGGCTTGTTGTGTCTGCTTGATTGAACGTGAGTCTCACCCACATACGCTTTCAAGTGGACTTGAAACTTGTACAAGGTCTTGAAACTTGTACCGGTCTTGAAATCAACACCAGACTAAAATTTGTACAGGACTAAAATTTGTACCGGACTTGAATGGTGTTTGGACCAGCCATTGTGTGCTCCGATGTGAGTTGTGTCTTGCCGTGTGACTACATCTCTCCTGTATTTTCATACAAGTTCTAACTCATGTCTTTTATTTCATTGTGGAAGAAAAGAATCCCTGTTGAGATGTCTTCTGGAGATAATCGGGTGCCAAGTCGGGAGGTGTTGAAAGCTTCAAAGATATGCCGAACATTGATGATGAGTTGTTCACCGCGCCTTTTCAACTATAGGAAAATATCTGTTCCACAAGATAACTCTTCTCCTATCGACTTTTAGGTTTTTCATGCTCCGCTGGGCCCTTATGAAGGATGGATGAGACGTATGTTGAGCAATGAGTACATCAAAGATAACTTGACCGGAGCGCAGATTATTGGTGCAGATTGAGTGTTGAAACGTCTCGAGAGGATGTTAAAGTGGTTTCTGATGCGACCGTTGAGGTGGGTCTGGAGAGAGTGTTGAAGAAGGATTACGAAGCGAACGTGGGTCTCGGAGAGAGCGTTGCGGCGGCTCTTGAATAGACCATTGAAGCGACTCTGCTTTGGAGGGAGCGTTGAAGTAGCTTCCTCTTCGGTTCGATTACCCTTGCGAATCCATGATTCTTGGTGACCATCTTTCTCATGTTGAAGAAGTCCTTGATCGACGGTGAAGGAACTTCATGCGAGCCTCGATCCCCAAGCGTGGTTTACATGGTTTGTCCGTAGTGGTTTTTGTCGAGCCTGGTATGGAATATCTCGAACGTTGTTGCATCATTGCGGGAGTCGTACATGTGGCATTTGGAGTTGGAGCCGGCGGACACGCAGGATATTGTATCTCGGTGGTTTTCCCTTCTTTGCTTCACGGAAGGCCCCGAGGAAGGTGAAAGGTTGTATCGCTTTGTTGGTGAGATATATGCCCTTGCGTCACGCTCGTACATCCTTATCGGGTTGTAGCCGCTACATCCATCCATGGAGGAGAACATGCCGTGTCCGCTGGTTGCATCTACTAACATGTCGATGTTCGAGTGAGGAGAATCGCTTTTGGAGCATTCCATTGGGCGGAGAGGCGGGTGTCGGTCTCTCGCTAATTGCTAACAAAATAGCGACGCAGGTATATTGTCTTCCCCTTCTAATCACGTCTTGCTTCGAAAGTGCGTCCCCTTTTGGTGTGAGTATGGGTTGAAGCTTCACCGTATGTGCTAGTCCTGGTTTCCTTCAAGTCCGTCATTGTGGTGGGATGACGCACAATCTTGCATGGGCTAACCTTGGCCGTCTGAGAGTCTTGAGAGAAATCACATTGGAAGATGCTCCCGTGTCGACGAGGCCCTCCGAACTCGAACCCTTGATGTGTGCGGTAACATGTAGGGCCGGTCGTGATCTTTTCTGCCATCATGTCGTCTTTCGTAAATGTAACATTATTTACGAGTGCTTTCGATGCGATTAAGACACGGACGTGAAGGAGTCGGTGTACGTCCGAGCTATTTTATTAATTACGGGAAACATCTCTCGCACGTTGATTCTTTGAGAGGTGCAAGAGTTCACACAAGCTTTCCACTAGAGATGCCGCTTCCTAATCCTTTGGTCTGCGGTTCGTAGTAAATCCGTTGACCTCTTTACGAGTTGCGGCCATATCCGTTTGAGTCTTAGCAAGAACTTCCGCTTCTCCATCAAGTACGAAATGGTAATGGATGGTGGTCCTCCTCTCGTCCCTCCGGCTCCTCGTCCCGATGCGGGAGTGAAGGTTGTTGCTCGGGTGACTACCGGAGGCGTTACGCTTGAGGAGTTGTCGGGATTTGCGGGCGTGCTCCGACTGCAGTGACGGGAGGTGTTACACTTACTTTGGAACATCTCCTCGCTTACAACTGGCACCGGTGGTAGAAGTGACGGCCGCATAAGGTGTATTGACCGCGGTAGCTCCGGAAATTATAGGACGGAGCCCCTTACGTATCCGTGTTACTCGCCAGGGAGAAGAGGTTGAAAAGTCGTCTAAGGAACTGAAGCTGAAGCAGGTTGTACTTCAAAGGATGAAAGTCTCTCTTGCCCAGAAGTACGAGTTGCTGCTGAAGGACTTCCCTTGAAGGATCGTATCTACCTACTTGTCCTTTAGATGTTCTTGTTTTTGAGTGATAGTGAGGATTCCTTTGACTACCGGTTTTGAATTAATAGGTAATTGAATTGGTTCATTTTGAGATAGTTTGGTGAATGATTTTTTCTGAAAGAGGTTATTTTAAATGAAATTTGCATCTTGGTCATGAATGATTGCACATGTCACATGAAGTTGCAAACGTTGTGTGAAAGGAAAGCATGAATGAAACAGACATGGTGTTTGATTACTGAGCCTCTTTCTCCACGTGTGGGATGCTAAGTCCCCAGTGAATTCTAAACTATCTTTCTTGTAAAATTGTTGAGTAGAACTTACTTGCTTTTGAAGCCTCATTTGTATCAAACCGGAGTAGCCTCTCCAAGAAAATCCTCCGCACTAACTTCTCGAAGCTATCCCTCTGAGCCAAGCTTCTCCTGAACAATGCGCTTCAAAGCGTTGCACTCACTGGTGGGGTGATGAAGGGACCGGTGGTAATGACAGTACCTCGGGTCCATTACTCCTTGACCAGTAGGTGGGCGCCGTATCGGGGGTAGCTTTATCTCTCCGTTTCGTACCCACGTCTCCAAAGAGCTCGAGAATCTTCTTCATTGGGAAGCGGAAATGTAAGTACCTTGTGTCCAGCTTTTCTGCGTTAGCGGGCGTTGCGATGTCTCCCGTGGCTTTGATATGGAACGGAGATGAAGTTGGAAGACTTGCGAGCGCCATCATGTCTGCCATGGATTGTCTTCCTAAGTAGAGGGATGTAGAAGGTGTCGTAATGTCACTATTTGAGTGACCGGATTGAACGCTCCCATCCTCTCGTATTCAGGCATTTCTTGATTGATTTCTCCTTCCTCAAGCGTTTCTTCGATTGGTTGGAAGGCCGACGCGGATTGGACGATCTTAGGGCTTCGGCAAGAGCTTTGAGGTATAAATCCTCTGGCAAGGCTCCATAGGCTGCAGGTTCCCCTTCTTTATCTGGCAGACATCGTAGCATTCTGGATAAGTCTCCTCTCCTGTGGAGTTGCATCGGGTTTCCATTGTTGACCGGACCATGTTGTTCATCTTCCATGGGTCACCTGCGGTTACGCGCTCTTTTTGCCTCTCCACCGGTAAAGGTGTGACTCCTGACTAAGGATTCAGCATTTCTTGCACTGCTTGAGTAGATGCCTGCCGATCCTTCTTGTAATTGTGCTGCTATGTCATTCAAAAGGCGAAATGTCTCGCTCCCGTCTTACGGTGATACCGGCTTGATTTGCCAAGACATCCTCCAAAGATTCTATTTACACTTCCCATGGTATCCGAACCGCCCGTGGTTTTCTCGAGTGAGGATGCATCGTGAGCCGAAACCGAAGAATTGAGAATTCAATTTTTTGCAACCGATAGATCAACCTCCTTTGTGGTCGCCAATTGTTGATGGGTGAAAACTACTCTGAGAATTTGGTAATTTGGGGTGTGGATGAGGAATGAATCTAAACCTTCAACAAATGCATCTGCGCGGTGAGTGCTTGTAGATTCGAGAGATCAATGCGTGCAAGTCGGCCTAAACCAAGAAATGGCCGTTCCCGGACTTGTTTCGGTCACAAAGTGAAGGAGATGGGGTTGATCTTAGGGAGGGAAGCGAAGAAGGTGTTGAGATTGTGAAGGTGTTGGCTTGCTTATGACTTGTGACAAAGATGAGCAAGCTTACGGTTGATGCAAGCGTGCTCTGGGTGTTTGAATACGGTTTTTTGTATTAACACTTGGTTTACGTCGATTGAACTTGTGTTGTTCTCCGTTATTCCCTCTTTTGTTGAAATAGGCGGAGAACCTATTTATACAAGTCATTGAGCCTCATTCACGTTTCTCGTGGGAAGTGGAGGTAGTGGAATGATGGAGTAGTGGAGTTGTGTGTCGGTGATACACGACCAGTCTTGCCCACTTCTCCTGTTCATCTCTAACCGCCCATGACTTCCTAACACGTTCTTGTGATGGCGCGTTGCCTTACCGCACGTGTAAACCGCTGGACCAATACCCCGATATGTATCCCCAGTTTGTGACATGATTGATGTCTGGAATGTGGATCGTGGATCCACGAAAGATAGCATGTAATGCTGAATTGAATAACTGCGTTACTCAGAAAGTCGATACTTGTGAAGTATCGTGTGTATTTTATGCAGGTACTGCATTACGGTGTGGTAAAGTGATGGGTAATGACTCCTCACTAACCAAATAACTCCTGACTGGGGTTATATAACCAAATTTGGTGAAGTCGGACGGATGAGATGATATTTGAGACACTCATCTGCGCGACCGTTGATGAAATTAGGGTTTTTAAAGAGGTGCTAGCATCACTCTTGACTTGGTCGAAACCAAGCATGGGAAGGATTTTGAGAGGACCGACCATACATGCGTGTTGACGGCATGATGGTGTAGGCGCCTGTATTCCGTTCCCTCATGAAAGCGCGATCTGGGCCACTCAATTTGACCGGTAAAGAGGAGTGGTCGAGATCGATTTTGCGATAGAAGTTTGATACGAAAGAAGTCAAAGGCGTCACACCCTTTCGGCGCGTTTTCCAAGACGACCTAGCTTGGTCGGTCTTGGCCGGCTGGTTTGGCGTGAAGATGGTAGGGCGATATTCACGCTCATGTCTCGCCGTCCCATGAAAACGTGATCTAAGCCACCCGGTCGTCGGTGAAGTTGAGTGGTCGAGATCGATTTGCAATTTGGGAGGTGCGACCACACAAGTTTGACGGGCGTTTTGGAGTTAACCAGGCATGATATGCCTTGGCCGACCGCATGAGGAGGTAGATGGGCCCACGGTGGTCATCTTTGGTATAATAGGACCTGCTTAATCTAATCTGTGACCCTCCATTCGTGCCGGAGAAGATGGACGCGCGTGATGGCTTTGAAATTAGGGCTTTCAAAGCCGTGCGACCACACTCTTTCAGGCGGACGAATTTGTTGTAACCAATCATGGTTGGTTTTGACCGACCGGGTCATGTGTGTAATCACATCACATGGTGATTGCGTCGACATGCTCGGCCCTTTGAGTTCTGCATCTACACCCTCCATCTATACCTGCGAAGATGGATGGTTGAGACCGTTTTGCGGCACATGTAATATGCCGCAAACCCTAATTTAGGGTTTTCCGCCCATAATGCTTGGTATGGACGGTTTCTTGGCAAGCAAAGGCCAATGGTCGACCATGCGGGGTCGGCCGTGTGTATTCCATACCTGCTTGGGGGTGATGGAATTGATCTGTGGTCATCCAATCATGCTTGTGGAGTTGGATGACTGCGATCAGATCATATCTGGCAAGCTAAGGCCGTGGGTATTCCATACCTGCTTGGGGGTGATGGAATTGATCTGTGGTCATCCAATCATGCTTGTGGAGTTGGATGACTGCGATCAGATCATATCTGGCAAGCTAAGGCCGTGTGTATTCCATACCTGCTTGGGGGTGATGGAATTGATCGCAGTCATCCAATCATGCTTGTGGAGTTGGATGACTGCGATCAGATCATATCCGAGACCGATACGGTCAAATCCGGATGCTCAATCGAGCTAGTATAACACACCGAGAGGGGCTCAATCGGGCTAGTATAACACACCGAGAGGGCTCGGGCTAGTATAACACACCGAGAATCGGCTCATACGGGTATTTTGTACATGGATTCATTATAGTGCTTGGAGGTTCGTGTTACTCTGTAAGAGTAACACTCAGTCGTCATGCCACACTGATAATGAGTACAGGAAATACAAGGCTGATATGAAATTCACAGAATGGGACTGTTGCTACAAGTTCCATTCTTGGTGAATCAAGTGAGGGAGTATCCAACACTTATAAATGGCTTTATCTTTTACAAGATGTCAGCGCATGATTTTTCTGGTTTTTTACAAATATAACCTTAAACGAAAATCCACCATCAACACCCCTAAATCCCTTGTATCACCGGACACGGAAGTTCTCGACTACCGGATTCTATTTACCAAACCACCTAGTAGTAGCTCACTCTAGATGTAATTTAAATAAACGCATTAAAATTTATGAACTTATTAGGTTAATATTAGTAGTTAGACTCTTAGATCAAGGTCTACTTGCTAACGTTGTTTTCACACACAATTGCTCCACGAAATCCCTCCGCAAGGTCTCGTGTTTGCTACTTATGTAAAGAGTCGAGAAACGATTACTTATCTCCTAACTTTCACTAGCTTTAGATCAAATTAACAAATCAATTTAGCATGCATTCTAAACAATCTATCAATCAATCATGAATGTCTTTAAGATCATTCCTATTAGTAAAAACAAACGATAATCATGTGAAAAACTTCAAGATAGAATTAAAAACAAAAACTTAAATCATATATTAAGAACTAGGAATTCATCCTCAATCAATAAAATTAGCTACTCATGTTAAAGAGTTCACACAAAGAATAAGAAAAGAAAAGAATTGTGTGTGTAGAGAGGTGTGTAGAAGTTGTCTAGAAGTTGTAGAAAACTTCTCTATTTATAGGCTTCAATATTCTCCAAATCTTCTAAGGAATAGAATCCTTTTTCTTTTGAAATTCAATTTCCAAATCCAAGCTTTTCTCAACTCTTCCATCTTCTCTTTCCAAATTTGAGTCCAATTCTCCATCCAATTCCAAGCCCAAGTCTTCACACCCATGAGAGAAGTCCATAGAAAATTCTGGAATTTTTGGCTCGCCGGAAAACTGGGATTGTGGCCGGAATCCGGCCGGAATAAGTCGCCGCCGGCCACCGGAAAATTTCTCCGTCAGGGGAATATTCGACGGAATATTCCGTCAGTCCTCCGTTAGGACTAACGGTCAAAGTGGTCAACCGTCAGTCAACTGTTAGTCAGCGGGTCAAGTCAGAGAGGAGTCAGCCACCGAGTCAGCATCTTACTCGGTCTTACTCAGCTGAGTTGCAGGGAAGAATCGGTTGCTGGATCGCTCCTCGGACTCACTGAGTCAACTCGCCAGAGCAGAAAACTGGCCGAGTTCTATTCGTTTATAGGTCTTCCCGGCCAATTTCAGGCCTCATTCAGCTCCATCCCTGTGACAAATTCATCCTAACATACATCTACTTCAATTCACTCAACACAATTGCCTTGCTGCTTTGTTCTTCATTTCCCAAATCGACAGCCACAGCAACAAATGTTCTTCCTGAATCTGAACCACCAACAAAAACCCATCCTGTTGCTTCTTAGGCTGAGCTGAACATTTTGCAGCATCGTCTTCTCCTTCCTATCTCCATCTGTTACAGCTCAAAACTACCGCACAATCTCAGCTCGTTCTTTCCTGTCTTCTCTACAAAACCCATTACTTCTTTTCATCTTCAAGCTGCTCCAGGTTCAAACACAGCACCACCAACACTCCATTCTTTCACTGAATCGACAGCAGCATCGATTGACTCACCTCCAAATCAAACCCATCTTTAGCATCGCGTAGAATCCCATCAATTCGATCTCTCCTATCTCAATTGAACAAAGCCCATTTCAATTAACAGACCCATGCTCAAATGATTTCAACCACCAGAAAAAGCTTCTCGATCTGCAAACTTGAACCCAACCTGAATCAAATTCTAGTTCGAATTAAACCCATCATTATTCTCGATCTCAGGTTCATTCTCGATCAACACATGACTACCCATTTTAGATTCAACCACGGTCACATTCCTCGGATCCCCTTTTTCTCCGACAACATCAAAACGAACCCTTGTCATTATTCTTCGTGCTATTCATGGCGGCGACCATCATCCTCTTTATCTCTCAAAATCAGCTCCTCAATCTCTCAATTTCTTTGCCTAATTTTCGATTTGGTCTCGGCAGTAAACTCTGCTTTTCTCTCTCAATTTCAGAGAAATGGGAAATGTGATGAATGAGAGGAATTCTCTCATGTAGGGTTGTGGGTTGGATCTGGTACACCCCCGGATAAGTCCACCCCCAGACTGGGTGCTTTTAATGAGTGGTCACTTCCGATAGGGGCTAACCAAGTTGGCAGTCCCTTAACCTCGATTGAGCTCCAGATAGCACATGCATAAAATGACCTTTTTGCCCTTTTGGCTCAAATTGGGTGATTTCTTCTTCTTTTCCTCCGTGTGACTCCAAAGTAGCTATAAAACTCAAAACAAGCGTAAAATACATAATTTACAAGAAAAATAGCAAAGAAAGCATAAACTACTAGATAGTAAATTAGGTGTATTCTACACCTATCAGATTCCCCCACACTTAGACTTTGCTAGTCCTCGAGCAAATCAAACCAAAAACTCACAACTTCAAAGCGTTCAAGCGTCCCAAGCATCCAAAGAGTTATGAGGACATAGAATTTCTGCATGCTAGTAATACGAGGTTAGAAATACTAAAGAACATATTCTCATTCTTAAATGTTGAGTGAGAAATAACCACACCATAATGAGAGAACGCGTGTTTGAGAAACGATCAATAAGCATTTCGCCTCGACTTCTGCCTCACCAAAAAGGATTTTATGATAATTGCACTCAAAAAGACGGCTTTTTTATGGTTCTCACATGTGTGCAGGTAGGAATGAAGAGAGAAATCCTGCAACACTTTGAATGGTGGGAAGGACAACTTCCGAAATATTTTTAAAAACCCACATCTTTTAACATTTTGAAAAACCATTTTTCTGACGATCTCTAAGAAAGGAAATCAACCATTTATTGAGGATGAGATTACTTACTCACCTTCACATCCGATCGCCAATTATGATAACACCACTCTCACGGCATCCCATAGAAACGTCTTCCGCTCCTTGTCTTGATCTTCATGGTCTTCGTCTTCGGTTTCAACTATTAATGATAAACTCTCGAATTTCATAAATCCTTGACAATTTGTAACTCTTTTTACCTTAAAATCCTTGTCGCTTGAAACTTCCTTATAAATTTTCTTTCCCCACGGCTTATAAAAATAATACAAATATTTCTCTTGTTTTTCCCCTTTTTTATTTTTTTCTTATTTTTTTTTTTTTTTTTTTTTTTTTTTTTTTTTGTAAACAAGAGAAATTAAATACAAAATAAACCATGGCCGTGGAAGAAGTATTTTACCGCTTGATTCTTCATAACTTGTATCGTCTTGAAATCATAAACTTCAAAAATTCTCACCTTTTGATTTTCTTTGCTTTCATGAATAAGTCTTCATACTTAGATATAAAATTACCTCATTGTATTGTAAGTCCTCAACATATATGTGAATTCCGCTCATTTGTATGTTGCTTTACTTGAATTTGAAATTTGCTCTTTTTCTCGTTCCGTTGCTTGTAAACCTTAAACTTTTCCAACTTTCCTTGTAGATTTTGATGTCGCTCCTTGTTGATGATGAATGTGTTTCTATGGATCCGTTGTTGTCGAGAGAGAGAATGGTGCTAACTGCAAATCGAACTACAAGAAGGAGGCTTTCATCTATGGACGTCACCCTCATGATTGACAAAATTAGCACTCAAGAGATCAAAGAGTAGTGCTTCTATTGGTGGGAGGTTGGGTAGCTCACCATTCTACCGGAATTAACTTACGGTGACACACACTCAAAAGAAGCTCTTTAGTAGATGGAAAATTTCTGGTTGGTGCCTCTCATGATATGAATACGGGTAGTCTCCACTAATGATTGATCAGCAACTCTAATAACGCATTTCTCCCCGCACCAAATTCGCATCAGAAAGCATGATTAAATCCATTATTTAACACTCAAACAAGCAAGAAATCCGAATGTAATTCTCTAACATTTCCAAGTTCAATTATGTCGGTCAAAATCTTTATGTAAACATACCTAGAAGTATGCTAGTGACTCTAAAATCTTTAAAAGTTGGAAGTTTTATGTAAAACTTTTTTTTTTTTTTTTTTTAAAAAAAAATTTAATTTTCTTGTAATTTTTTTTTTAAAATACATGCTTAACCACTCCCCCACACTTAAACCTTACATTGTCCTCAATGTAATTGAATCCTCCTAGTATAGTCAAGGTGGGAAATTTTAACATGATAAGAAACAAGAAAAAGAAATAACAAAAAGCAAAAGGATAAGAAATACAAAACCGATGGGTTGCCTCCCATTAAGCGCTTGTTTTAAAGTCGACGGCCCGACTTAGCTCTTGCATGATTCATTCCCCATATACTAACAATCGGAAAATTTGAGGATCCACCCATAATACCTGTTTTGCAAACAATAACTCCATACAAATATTAGCACAAGAAAACAATAGTGAAATTATCGCTCGATAGAAATTTCCCCCACACTTATTCTCTTCCACACTCGGAAGTGTATAAAGAACATAGAATTTTGGAACTTCCATGTATTCCTCTTGGCAAACCTGCATGGTGTTAGCATCAAGTGTTTCCAATGGTGGGTATTTAGAAACAAAATCATCCAAAAATACTTTCGAAGCACATACATTCAAACCAATAAGAGGTAAAGGAGAAGAATCAATATGCAAAGGGTTAGACAAACCTTGCACAATCTCTTGTATTATAGAATCCTCTTCATCCTTAAAAAATTCAAGTGAATTACTTACCTCTTGTATATCGTGGTCCTCTATTAAACATTGCAACCATTCTTCGTCGTTTTCTACCTTAACCAAAGTTTTGGCATCATTATAATCATTGGCAAGTTCAATTGGGTCTTCCACAAAATCAATAAATTTGGTTTCATCCTCTAGTATCATCTCTTCAACATTCTCATCATCGGAATCGGGCCATTCACTAAAATGATTTTCATCGGTATAAATTGTAAGATCTTCTTGTGAGGGTGTTACTTCGTTTACAACAATAGGTAAGTCACACCCAATATCCTCCTTTTGAATAGGTGAAGGATCGTTATTATGATCCGGAGTTGGAATAACTTTATCCTTGTTACAATAATTTTCATAAGGTTCATAATCATCATCATAACCCATATAATAACGTTTTTCACGCTCTATTCTTAAAGCTCTTTTAGCTTCAAAAAATTTCTTCATCCGATGCTAGGCCTTCATCGATCAATTGATAGAACCTTCTCTCAAGTTCCCTCAAACTAGGTTGTCTTGCACCAAGGAGATCACACATAGATTTAGAAGCATAACTATCCTCCCGTCCTAATGATTGTTCACTTACATACCCGTCATAAGGTTGTTGATATGTATGAGAATATCCATAAAGTCTGTATCCTAAGGATGGTTGGAAGTTGACATAATGTTGAGGTTGAAAACCGTATTGATTGTTGTAATATGCTTGCTCTTGTCCACCATACATGGAAAACGGATACCTGAAATAAGATTCAAAAACCAAGTTAGATACGGAATAGAATCCAACAAAGCAAGAATAAAGCAAAAAGAAAAATAAAAAAAACTAAAATCATCCGTTGCTCCCGGCAGCGGCACAAAATTTGATGCGTGTCGTAGGTGCAATCAAATTAATTAATACTTTACTACCTAATTAACAAGTAATATAGGGTAGTCAAGGTCGATCCCACGAGGAGCACGAGATTCTAGTTGTAAAAATTGTCACGAAAGGGGGTGTAAAAAGCAAAAGAAAATAAACAAAGCAATTAAAAGATAAAGTTGAAAGCAATAAGAGAGACAAGATCAAGGAATCCTTCTTCGTTTAAACAACGAATCAAGTTATGTTCTTTTCTACTTGTTATTAGTCACAAATTATCACCAACCGTAGGTAAAGCAGCCTAGTGCTAAACCCCTAAATCCCTTGTATCACCGGACACGGAAGTTCTCGACTACACGGATTCTATTTACCAAACCACCTAGTAGTAGCTCACTCTAGATGTAATTTAAATAAACGCATTAAGATTTATGAACTTATTAGGTTAATATTAGTAGTTAGACTCTTAGATCAAGGTCTACTTGCTAACGTTGTTTTCACACACAATTGCTCCACGGAATCCCTCCGCAAGGTCTCGTGTTTGCTACTTATGTAAAGAGTCAAGAAACGATTACTTATCTCCTAACTTTCACTAGCTTTAGATCAAATTAACAAATCAATTTAGCATGCATTCTAAACAATCTATCAATCAATCATGAATGTCTTTAAGATCATTCCTATTAGTAAAAACAAACGATAATCATGTGAAAAACTTCAAGGTAGAATTAAAAACAAAAACTTAAATCATATATTAAGAACTAGGAATTCATCCTCAATCAATAAAATTAGCTACTCATGTTAAAGAGTTCACACAAAGAATAAGAAAAGAAAAGAATTGTGTGTGTAGAGAGGTGTGTAGAAGTTGTCTAGAAGTTGTAGAAAACTTCTCAATTTATAGGCTTCAATATTCTCCAAATCTTCTAAGGAATAGAATCCTTTTTCTTTTGCAATTCAATTTCCAAATCCAAGCTTTTCTCAACTCTTCCATCTTCTCTTTCCAAATTTGAGTCCAATTCTCCATCCAATTCCAAGCCCAAGTCTTCACACCCATGAGAGAAGTCCATAGAAAATTCTGGAATTTTTGGCTCGCCGGAAAACTGGGATTGTGGCCGGAATCCGGCCGGAATAAGTCGCCGCCGGCCACTGGAAAATTTCTCCGTCAGGGGAATATTCGACGGAATATTCCGTCAGTCCTCCGTTAGGACTAACGGTCAAAGTGGTCAACTGTTAGTCAGCGGGTCAAGTCAGAGAGGAGTCAGCCACCGAGTCAGCATCTTACTCGGTCTTACTCAGCTGAGTTGCAGGGAAGAATCGGTTGCTGGATCGCTCCTCGGACTCACTGAGTCAACTCGCCAGAGCAGAAAACTGGCCGATGTCTATTCTTTTATTGGTCTTCCCGGCCAATTTCAGGCCTCATTCAGCTCCATCCCTGTGACAAATTCATCCTAACATACATCTACTTCAATTCACTCAACACAATTGCCTTGCTGCTTTGTTCTTCATTTCCCAAATCGACAAACCACAAAGAACAAATGTTCTTCCGAATCCAACCACCAACAAAAACCCATCCTGTTGCTTCTTAGGTGACTGAACATTTTGCAAAGATCGTCTTCTCCTTCCTATCTCCATCTGTTCATGTACTCAAAACTACCGCACAATCTCAGCTCGTTCTTTCTCGTCTTCTCTACAAAACCCATTACTTCTTTTCATCTTCAAGTCGCTCCAGTTCAAACACAAGACCACCAACACTCCATTCTTTCATCAATCGACCAATGAGCAGCATCGATTGACTCGCCTCCAAATCAAACCCATCTTTAGCATCGCGAGAATCCCATCAATTCGATCTCTCCTATCTCAATTGAACAAAGCCTATTTCAATTAATGGACCCATGCTCAAATGATTTCAACCACCGAGAAAAAAAGCTTCTCGATCCGCAAACTTGAACCCAACGAATCAAATTCTAGTTCGAATTAAACCCATCATTATTCTCGATCTCGGGTTCATTCTCGATCAACACAGACTACCCATTTTAGATTCAACCACGGTCACATTCCTCGATCCCCTTTTTCTCCGACAACATCAAAACGAACCCTTGTCATTATTCTTCGTGCTATTCATGGCAGTTGACCATCATCCTCTTTATCTCTCAAAATCAGCTCCTCAATCTCTCAATTTCTTTGCCTAATTTTCGATTTGGTCTCGCAGAACTCTGCTTTTCTCTCTCAATTTCAGAGAAATGGGAAATGTGATGAATGAGAGGAATTCTCTCATGTAGGGTTGTGGGTTGGATCTGGTACACCCCCGGATAAGTCCACCCCCAGACTGGGTGCTTTTAATGAGTGGTCACTTCCGATAGGGGCTAACCAAGTTGGCAGTCCCTTAACCTCGATTGAGCTCCAGATAGCACATGCCTGTAAAATGACCTTTTTGCCCTTTTGGCTCAAATTGGGTGATTTCTTCTTCTTTTCCTCCGTGTGACTCCAAAGTAGCTATAAAACTCAAAACAAGCGTAAAATACATAATTTACAAGAAAAATAGCAAAGAAAGCATAAACTACTAGATAGTAAATTAGGTGTATTCTACACCTATCAAATACAGAGAAGATACTGGTGGAGCAAAGACAACAAAAAAGGAATGAACCCCATTGCTTGGATTTCTATTTGCAAACCAAAAAGATTAGGGGGTATGGGATTCAAAAACACCATTAAATTCAATGATGCTCTACTTACAAAATTAACTTGGAGGATGGTTACAGATCATAACTCTCTATGTGCCAGAATTTCGAGAGCTAAATACTTTCACAATAAAGATCCATTATGTGATGAAATAAGTTCTCAGGGATCTTGGATTTGGAGAAGTATTCATAGAGGTTTGCAGATAGTGAAGAAGTATTATATCTGGAGTGTTGGAGATGGCTCAAGTATAAAAATTTGGAGACATAACTGGGTTGTAGGCACACATCACACTCAACTCTCAAATGCAGCACAATTTTCAGGCAACAATGACAAAGTTCAGAGTTTAATTCAACAAGATACTCAACAATGGAATATGCAAAGCATTAATCAACTATTCAACCAAGCTGAAAGCAAGAAGATTCAAGAAATAAGAATTTTAAATGCCAGAGATACTTTAAATTGGAGTCTTACAAGAAATGGCACATTCACAGGTTAATCTACTTACAAAGCTTTAATCCAAGAAAACAGTGGAAACTACATCAGTATAGAAGAACAAAAATTTTGGTTGAAAATTTGGCACCTAATAAAACTTCCTTACAAGCTCAATCTTTTTCTATGGAGATGTCTAAAAGAAATTATCCAAACTAGAACAAGAGTGTATGCAGCTTGATGATTACTCTTGCCCATTCTGCAAGCAAACTCCAGAAACAGATACTCATATCTTCATGCAATGTGATATGGCAAAAGTAATTTGGTTCACAATTCTCCCAGAAGCTATGCATTCTCAACAGCAATGTCATTCCTTGCAAGATTGGATCAAAACTTGGAGTCAAGAACAAAGCATCATCTCTTTTAAACAAGAAAAAAGTATCCTTTTAGCTATCATCATGTGGAAAAGTCATCATGTGGCATAAATGAGCTGAAACATAGATGCACTCTAATTTATGAAGAAACAAAAACTCACCCATTAACTAAGCTTTTAGTTAATATTTGTATATAATCATGAGATCAAAAAAATTAAAAAATATTTTTTGCACAAAATAATAATATTATATCCGTAATGCGTACAAACAAGGATAAAAATATCCATTATTATCAAATTTGGTGTTGTTAAAAGAAGCAAGCTCATAACATTAAAAGAAAGTGGGAGAAACCACCTGCTAATTGGTGGAAATTAAATTTTGATGCAGCTTTTGATAAAAAGAGTAAAACCTATGGTATTGGACTGATTTTGAGAGATTGTGCAGGGAGATTTCTGGAGGCCATGGTGAAGGTTACAAAAGCTAGAGATGCTGAACAAGGAGAAGGTTTAGCTCTCTTGGAAGTTGTAGAATGGATCAAAAGTAGAGGGTGGAAAAATGTTATCATTGAAGGGGATTGCAAAACTGTCATTGAAGTTGTGACTTCAAATTTTGTAAACTCTAGTTGGCAGGATCACAATCTTCTTTCGGATATTAGTAGGATGGTAGAATCTATTAGTTATATCAAGTGTGTTTTCTTTCCTAGATCAGGCAATGAAGTGGCTGATGGACTAGCCAAATATGCCAAGAATTATGAATGTAACCAAGTGTGGGCTGAGGCACCACCAAGATGTATCCTCTCAATCCTTGAGATGGAAAACTCGTGTAACCGTTTGTTTTTTCGGGTAATGAATTTGCTTTTGATCAAAAAAAAAAAAAAAAGACATTCACATTTTTATTAATAAAAATAGATGGATGTCTTCCATTCTGATCCTATTTGTCACATTTTTATTAATAAAAATCTTTAAAAAACAAAAATTGAAATAATTTTAACTAATTGTATACAAGCTCGTATGATATTATTCATTATAATATATATTATCATTTTTAATTTAAATAAGAAATAATTTTAAAAAGAATGAATAACAAACTTTATGGATTGGAGATAAAACTTTTTTCCCCTAATAATATCTTGGATTTTATATCTAGAGGATGTCTTAAAAGTGATGCCACTTATGAAACATCCACATTCACCATTGGAGAAGCTCTTAGCCATTGCAATTTATGCAAAGATAAATGTTTAAATCCACATAGAATAGATATTCATTTTCTCTAAAATTCTTCTCCAACCCCAACTTCTTAAATCAATGTGAAGATGACATGGCTTAATTTTTGGTAGAGACATTCACCTTGAAGATGTCAACCTATCCTCGTAAACTTTTGTTAAACTAAAATTAATTCGAATATATTCAATAACAATATTTAGCTTTAATAAAATCTCAAAATTACTAAAACAAAAAAATATCACAAACAACACTATTAGAGATGAAAAAAATTTCCCCCTAAACTTAAGGAAAAATTGGAATGGGATGTCTTGTTTGTGTTGCCATCTAGGAAACACACACAACAACCATTGGAGAAGCTCTTACAAAAGAAAAAAGGAACTCATTTCCTCCAAATAAACCAGTTCCACTGCATCAAGATTTCCCTCTTTTTAAGGGAATAAGGAAATTACCAATTGAATCAAAAAGGAAAGGAAAGAACAAAAAGAAGTTATTCCTCTTCTGTAAACAACATTTTTCACCCATAATTTTCTTTTAATGGTTACGAACAAGATTTTCAAGTTAAGTAGATCCTGCTTTAGCGCTGACTCGGATCAAAATTCATATTTACACCATACAAAGAGTAAAACTGGGGTTAAGGATGGTTCTATGATCAACCAATGGTTGCTAGGTGTACAGTCTTAGGGATGGTTGTATGTTCGAGTTATTGCTAGTTGTAAAGTCTTATTGATGATTTCTTAGTACCTGGGAAACACATCTACAGAGACTTAGAATCCTAGAGTGATCAGGTTTTAGAGCCCTAACAGCAGACAAAATTTCAGCAGAACGCAGTTGCGATACTGGTGATTGTGACTGCACTTGTGAAGGAAAAATCTCCATGGGGTAGACACCTCTGGAACAAAACAACGGATTAAGGAAATCTGATTAATCAAATGATAACAAAATACTGCAATGTTTAAATCCCTATTCAGAAAATTGAGTAACTGGAACATACTGTTTCAAACAAGTCATGTCCAGAGTCAGAGTCACTATATGTCCAGTCTTGCAATCAATAAATTGGAGTTGCAAATCAAGTTGGTCAGCTGTCAAATAGATCCAAAGTAAACATGTATCAAAGAAGCAGATCAAGTTGGAATTAGTAAACGTGAGAGAGACCTGTCCTATAAATGAATAAAGAAAACTTGTGAGAACTAAAAATAGTCCAGAACTTTACGTTAAATTTTAGATTAGGCCTTTAAAACTCTATTAGACTATTTTGATATAATGCCAGTGTGGCGGGCACTCAAAGACTACTGTTAGAACCTAGACAAAACTGCTAGAGGTCTAAACCAAGTCTGCAACACTAAGAACAATATATATTTGACATATGGCTTGTGACGATGAGTAGATAACTCCATATGCACATGCAATCGGTATGGAGACCAATCAAAACTCAGAGTTATAGCTTATGGTAATGTCTGTCACCGTCTCATTCCAGAAAAAAAAAAACAAGGGAAAAGAAAATGGGAGAATAGTTTTACCACTTGGCGAATTAAAACTTGTTTTAATCAAATTACTAAGCTCGATTTTAACCGTGAGTGCCTCCTCAACTACGTCTAGCAGATTATCTAAAAGGAGACTGGTTAACTGCATCAGAAAACACAAGTTTATGAATACAGTTGTTCAAGCAAAAATAGATAATCATAATAATAACAAGGATACATACAAATCTATCGCCCAATGATTCCAAAGCATCAACAGCATTTTAGATTTCAAACAATCCACAAAGTTAACATCAGAACTATAAGCATAGAAAAATATATTGGTAATATGAGGCTCACCAGAACGCGGGACAAAAAAAAAACAAGATATTCCAAAGATAAATGAAACAGAAACAAACAAAACAAAAACTAGGAACCAGGAAAATTTTTTAGCTATAACCACTTACATGTGTCTCTAGTGCCAAGTTTTTTGAACTACCAAGATCACGAGAGCACTCAGCATTGAACACATATGCAAAGGCAACACAAGCATTTATGATTGGGTAACTCTAAAGAAGATGAAGATTTAAATTAGAAATGCAACAAACTGTAACGAATTAATTGTTTCTTGAAATACAATAAACAATACTACCTTCTTAATGTTAGCTTCAATCAATTTGTTTGTTGCTACTATTCTTGCTACTGGACCAACAGTTATGGTGAACCTGCCAGTCATCAAAGAAGAAAAAGATATTGTGCTGAATGATGTATATGAAGAAAAATTGTCATTCAATATAATCAATCGAACAAAGAGGAAGAAAGGGAAGAACCTTTGATGAAGGAAACCAAGGTAGTTGAGCTTAAGGTTATACTGCAAATTCTTTTTCTCGAGATCAACCACTTCCCATAGCTAATTGTAATGCCACAGAAGACTGAGTAAAATGAATCATTCAAGAAACCGATGACAGTAATGAAAGGGTAGTATGTACACCTGTAGGTACTGGTGCACAAATCTGTTAGCTGATTTTTTCTTCAACTGTTCATTAACTAATACAACAACATCAGTGGAACTTGGTTCTCCTTTGATCTTACAGGAGAAGATGAGTGACTGAATTAACTCTTTTAGTTTATTAGCCAAAGACCCAAGCTCTTGCCTCTTTGCATCCACTTTTTGACGTTCTTCCTGAGTAAAGTAAATTAACAAATAAGAAACTAGAAGTGTACAAGGGAAAACAGAAACACAATACGTTCACATATTAAGAGCCAAATTTACCGTGTTTTTGCTGTTCTGGTCAACTAAAACAGATGTCACATGACTATCTTTAAGCTGAACACCTCTACCACCAGGTTTACAGTGGTTTGCAAAAGATTTTGATAAAAGTTTAGTTTCCTGAATTCCAGAACGCAGCAACTGATATTTTTTCTATTTAGCAAAGAACACAAATAACTGGTAAGCAAAAAGTCTTTATTGGAATGAAAAGAAATAACATATCTAAGAGAAGAAAATTACACGCAGTCGTTCCTGCCTCAGACGCAATAACTGCAACTTAGCTTGTTTGTACACAAGCATCTGTTGCAATTGCCTTGCTTCAACTATTCTGAACCAAACAACAGATCAAAATGAGTGGTATTACCTCTTAACTTCCAGTACCGGCAAGTCATTCTTATAGATATAAGGCCACGAAGTGATGGAGAACATTACCGGTTCTGCTGGAGGATAACATCGTGATTATGTATTTCCTACACAGCCATTAAACACATAGAATTGGAAAGACAGGCAACCAAATCATTTGATACTTAAAAAAAATCCCATTAAATCCGTCTAGAATCATATAACTTAGTTTATAAGAACTCTTCATCAGTGTAGCAAACCTGGGACTGTATCTGATTGCATATAACTTTGTATTTATTAGCCTTTTCTAGTCGGCCAAATATATCTTCCAAATCGGAAACCTACATTTTGAAAAAAGATTATAGTGCTTGCTGTCAATCAGAAATGTTGACCTACCAACTATTTTTGAGTGCAAGCTAAAACTCAAAAAAATTAAGGAGAAAAGAGAATTTGCATGTAAAAAGATTGAGAAGCGGCATAAAGTGATCTATGTTACGATAAGAAGATGAGAATGGGGAATTATACCTGTCTCAGATTGAGATTTTCTGCCAATGGCAGCATCTGGTGTTTCATAGCTTCAGAAAACTCATAAAACACCTGCAAGCAGACTCTGAAATTAGATTTGCAGAAAATACAACTCTACTACTATGGTAAACAAACCAACCCTTGCACAGTAGAATTGGGCCAATTGGCATAACAGGAGAAGGTTCAAAGTTTACATACATGATTTAAATCTCTAGGCAAGAGATCTCCATCCATTTTAACTTCACTGATCTTCTCGATACAACGATTAGAAGAAAGTATCATATTCTCCAATACTGGCGCAACCTTAGGACTTTTTTGGATTTTGACGATTTCTATGTCCTCTTTATCCATAAAATTGGCCCTTTCAAGTCTTTGCTTGTGTTCAGAATTCTCAGCCTCTTGTACAGAAACGGATGCCAGCAAGCTGAGGGAACTTGGAACCTTTTCTCCACCAATAATCTCCGACGATATATTGGTATCCTGAGTAGAAGGACCTTCAGGCCACCATTCTATTAATCTCTGCAATTTTTTAAGAGTGTAAGCAACAGATTTTGCCAACCTCCTTTTCTGTTAGGTAGGTTTGTTAAAAAATAAAAGAAAATAAATAAACACCCCATAACAGATATCATTAGAACTTTTTCACACAGTGAAGCAGCCATTATGGCCTATATCATCTGAACCATGGAATTGGTAAATTGTTTCAAAAGGGTTAGAGGACAGTATGATTCAACTTTCATGTTTGGTATAACTAATGTCGCAAGGCGCCACATTCAACCAACATGTTAGCAAATAGATTTTCCTTCTTGCATTCGATTAAGATAAATAGCCAAAAATGAAATAAAAGGGAAAAAAATTGTGTAAGCACTGACCTTTACAAGATTGGTCGGAGTTGCGGTCCTTTTACGAGCACATGTAAACGCAGGGCCATCAGAAGAAACTTTTTCAAAAACCCTCTCTGTCAACCTGGCTGGGTATGTCCTTGAAAAGAAGTTACTCTCTGGGCTTCCCCACTGTGAATTCAAGGGACTCAAAACCCGCGAGGGTGTCACACAGGCCTTAGCAGTTACAAAATCCATTTGCATATCGCGGCGACAGAAGGAAATACCTGCAGATATCTGGTCCTTGAGTACTCCATTATGCACAATATATTCATTCTCTCTCGAATTTCTGAAGATCCTTGGTGGTGATGACCCTTCAGCATCGGTTCTCATTCTAGTTGTCTCTCCAACATCTTTGTTTTCTTGAGAAACACTTACCAGTTCCTCTCCTGAATCAGCAAGTGAAACATTTAAATGTATCTCGTTAGGATCTGTATTTCTGTCATCCCCAGTAGTTTTCACTAAATTCCTGTCTACTTCCAAAGCCCTTCCAATGCTTACAAGTTGACTGCTACAATCCATAGATAAAGTAGCCGAACTATCCATACTTCCATTGTTTAAAGGGGAGCTAGGTTGTTGTCCAGCACTGGAAGTAGGATGAAACATTTTCCGTCGCTTAGCGCTCAACAAAGATACGGACCCTTCTAGTGGGGATTTGGAGGATTGATTAGTTTTATATCCAATTTCAGGGGTACATCTTGTGTGAAGTAGTGGGGATTCACTAACAGTTAAGACAATGCTAGGATGAAATATTCGTTGTTGCTTAGGATGTGATGATGATACAGACCCTTCTGGTTTGGAAGATTGGTTAGTTATCTTGAAACCAGTTTCAGTAGTACATCTTGCATTACTCAAGGAATCTTCAGTCATTTTGTGCTCAACATTACCTGCATCCCTGCAATCCCTTTGTGTCGTGACATGTATCAAATTTGTTTCCCTGGGAGAACTCAACGGATCGCTAGATTTGGTACCATCACCGAACACAAACTGTTGATCCAAAGATTCGCTACCGTCACCAAACTCAACGGTTGATCCACCAACTACTACTAGTGCAGCTTTAGCTGAGTCTTGGTTGATGGCAGAGGGCATATTCTGTAACTGAAATTATGAAAATGTTAAATTATGAAAAATGTTAATATAGGAAGTCTTGACTCTTTAAATTGAGCTACTAAAGGAAATTTAGGCATTTTCTAACCAAGGGACAAGGATAAACCATAGGGTCACTTCATGATATATCATAGTGTAAATCGAAAAATGTGGAAAAGCAACATTTGGAAATGATCCAAGGAACTATACAATAAATCAACCACTATCATCTCACACATGAACAGAACAGCAAAACCCAGAACATAATTTAATAGATTGGCAATAAATATGACATGAGAGTATATTACCATGGCCGAAGTTGACTCACTCAGAATTTGACTCTGGTGAGCTTGGACAGTAGCAGCATCTGGGAGACTGTCTGCTGTGCTGGTGATGAACCGGTCTATAATGCTGGAAGCACATCTATCATTTCCTTTATGGTTCACATCGCTATTGGAGACCACCTCAGAGGGAGGATGCAGAGGATTAGTGCTCTCCAGCTCATTGCCTCCCATTTCCTCTAGTCCCATTACGTGGCTTTTAAGTTCATCGCATGTTTTCAATCCTTTATTTACGTCCTCGGAATTGGATGACTTAGGAATTTTGACACAATCTGGAGCGGAAATACCATACAAAATATTTCTGCCTTCGGACATCATGGCTTCTAATGTGTGAGACAATATCCCATAGTCATATATACGACTATTTTCATCTATCAAACTCATATCATCACCAGCACCACCAGATGTGCCGCCAGAAATGGAAACCGCAGGAGTTGGTTTATGAACTCCAAACATTAAATTCCCAGTAGAGTTAGTGCCAGTTGACGGCGCCCTACATTCAAGTGAGAGGTGACTTCTTGTTGGTGTTTTGAAATCTGATTCCATATCTGACTGATTAAGATTCTGAAAATGTAACTTAAAGTCCGTAGAGTCTACAGTAGTTTCATAATTACTGGCATCCGATACTGCAGAAGCTGATAGATGTCCCCTAATAAAACTTGCTGAAACCTTCCCAAACCAACCATCCCCTGCAATAACCAAATCAGAACTTTATTTATGCTGCTTCACTACAACTGTACATCTAGAAATCAGCATTAGCACAGTTTAAAATACTAATGACCTATTTCATAGCTTGTCCTTTTATACAAATGACAGCTAAAAATATAACATATCAATGGAAGTGAAATGAGTGTTATTCTAAGCTGCTTAGCAGAATCAGTGTGCGCACCTAGGAATCTAGACTGACACGATAGTGTGGTACTACTACAAATTTATTGCTTAATTACTAAAAAAAAAAACTTTCCCGGTAGTCATTTTGATTTTAAACGCAAATCATCTCCATACAATTAGTTACAATCCACATACATCACTAGTTACCTTCATAGTAACCTAATTTCACAGACGAACAGCATAACATATTATCAAATTGAATAATCAATAAAACATGATGCGGTTGAACAATCAAGACGCGATATGAAATTTTAACTAAACCTGACACCTCAATGTCTACAAATGGTAAAATAATAAGCAATGTCTGAAATAAGTAACTACTCCGTATTATCATGGCTAACCGGCTGTAATAATAGTTATAAAAGTTACCGTCATCGTTGTTAGATGTAGAAGCCGAACCAAAATCACTTCCAGGCGAAGTAGAAGGGAAATCCAACACAAAATATCTTTTTTCGTCGTCATTTTGATCTTCGGTTTTCGGTGGAGGGCTACAATTAGGTTTGGGATCATCGTCTACAGGAGTTTGATCAGATCCATCATCATCTCTCTGAAATATGTGAACTGAAGTGAGTTCATCAGCGAAGCTTACTCGTCTTAACTTCTTCTTCTCCTCTCGATCTAATGGAGTTTCTTCTTCGTCCGGTGCTTCTGCAGCACTATGGCACCTGAGATCTTCACTAGCAATACACTCTCTATTATCCATTCATTTAACTTCCGAACAGGAAACCTCGATTTCGTATTTCTAGGGTTTTTCTTTGGAAGATTAGATCCCGAGAGAACAAAGAATAATTGGGAAAATCAAGAGGCCTTTTAGTTAACAAAAGAAGACAAAAGGAGTCGATCCTCCCAATTTTTCCCGGGTTTTTGTTTTGTTTTATATTTGAAACAAGTTCTTCGTGCCCCTGCAATGAACAGGGGAGATCGAAACCTTGTTTGTACATTATCGACAATGTTGCATGCCACCAATGGAGTTTAGATCAGATTACGAATAATTAGCGGAAACTGCTTTGACGAATTTCATCTCTTTGAAGAAGGAACCTCTAAATGGTCGAAGAATAATCAAAATACCAATATCCGGATTAGTCTTTTCCATTTTATTTGGTTTCATATAGATCAAAGAATTCACATTGTAAATTGGTTGTATCGGTGTGCGATGTATTATGAAGAAACATGAGAGTATGTTTATCTGCAATGTAATAATCCAAACCTCAATTTGAACGAGGTAATCTAATAAATAATTCTAGGCATTTTCAAAGGCCCTCTTTCAATCAAAAAAAAAAAAATGAAGAGAAATTCAGCTATTTTCTTAGAGAATTTATGGTGGATATGTTGTACTTGGCAAAAAAAAAAAAAAAAAAAAAAAAAAAGAAATTTTACCAAGTACCAATACCAATTTTGAGTCGAAAATCGAAGAAAATAACCTGTAGTTCAGTGAGAAACTGGCAATTTGAGTTGTTTTCCTCCATATACTTTTCTAATTGGAGGATTTTATCATTTAATTTATGCAGCTTATACTGATGTCCATTTCTTCTCATGATGAGTTCAGGAGAATCGAATGGCTTTGATGTCAATTGTACTTAAATTATATAACCGAGCACCAATTGTGAGTCGAAATCGAATAAAGTAACCTCTAGTTTAACAAACGCAACCTCAAAATTCCTATTAATAATCGGATAACAATTATTAAGGTCATCCTTAATCCCTGGAACTTCTTGTGTCCTACTCCCTCCGTTTCAAAATAATAGGCTGGTTTCATGTGTAATTTGTACATGAAACCAACCTTTTTTTTTTGAAACGGAGGTAGTAGTTGCTAAGCTATAAATATAGAGACTTCTGCAATAAGATTTCTTAATCCCTAGCACTCTTGTGTCCTAGTTGCTAAGCTAGAGTTGTCCTCTAAAACCTAGGTTCCTTCTGAGAAACATAATCAGGTTACGAGTTTGAACAAGCCCGGTTAGACTATCCTTTACCTGAACGTTCTTGTATATGTATCTTGTTCTTATCTTTAAGGTTTTAGTAATCTCATATCAGGAACAGATAGATAGAAATCACAAAGTTCTCTTCATCTTAGACTTTTTGGTTCCTCGAGATAGATATCTAAACTCTTATTTGGTTTGTTTGGATTGTTCTTGAGAGGTGATTAGGAATCCAGGCTTCTCAACTAATTGAGATTATGTGTTCAGATTCGTGAGGTTTGCTAGAATTTGTCTACCGCAAACAGATTTTGAAACCTAGTTTGAAAAATCAAAAAGGAAATCAAATAGGCTTGTCTGTTAGAGGCAGATAGGTATCAAAAGTCTTTATAGAGGTTGAAGCAACTCTTAGTCTATAAAGGACATAAGCTAAGGGAATCAAGTGCGTAGAACCTTGCATGGTTCAATACACGTAAGGAACATGACTGTAGCTGAATTACTTGGAGGGTAAGTTTGGTCTCAACTATATTCCAGTTCGAAGTCTGATACTAGGATAGTAGCGGTTTAATGTAACGTGGTGTTCAAATCTAGAAGAGTTCCGAGGTTTTTCTGGAGGTGCGGTTTTCCTCGCCAACAAAACTTATGGTGTCTTGCATTTTTTATTTTCGTATTATATTGTTTTATCTTTATAAAAGGAATAGCACAAGTAGTACATAATCAATCTACATAGTCTAAGTCCTTATTAATTGGGATAAAGAACAAGACTTGTTCTTGTTCAATTCATATCTTGAAAGAATTGCAAGTACTTTTTAAAATTCGGATAAGACTAGATTGATCTTGGATATTGATTTTTGAGATCGTCCAAGAACTTTTCTACAAAATCAGGTACACGGAACTCTAGTCTATACATATCGATTGTGGAGGTGAAAAGAGAAAAAAATCTTTCCACAATTTGTTCAAGGGTCTTTGTTATAGACCTACTTTCAATTATATTGGGTTTTGTCCATACATGTTGTCGAACGAAAAAATTTGGTGGTGTACTTGGTACTCTCTTCTTTCAATTACTTTTTTTTTTTTTTTGCATATCATCAGTTTTTGAAAGAGCATGAACAAGGTATTATTTTTAGTTGTTGAGTTTCATTCTCAAAATTTATTCTTGTTCAAGCCATTTTTCAAGTCTTTTTTTGAGGAGATAATTACTCCGTTCGTTCGATTGAAGTAATTCTTCAAGAAGACTGACTCTATCATAAAGCATAGAAAAAGTAGATCCTTTTCAGAGTTATAAATCATTAATTGTTTATAGTCAAGCAAGCTAAACTTTTAAGAATAACATGTGAGAATTTTTCCTTGAATCATGAAAAAGATATGTGCAACCAGAGTGCACCAAATGGCTTGCTAGATAATCACGTTTAAGTAGTTCTGGAACCAACAAGCTTAATTTGTCACAAGACAAAATCAATTCGTGAACTGTCAAAACATTTTGTCAACTAAAACACTATCTCGTGACTTTGGAGTCTTTTATATTCACAAGTTCGCGAACTGCCCAAAACAGTTTGTGTACTTGAAATTAAAAGGGGTACATAAAATATTCAAGATCAACTAGTTCGCGAACTGAGAAAATCAGTTCATGTACTTTGAAATAAATAGTATATCTAGTATTATCTCAAAATCGACCAGTTTGCGAACTAAGCAAATTATTTTGTGTACGCGAGTTAATTGTGATATTAAAAATAAAGTCTTTATATTTACAAGTTCAAGTTCGTGAATTGGTAAAATGGATTGTAGAACTTTAAGAACTAACTTGACTACTCTTTATATCTTGCAATCTTTTTTGTAATGTTCATCATTATACTAAAGGTATACGAAATTTCTCAGTAGATAAAAATGAAAAATAGAATAGTAAGTCTTCACATACCTTTGTTGATGAAGTTTCTGTTGATGTCGTCGTTCTGTAGTCTTCAATCTTCAAGGTCGATTTGTGAATTCTGATACTCAACTACCATGCTTTATTCCTAGTCCGAGACTAAGTTTAGTAAACTATGAATCAAGACATAGTTTTGATAAACTAAAACTGACAAAAAATTTGACATACCAAAACTTGTGAGTTTGACCGAGCGATGATCTAAGATACTCATTACAACAATTAAATTGAAAACAATAATTTGTAAGCTCATCATTCAATTCAAAATTGATTTAATATTTACCTTTCATTCCTCACAAGCCTTTCCAAGCTTGTTTGAGGCATGGGTTACCAATAATATGTCTATTGGATCAACTGGCATACCATTATGCCTTTGTTGAAAATGAACAAGTTAGATATAACTTTATATCCAGTGGTATCAGACTTAAGGTTACATATGAAAAAGGTATTAATTGGCATATCAGACAGCTGGGGATGGTGAACTCAACACATACGGTTAGTTTAAATAAACATAATACTACAATAGAAAAAAGTGTTACCTATATGAGTAACTAGATAGTGAAATAAGATATACCAAAGTATGTGCTTTTATGGCAACACTTATGGAGCCACAACTATGTTTCAATTTTTATTTTTTTATTTTATTTTTGAGCAAGTTGGGATTCATGGACACCAACTTTCATAAATAAAAATTGCAAGTTAGATAATGAAGGGTTATTAATTTGGATTAAACAAAAAAAATCATTCAACTGCATTTACCTTGAATTCTGGCGTATTGGAGAAACTGCAGAGGTGGGTCCAATCAGATATCTACTTTATATTTACAAGACAATTTTTCAAAGCTTCCTCGTGAGTATCTATATATCGGTAATATCTACTCAGGTCCGATAGATACCACACACAAGCTAATCCCATAACTTTCTCAGCAAGTTCATCATCAGGCATAAGCTAGTAGTATCCTACATGAAATAAATGAAGTAACTATTGTAACAAAGTTTCGATAATCAAACTAGGAGAAAGAAAAAAACAATTCAAATTAAAATCACTTTGTCTGATTTCCAAGAACTATATGATTGATCAAATATCAATAAACTAATCATGGGTTTACGGTTCTACCAAACACAAGGATCGGTTCTACCTTAATATGGTTACTGGGACCGGTTACATCAATTACCAGGATCGTTTACGTCAATTACCAGGAGCGGCTACCGTATTCTCATGGTATTACTTGTGATCGGTTACACTAGTCACTAGGATCGGTTACACTAATTACCAGGACCGGTTATGCCAATTACAAGGATCGATTGTAACTCTTTTGTGATCGGTCATACCAATTACCAGGATCGGTTACTGGTAGGCTGGGAAAAGTGTTTGCCTACAAACTATAATGCAAGTGCACAGTGTCGACGAGCAACACAGGGCAAGCACAGGTCGATCCACAGAGATTTGGGGTTGTGTAAGGTTGATTGCAAAGCTTCACTAACTGATTTCAGGTGAGAAGTATAACACACAAGGGTTTGTTTTGATTCGATACGACAAGATGTTGTGATAGTAATTCTAAGGCAGCAAAAACAGATTGTAAACAAGTTGGAGAATTACTAGGATGGTTGATTCCACCCTCTAATCCTATGCTAAGGCAATTCAACTTCTCATTGTGTCTTGTACCTTCCCTTGAAGGCCTCAGATGGAAGATTTGTCAATCAATGTAACTAATTCCCCCTAGTATAAGTTGTCTTCTTACAGTACAACTTATCACGGGGTCATTTGATCAATCAATTAACTACCTATCCTAGAACATCATAACACATCAAGAACAACTTAAGAAATTGATTACTTCACATAACACTAGGGGTTTCATCTACACCCTAGTAAGGTAAATTAAAACATGATTGAAGTAGTTAAAACACAATTTAAACTAAAGTTTGGTGCACTGGCTAATCCAGGCATAAGCATTTACATACCCTGCTCATCCCTATTTATACATGCAAACCCTTAACTCTCTTCAAACCAGAAAAGTGAAGACCCTCTCACCCAAAACCTCTGAATTGCTATCCCCTCTGCTAATTCGCCCCTGCATCTCCATTAATTTGATGTTCCCCCAATGTTTATGAAACCCTAACCCTAACTCTTTCTATCTCAAACTTAGCTTCTAGGGTGAAGAAGCTATGAGGGAGATAGAGAGACATTAGAGGCGGTGAAGGCGCTGCCGGTGGTTGTGTTGGTGGCTGTGGTGTCGGGGAAGAAGAAGGTGGCTCTGCCATGGTCGGGAGAAGAGAAGAGGGATGGGGGAGCTCTGTAAGTGTCGGGGGAGAAGATAAAAGAAAAATGAGAGGAGTGTTTGGTATGGGTGAAGGTATAGGTGGCTTTGTTGGGCATGAAGCAAAGCAAGAGTCGATGCTCGGGGTGGAGCGAGCGTTGGATGCGAGATGGGCGAGATCTCACGGCTCGGGATGAATCGGGCTTGGACTCGAGTTATGGGCCGGGTCTTGGATTGCTCAAGCCCATGTCTTGTAAATGGGTTGCTACTTGTTGGGTTGCAACCGACGCGCGCCCGGCTTTTGGCTTCCGCTCCATAGACGCTCGTCTCCAATTTTTCGCTCTTTTGGCTCCTTAATTTCTCCAAGCTTTATTTACTACCTAAAAACACAAAATTAATTAGTACAAATATTTATTCTTGAAAACAGGAAAATACGTAATTTGGGATAATATCGATTTCCGAGCACAAAAGATGAGTTAAATGTCAATAAAAAGGTGTAGAAATATGCAATATTTGGCACTCATCAAATACCCCCAAACCCGAATTTTACTTGTCCTCAAGTGAAACAAATTAAGAAATCCTAACTATACCACCGTCGCTAGTCTCTCGAATGCATTTAGCGTATGCACTAAGCCTTTAAACCCCTAGGTGTCCCTAGTGGACGAGTTGTAGTCTCGTGAGGGTTTACAGTAGGTGTACCCACAAAACCTTCTCCAACTTCAGAGCGTAAAAGAGTCTCAAGCATCCAAGGAGCTATGAGGACATAGAGTTTCTGTATGCTAGTAACACGAAGTTAGAACTACCAAAGAACGCATTCTCATCCTTAAGAGTTGAGCGAGAAATAACCATACCATATTGTTTGTACCCTATATAAATAGTGTACGTGCGTGCCGCACAAGCTATTCGGAATGGGCATAGTACGGTTTATTGTGGAAACCGGTGGGTCTATTATGGAAACCCACATGGCTTATTGTGGAAGCCTAGTACAGTTTTTATTGTGGAAACCGGTGGGTCTATTGTGGAGACCCACATGGATTATTGTGGAAGCCTAGTACGGTTTATTGTGGAAACCGGTGGGTCTATTGTGGAGACCCACATGGATTATTGTGGGAAGCCTAGTACGGTTTATTGTGGAAACCATTGTGGAGAACCACATGGCTTATTGTGGAAGCCTAGTATGGTTTATTGTGGAAACCGGTGGGTATATTGTGGAAACCCACATGTCTTATTGTGGAAGCCTGGATTTGGGTTGTTAGGGAAACCCGGTGGGTTTATTGTGGAAACCCACTAGGCTTATTATTGAAGCCCGGGGAGTCTTGAATATTTATTTATAATTATTAATATTGTTTGAGATAAATACGGGATCCTAAATTAAAGGGATAATTATCTTAAATATTAATAATTATTCAAGATAAATAAGGATTATGATAAATATTAGGGTTTATCATGAATCGACGTGTTTTGGGATTTATACAGATTGAGGGAAGTTATTAGGATAACTATCAAAACCCTAAAGCTACATCTATTTTCGCTATATATAGAGGCTAAATCTCAACACAAAGGGTACACAATTTCTATTCCTTTTCTTAACAACCTACTTGCATAGAACTCTTGTTGATTTTAGCATCGGAGTGTCTTTGCAAAAGTACCCCACCATTTTCAATCAACAATTCTTTGGAGAATCTAATCAACGGCGGCGATTCGATCATCATATACATCATCTCGAAGATTGTTGGGGTGATTAATTTTTGCACCAACATCTTTTGGCGCCACTAAGGGGAGCACAAGAAAAGATCGTGTTCTCCGGTATTTTTGAACTAGGGTATCGTGGTACCGTTTCACGGAATACTGTTGACGGAGGTTATGTTCACGAAAGTCTTGTTTACACACGGGTTATTGTTCACGCGAAGGTTACTGTTCAAGAGTGGGATACTGTTCATACGTGGGGTTACTGTTCACGGAAGTACCGTTTCACGCGTGGGTTTACTGTTCACGGGAAGTTATTTTTCACTCAACTGCAGATCGTCGATGAAGACGTGCCACATCAGCATATGTCCACGTTGGCTAATGACATGTCAGCGAGACATCCTAGTCAGCATTGCAATGTCAGCATGTGAGCCACTTCAAGTTCAAAGGGGCAGTTGGGCAGTTCAAGAAAAAGAAAAAGATAAAAAAAATGTGAGCAAGGTGAGGGTCGATCACGGGACCCTGAACTCGTTGTCTCCATCAACAACCATCTGTGCCAGTTGCTGTTTGTGCAATGAAACATGACTTAGTAAGATTATTCTTTGCAGCTCGCGCTTCATTCAAACCTTGTTTCGTCAATAACTTCTCCGTTTTAAGTCTGAATTGAGTGATTTTTGGCTCGTTGGAATCCTCTTTGAATTTCCTACAACATGACTTACAAAAAATACAGTGTCCGAGAAACTTTTATATGCACTTGGGGCAGCAACATGATCGAGTTCGAGGTTCGTCGATAGCGACATGATCGAGTTCGAGGTTCGTGGATAGCAACATGATCGAGTTCAAGATGAGGATTGCTTAGATCCTTCAATATTTAGCCTTGCATCACTTCGCAAGCACTTGAAGCCTCACCTTGCACGTGAGCACATAAGTCTTGCTCTTATCGCAAGCATAAAATCTCGTCTTGCATGCGAGTATGAAAGACTTGCACCTTGGCAAGCACACAGTCTCGTCGAACCACGAGCCCAATGCCCGGTATTGGTACAAAGACTCGTACTCAACACAAGCAACAACCAAGCTTCCCCGAGCAGAAAGCGATAGCCTTGCTATTACGCTTGGGGGTCTTTATAATGTCCTTCTTGAGCGATTCCAAAAGGAAAAATCATGATGGAACCAGAAATACGAAGACAACGGAAAGATATGTGATCATAATCCCAAGAGCCGTCTAACAAGTGAGGAACGGATATAATAGATCTAGTTCCGCTTCACATGGGGGCGTCTTTTCTACTTGGGAATATCTCTACGTAGATATCGGGGAGGCTAAAGTGTCGCCAAGCATGCAATCAAATGAGAGTGACACATGCGTGTGAACAACCTCACGTCTAGGAAAGGAAGACGGAAGTTACGCAAAGCAACCGGCGACCTTTACCATATAGGTAACCCCGCCTTTATCTAGCGCTTTGTTTCTTCGTAATGTCGTTGGAATTGAGGCGTGACATACCGCAAAAGAGATATTTGGCTTTAATAAAAGCACCTCGTACCAAAGTTACGACAAAGTAGTTACTTGAGAAGAAGAATAAAGATGATGATCGCCGTTTATGAAGAACACGGTAAATGGAGGACCACTTTTTTAAGGCAAGATTCACCGCCGCACAAGATAAAATTGTGGAGGAGTTCGAGGCGATATTTTTATAGTTCATCCCTCCAACATAATATTGACGTCAATAACGTTGACGTGTCAACTAGTATCAAATAACCGAACATTATGACACGTGGCACCAAAAGAAGAAGACCGCACCAAGGCATAGAGCTATTGTGACATTCACAAAGGAATAATCGATCAACATGGCATAAAGCTATACAGAGTATCGTGTGGGCCTTTTTGCGGGAAAATGGGTTATCATTGCCCCGTTTGGCAAGCTAGTACGTGAGTATTTTGTACAAGGAATTTTTGGAGTACATCTCGAGTACTTGAAAATGTTGATGCAAGCCCGGACGCATCTCAATATCATTAGATTTCATTGGAGCGAAAGGAGCAAAGGAGAAATATGAAAGAACTCATATGCATTATTGTGGAAGCCTAGCCCGGTTTATTGTGGAAACCGGTGGGTTATTGTGGAAACCCGCATGGCTTATTGTGGAAGCCTAGCCCGGTTTATTGTGGAAACCGGTGGGTTTATTGTGGACACCCGCATGGCTTATTGTGGAAGCCTAATCCGGTTTATTGTGGAAACCGGTGGGTTTATTGTGGAAACCCGCATGGCTTATTGTGGAACCCTAATCCCGTTTTATTGTGGAAACCGGTGGGTTTATTGTGGAAACCCGCATGGCTTATTGTGGAAGCCTAGCCCGGTTTATTGTGGAAACCGGTGGGTTTATTATGGAAACCCGCATGGCTTCTTGTGGAAGCCTAATCCGGTTTATTGTGGAAACCGATGGGTTTATTGTGGAAACCCGCATGGCTTATTGTGGAAGCCTAATCCAGCTTTATTGTGGAAATCGGTGGGTTTATTGTGGAAACCCACATGGCTTATTGTGGAGGCCTAGCATGGATTATTGTGGAAGCCTAACACGGTTTATTGTGGAAACCGGTAGGTTTATTGTGGAAGCCTAGCACGGTTTATTGGGGAAACTGGTGGGTTTATTGTGGAAACCCACATGGCTTATTATGGAAGCCTAGTACGGTTTATTATACAAACCCACATGGCTTATTATGGAAGCCTAACATGTCTGCATGGTCCGTTTTGGGTGCGAAGCGTGATCGTCGATATCACACCAACACGCCGGTCAATTGTTAGCTAAATGAAGAGCAAGAAGACATAACATGTCGATCTGTTTGGCATATGGTCGACTTTGGGGCAAATCCACACAACAAGCTGGCCAAGGACAAGAAAGGTTATCGGTAAGAAGCATATGGCGAATTGGAACGAGCCACGAAGGTTAGTTTTTCTTTTGATTTTCTTAATCCATCAACAAGTTGAGAATTAAGATGGGGCGATGTTTGTACCCTATATAAATAGTGTACGTGCGTGCCGCACAAGCTATTCGGAATGGGCATAGTACGGTTTATTGTGGAAACCGGTGGGTCTATTGTGGAGACCCACATGGATTATTGTGGAAGCCTAGTACGGTTTATTGTGGAAACCGGTGGGTCTATTGTGGAGACCCACATGGATTATTGTGGAAGCCTAGTACGGTTTATTGTGGAAACCGGTGGGTCTATTGTGGAGACCCACATGGATTATTGTGGAAGCCTAGTACGGTTTATTGTGGAAACCGGTGCTGTCTATTGTGGAGAACCACATGGCTTATTGTGGAAGCCTAGTATGGTTTATTGTGGAAACCGGTGGGTATATTGTGGAAACCCACATGTCTTATTGTGGAAGCCTGGATTTGGGTTGTTAGGGAAACCAGTGGGTTTATTGTGGAAACCCACTAGGCTTATTATTGAAGCCCGTGGAGTCTTGAATATTTATTTATAATTATTAATATTGTTTGAGATAAATACATGGATCCTAAATTAAAGGGATAATTATCTTAAATATTAATAATTATTCAAGATAAATAAGGATTATGATAAATATTAGGGTTTATCATGAATCGGACGTGTTTTGGGATTTATACAGATGAGGGAAGTTATTAGGATAACTATCAAAACCCTAAAGCTACGTCTATTTCTGCTTATATATAGAGGCTAAATCTCAACACAAAGGGTACACAATTTCTATTCCTTTTCTTAACAACCTACTTGCATAGAACTCTTGTTGATTTTAGCATCGGAGTGTCTTTGCAGGTACCCCCACCATTTTCAATCAACAATTCTTTGGAGAATCTAATCAACGGCGGCGATTCGATCATCATATACATCATCTCGAAGATTGTTGGGGTGATTAATTTTTGCACCAACACATATGAAAGAATTCGGGTTCGAGAATGATCACAAGCCTCGACTTCTGCCTCACCAATAGGGTTTTATGATAATTGCACTCAAAAGACCGCTTTTTTAGTCTCTCATGTGTGCAGCAGGAATAAAGAGAGAAATCCCGCACACGTTGAAGGTGAGAAGGATAACCTTCAAGTAATTCTCTCGGAGACTCCACAGTAGTCAGGACAAAAAGAATCTTTTCTCTCGATGATCTCTAAGAAAGGAAATCAACCATTAGCAAGGATTGGAGTACTCACTTACCTTCTCACCCGATCGGCAATTAACATTACTCTCTCAGCATCCATAGAAACGTCTGCAATCTTCGGTCTTCAACTGTTGATGATGAACTTATGAACTTCACAAAAACTTGACAATTTGTAACTTTTCTATTCAATTTCCTTGTTGCTTGAATTTTTTTTTTTTTTTTTTTTTTTTTATGAAATGAAAATAACAATAAAACTCAATTTT
This sequence comes from Papaver armeniacum, assembly GCA_023531295.1. Taxonomy (NCBI): domain Eukaryota; kingdom Viridiplantae; phylum Streptophyta; class Magnoliopsida; order Ranunculales; family Papaveraceae; genus Papaver; species Papaver armeniacum. The sequence goes on from JAJJWW010005554.1 coordinate 268,210, forward strand.
CCACAACTTGTATTGTCTTGATTTCATAAACTTCACTAATTCTCATCTTATCTTCTTTTCTTTGAATTGTTGCATGTAAACCTTGGACTATTCAACTTTTCTTCAAATATTCTGGATGTTGCTCGTTTTCGACGATGATGTGTTTCTATGGATCCGTTGATGTTGTTGAGAGGGAGAGAGTGATGCTAACTGCAAATCGAACTACAAGAAGGAGTTTTCATCTTTAGACGTCACCCTCATGATTGACAAAATTAGCACTCAAGAGATCAAAAATAGTGTCGAAAGTGGTGCGAAGTTGGGTAGCTCACCATTCCTACCCTAATTGACGTACGGTGACACACACTCTAACGTATTTTTTAGAAAGTCACAAAAATGAAGGTCGGTGCCTCGCTTGATGTAAAAATGGGTAGTCTCCACTATGGGTGATCACAATTTTACTACCGAATATGTATACAAGACCTAATTTGCTCCTCCCAAGATGGTTAAATCCAACTTTAACGCTCTAATCAACTAAGAAACCCGATTGTGTTCTCCAAGATTTCCAAATTCATTTATTTCGGTCGACTCTCTATGTAAACATAGCTAGAAGCATGCTAGTGACTCTAAGATCTCTAAAAGTTGGAGGTTTTTATGTGCATATTTACAAAGAGTTTTGAATTTTTGAAATTTTTGATTTTTGATTTTTTTTTTTTTTTTTTTTGAAATAAAAGACTAAAAACTCTATATGCAAAACACACCCCCAAACCTAAATCAAACATTGTCCTTAATGTGTCAACAGATGATAAGAATTCAAAAAGTCACATATCAAGAGAACTATGTTGAGTAGAGAAAAGGGAAGAGATTACTCTGATGTTGAAAGCAAGATTAGAGCTTCATTAGTCAAGGCTAGAATCCAACATTCTCACCGAGATCATATTGGATTAGCACAATATATACAAAAGAAGACTCAACCGATTCAAGATAGAAGATTTAACAAGACCTACTGAATTATATACAAGAAAAATTCACCATACATCAACAATCTAAAGAGTTGAGGATCAACCCAAGAGAAGATATGCAGAAACATCACAAACTTTACACAAATATAACATGAGAGTGCAAGTAGGATTGCATATGTGAACGATTTTCCCCCAAACCTAAACTTGCCACCAGATGTGTTTTTGAGCACAAAATCTTGCATTTTTAAAGGTACATCATGCACAAGGTCTAATTCAAAATGAGTTTTGTTAAGAATAGGCAGATATACACATTCCAACTGTGGCTCCTTAGAGGTGTTATACTTCGATGCAAAATAGTCCAAGAGGACTTGGGAAGCACAAAGTTCTAGGCCTAGATTAGGAACTCTCAGAATAGTTGGTTTAGGTGCAAGACCCTCAGATTGTGACATAGGCAGGCAGTTGGGCATGTCTAAGTTGTTCACATGTGTGAAATCAAGAGTACCATTATCACTTACATCAATATCCCCCGAGTCATCTACAAGTGCTGTAACATGCCCATGTTCACAAAACATTTCGACAAGCCCCAGTCCATAATCATCATCTACAGCTTCAGTTTCATGCATAGGGATATCACAAGAAACTTCACACTGTGACCTAGGCCGAGAATTAGACACATCAAAATTGTTTTCATGCATAGTATCATTGGTGTCGACAAGAAATTCAGCATTCCCTAAGTCACAAACAAAGTTGTACAAGATGCTTACTACGTAACAATTGCACATGCCCTAACTCGTAGTTGTACAACATGCTTACTTTCACGTAACAATTGCACAGCCCTAACTCGAGTTAACATCGCATGCATTTGCAGAGATTTAGAGGAAGCCTCATTCATGGAAGCCTGAGTAAAGCCTAATGTCTCTGAATCAACAGCTCCACAATATGTTCAAGACACACACATGCTCTTCTAACACATCATATTCATCATCCGAGTAATATGCATACTCATCCCTATTAACATCATTGGTGTTTTCAAACCAACTCATTTTCCTCAGGTGAGGTTCATTTTCAAGTGTCGATTACATGAGTAGGACCCGACACACAATTTTCAAAACTTACTTTATTAGGGACAACAAACATCCTATCATGAAATTCCTTCCATTCTTCACTTTGTAAATGAATCAGGTTCATTCTTAATATCATGTTAAGCTGTTAAATTGAAGGGGAGTCTTCAATAGTGGGCATGCACGTTTCATATGGGTATTCATTACATGGTTGTGCACAAGGTTCACTACCAAAGGGAAATTCAGTACATGTTGCTATATGGATGATCATGCAACGCTTGTAATTCAAACCTAGCATTGTTTTGCTCTATGAGTTTGATATTCTCCATTATCGATCGCATACAAGGGTTCATCGAGGACAGCCTTGTTCAACCTCCCATGGCGGTTGATGATACATGTGCACATAATGATTAGGGTATGTGTATTCAAGTTTAGGGCCCTGAGAAGGTTCATAATATTCCCTAAAATCATTAACATCATGATCTGTGTGGGGGGGGTTCATAGTGTGAAGCATGCCCATAAGCAAGCTCTCTAATTGACTATGTGATGATTCTTCATCTCTCGTCGACCCAAAATCCTATCATGCCAGTGCAATCAATTTGGCCACAAAACAAAACAAAGATTAGCCTAACATACATGCCATACACTATACAACACTCAAGATGAGCAACGAGCACAAGCCAGGCTACAGATGAAGCTTAGAGAACATATTCAGAGATTCATGGTCATTCAAATGCAGCACAACTAACAACCGTCAGTTAACCAATGTATAACTCAAATGTCACAGGGTTTTGCCTTTGCACACAGATTCAAGGATGTATTACTGCGGGCCAAGACACAAATGCACACTCAGAGAACTAATGCTTAAAAATGATCCTCAGTCTCAGGCAATATAGGTAGACTATGCTCATGAGATTTGTAAGGCTGGTCTTAGAATTTGTGTACACAGATTTAAGCACTCATGGCAATTAGTTAAGGCAAAGCAACAATCAACAAATTATAGCTGTCAGTGGTTCAAGCAATTCACACTATAATTCAATGATGCACAGATGCAACAAAGAAATGAACAATGTCAAGACTTTTACAACATGCCACGTAGTGTCAACAAGGTCAGTTGACCTCGGCTCAGAGATCATGCACAGCTATACAGATATGCAGGGGTTTTGGTGATCACAGGTAAGCTTCAAAGGTTATCACAGATTATGCACAAAGGTGACAGGGTAGATGCAACAGATGGATAGATTCAGGATGCAATGATGCATAGATGAGCAAGCTATTAGCAGTGGGTATGAGCATGTTTTCAAGAGTTGCAGTGGTTTGAATTCAGCACTATCAAAGGGGAATGAGCAGTGTTTAGTTAGGGCAAAGCAAATCAAAGAAACTACTCGGATGCAAGGGTTCAACTCTCTCACATCATACTTGCTATGAAACAAAGTATCAACGTGGTTGGTTGATGTGGTATCAACAAAGCCGAGTTGATGTCAACAGTGGTCGCTTGACCCCAATTTTCACTGGGTTTATGTACCAAAATGTAAGGTAGATGGCTCCAACAGTGGTCACACAGTATGATCACACAGGGGCTGTTAACAGCTTTAGTTGATCGGATAGAGCATACAAGGCACGGGGGGATGAAGTCAACTTACTCGGTTGATGGCAACTAGGGCTTGCAAAGAAACTTGGCTAACTGTTGTAACTCAAACTCACAGCTACAAGGGCTGGAGTTAATAATGTGCCTTGTCGAGGCCAAGGATTCACAGCACAGAACACACAAAAACAAGGATTTCAGGTGTGGATCAATACTTAGCAAAGCAGCTGGTTTATCAGGCAATCAGGGTAATGCTTGTGTGAGCTACAATCGACTCAGGGGTGATTGTTCAGCAAGGTGACTAATTTATCATGCAAGCATGGCTCACAGATTCACAGGTCAGCATGCTATTCAAGTTTCACAGATCATGCATAGCTAATAATAAATCCATCTAACCAAAAGAAAACTCAAATATCATGACTTATTGTCTTTGAGGATGAAAAACCAGTTTCTCGATGCTTGCACACAGATCATTCATGCAGATATAAAGTGTAAAAGGATTTGAAAATGACCAACCGGTTTTAACCATTAGGGCTATGTTGTTCGCTTCCTTGTCTTCCCTTTCTTTGGCTTTTGCAGAAGTGTAGCATGCACCACCGCAAGTTTCAGCTATCATGCGTAAGATGTGACAGAATATGTTACAAAGAAAACCATGCAAAATACAATGACAGATGATTTATTATGCAGGATATATGATGATGGCTATAAGCATGAGATGCAGGGCATGTAGACAGAATGATTAACTAAGCTGCACTGTTATAACAAGCTTCAGATAAGAACTACAACCCAAAGATTGGTGAACTACAGAGCTGCAGGCTACAGCATGAGAGAATCACTGCACTGAGAAAATAAACAAAAAGCAACCTATACTAAAGAATGAGATTAGCTACAAATGATGATAGTGATGTAAATATGCTTACTTTGACAAAAAGAACTGAAATAATGCAAGTACATGAGCAGTTACAACTAAGTTATATTACAATGCAATGATGAGATATGCAATTAAGTTAAGCTGACTACAATGCAATGATAGAGTGAACACTATGCACTAGAAGATACAGGAATAGAAAAATAACAGTCAAGTTACACTAATAAAGGACTACAAACAACAATTCAAAGAACATATGTACAGGGGTGAACTGAAATTCAGTGAAGAAAGCAATTAATCAACAAAGCAACACTACCAAATCCCCGGCAGCGGCGCCAAAAACTTGGTAGGCTGGGAAAAGCGTTTGCCTACAAACTATAATGCAAGTGCACAGTATCGACAAGCAACACAGGGCAAGCACAGGTCGATCCACAGAGATTTGGGGTTGTGTAAGGTTGATTGCAAAGCTTCACTAACTGATTTCAGGTGAGAAGTATAACACACAAGGGTTTGTTTTGAGTCGATACGACAAGATGTTGTGATAGTAATTCTAAGGCAGCAAAAACAGATTGTAAACAAGTTGGAGAATTACTAGGATGGTTGATTCCACCCTCTAATCCTATGCTAAGGCAATTCAACTTCTCATCGTGTCTTGTACCTTCCCTTGAAGGCCTCATATGGAAGATTTGTCAATCAATGTAACTAATTCCCCCTAGTATAAGTTGTCTTCACAAGACAACTTATCACAAAGGTCATTTGATCAATCAATTAACTACCTATCCTAGAACATCATAACACATCAAGAACAACTTAAGAAATTGATTACTTCACATAACACTAGGGGTTTCATCTACACCCTAGTAAGGTAAATTAAAACATGATTGAAGTAGTTAAAACACAATTTAAACTAAAGTTTGGTGCACTGGCTAATCCAGGCATAAGCATTTACATACCCTGCTCATCCCTATTTATACATGCAAACCCTTAACTCTCTTCAAATCAGAAATTAAGTGAAGTCCCTCTCACCCAAAACCTCTGAATTGTTGTCCCCTCTGCTAATTCGCCCCTGCATCTCCATTAATTTGATGTTCCCCCAATGTTTATGAAACCCTAACCATAACTCTTTCTATCTCAAACTTAGCTTCTAGGGTGAAGAAGCTATGAGGGAGATAGAGAGACATTAGGAGGCGGTGAAGGCGGCCGGTGGTGGTTGTGTTGGTGGTCGTGGGTGCTTGTGGGAAGAATGTGGCTCCGCCATGGTCGGGAGAAGAGAAGAGGGATGGGGAGCTCTGTAAGTGTCTGGGGAGAAGAGAAAAGAAAATGAGAGGAGTGTTTGGTATGGGTGAAGGTATAGGTGGCTTCGGTGTTGGGCGGAAGCAAAAGAGTCGATGCTCGGGGTGGAGCGAGCGTTGGATGCGGATGGGCGAGATCTCACGGCTCAGATGAATCGGGCTTGACTCGAGTTATGGGCCGGGTCTTGGATTGCTCAAGCCCATGTCTTGTAAATGGGTTGCTACTTGTTGGGTTGCAACCGATATGATGCGGCTTTGGCTTTGGCTTCCGCTCCATAGACGCCGTCTCCAATTTTTCGCTCTTTGGCTCCTTAATTTCTCCAAGCTTTATTTACTACCTAAAAACACAAAATTAATTAGTACAAATATTTATTCTTGAAAACAGGGAAAATACAGAATTTGGGATAATATCTGATTTCTGAGCACAAAAGATGAGTTAAATGCCAATAAAAAGGTGTAGAAATATGCAATATTTGGCACTCATCAGTTACACCAATTACAAATATCGATCATACCATCTAAGGTGATTACTTAGGATCAGTTACACTAATAAAAGTCATACCAATACATAAGTCAGGCATTGTGACTAGTTTTACCAAGATACAGAACAAGTTATGATCGGTTCTACTAACTCACACATATTGGTAATCCAAAGATATGCAATGAATAAAAATACCAATAAGCCTAGCAATTTCCCTTTCGATTCATAAAACAAGTTCATGAATGTACTTCCTTTAAACGAATGTAAACATTATTTCCTAGGATGAAATCTTCACCTTTACCCATACACATAATCACAATAGCATTTATACGATTATGTCGATGTCTTATATACGAAGTTCAAAAGATAAGCGTTATACTTCGTATTATAATTTCTTAACACTATGTCTACTAGAGTATAATCATTCGCAGCTTCAAGTAGCTTATGTTTTCAATATAGCACGACTTGAAAGATACGTTAGGAATGAAACAGTTCAAGTCACGATATTACTAACCTCAAGAGGAAGGATGATGTCGTCGATGTAGCTTGTTACTTCTTCACATTCTTCAAGTCTTCGAGTAATACTTGTATGTCTCATAATCCTAATCTTTCTAGCCTAACCTGTACGAATTTGTCTCTAGTATATAATCAAGCGACTCTTTAATTGAGTTTTGATTCACTAAAACATGACAACCAAACTTGATATACCAACGCTTGGTGGGTTCAACCGAGCTATGCTCTAACAATCTCCCCCTTTGTCAATTTTAGTGACAAAACTCTTAATACATATGGATAAACAAATTACATAAAATTCATTATGCATATGCTTGATTCCAAGTTTCAACATCACAATACCCTGCATATATTCAATCCATAAATGTCGTTGTTGACATTTAAATAACAAAGCTAATACTCCCCTAAAGGTGAGATAGGTAGATTTTCAATCCGCACATCTTTGTTATTTCCCATTTGTAGTCCAAATAACTACAATCATCATATGATATGTTTCTCCCCCTTAGTCAATGCTTTACTCTTTCGTTAGATATAACGTTTAAGCAAAATTTCCCTTTCCTAAGTGATTACAAACCACTTGTTTACTCCATATATTTCTCCCCCTTTTTGTCACAAAATGACAAAGGTCCAAGCAAATACCAAAACCGAAAGGATATTACAAATCTAAAAGAATTGTACAACCTATAAGAGTTAAACACGAAGGTTTCACATACCATTTTAGATAACCAATATCAAAACCGAAACTACAAGTAATTTGGTTTTAATATGTTATCAAGGAAACAATTGCCCGAAGCAATTTTCCCTAATAGTTTAACAAATTGACTAAGAAACTTAGTTCCCTTGCTAAACCGATTGCACAAACACAATCGCTTATTTTGATAAGACCAAAATAAAGATCAGAATTAACTTTATTTTTCTCATCACGCTCTAATTATTCAGACAATAACTTATACCTTTCACTTTAGACAAGACAAATACTAGATTAGTTAACTAATATTTCTTGTCAAGGCATTCGATTAGACTTTTGTGTTGGCTCAGGATGTTCTGAGCAGAAGTTTAAGTAAAATGGTTGCAGAGAACAAGATAATTAACTCCTATGGTCAATTACAGAGGTGTTCATCCTACTCAAATTTTGTTTGATGATGATGTTTTTCTTTTCTTCAATGGTCATAAAAGTAATATACACAAGGTAATGAAGCTACTTAGTGACTATCAAGTTTCTTCTGAGCAAGTGATTAATCCAATGAAGAGAAAGCTTTGTAGGGCTAGTAATCTAAACTAGGAAGCAACAAATAGCAAATGAGATGAAGATGAACTTATCCCATTTCCCTGATAAGTATTTAGGAGTGATGTTAAAACCTGGTGCTGTGAAATCTAGTACTGTATGGGGGGGGGGTGGAACAAATTCAGAGCAGGTTGGCAGGGTGGATCGGGAGAATGCTGTCCTTTAAAGACAGATTAACCCTTGTTAAATCAATCTTGAGCAGTATCCCTATTTATAACTGCTCGTTATACAAATGTCCAAAGGAGTGTAGTGAAGATCTCGGGAAAGACTTATAAGAAATTTTCTATGGACAGGGGATCCATATGAGAGGAAGAGTATAACTTTGAATTGGGAAGAAACCTGTACACCAATGGATGAAGGTGGATTAGGAATCAGGAGAATTGAAACAATAAACAAGGCATTACTAATGAAGCTGTTATGGAAAATACAAAACTCTGAGGCAGAGTGGGCAAGGTTTATGAGAGAAAAATTTACAAATAAAAATGGTGAATGGATTACAGGGTACAAGAAATCATCTGTCTGGCCTGGTTTGATATGGGTGATTGATGCAGTAGAACAACATACTAGATGGATAGTTGGCTCAAGTGAAAGTATCTCAGTTTGGAGTGATTTTTGGGCAAAAGAAAAGCCTTTGAAAGAGATTTTTGTAGAAGATGAGTATATGTTACAGAATAAAAATATGATTGTTGCTGATTTGATATCTAATGGAGAATGGTTGATTCCATCTAGAATGCTGCAATACATTAAGGTGGAAGATTTTCCTGTGCTTTCTAAACAACAGGATATGAGGGTGTGGACTGGAACAATGTCAGGAGATTTTACAGTATCATCTGCAGTGGAATTGATTAGGGAACATTATCCAAAGAAAGTATGGACAAAATCTGTATGGCACCTTATTTTACATCCAACTACAGCAAGCAATGTGTGGAAGTTGGTGAGGGGGATTTGTGCAACTGATGACAAAAGACAAATAAAAGGTACTCATTTAGCCTCTAAGTGTTACTTTTATGGTGAAAGTATAGAAACTCTGGAACATATTTTATGGTATCGTAATTTTATTGATTAATTTGAAATGGCTTGGTGGAGTTTTTTTATTCTGCAACCCTAACTCTTATGAGGAGGTAAGGAATTTGGCTAAAACAAAAAGTGGTGCTATAAAAGAATTATGGATCCTTGTTGCATCAATTACAATGATGGAACTGTGGTTTCTCAGGATTAGAATTTGCTTTGATGAATAAAAAGTTGATCTGTACAAATTTAAAGGTAGAGTGATTCAATATACTAGAGATTGTGCAGTGAGACTCGGAAGTTATATGTGGGATTGCAGCTATGACTACATGATTTTCAAGTTTTTTGATTTGAATAGACAACCAATAAAAGTGCGAAAATTATTGAAGTAAGATTCTTTCTCCCAACAATAAATGAAACACTTATATGTTGTGATGGAGCTGCAAGGGGTAACCTGTGTTGGGTTGTGGTTTTGTGAGCAAGAGATGAGCGGTGGGGGATTTATTTTTTGAAGCAAAGGGTATTGGAGTAGCAACTAATTTCATTGCCGAACCGATGGCCATTGTGGAAGCTACTGAATGGGCTATCCAAAACAGTAAGTTAAACTTACTCATCAGTTCGGATTCACAAGCTTCAGTGAGTGCATATAGCACTGGTAAGCTTCCTTGGTTCCTGAAAGTAAGATGGAGTAGAATAAAGGAACAAATAATAAGTTTGAGGTTTGTACATAGCCTGAGGGAAGTGAATTTTTCTGGTGATGCTATGGCTAAGCAGGGGGCAGGGCTAGAGAGACGGGTGAATATAAGCTACACCACTAAACCTAGTTTCATTCCGACTTTAGAATCACCCGAAAAAATCTACTACGATTTTGTTAATCGGTTGTTTGTTTTGTTGGGCTTAGGGCCAAAATGTTCCGTGACTTAGTTTGGGTTGTATTTTGCTTTTTTGGTAAAATCTCCTATGTAACTACTTGGATGTAGTGATCTTATTTTACTAATAAATAAAATTGATTAAGCAAAAAAAAAGACTTGAATAACCGAATCCTTTACTTTGATAAGTCGAACTAAGATCAGAATTAACTTAGTTTCTCTTATCCGGAATCGAATTGGACTAAACAAATGATCCTGTATTTTGTTAAGCCATAAATAATACATACAAACCAAATAAATTGACTTGCACAATCATTTCTCTTAACCGGAAGCAATTGAAACAAACATAGACATTAAAGCACCGCAATTGCACCGAAATTTCGTTAAGTCTAAAACAATTGATACCAAACAATGAAGAAAGATATCAAACCAGTTTTTCTTAACCGGAAACAATTGAATCACACACATAAATCCATACACAAATAAGGGAATAAACATCAATTGTACTGAATTTTTTTAAGAAAAAACAAAATATATGCAATAAACTCAAGCTTTTCTTAAACAGGAAAACGATTAACTAACAAATTCGTTACCTCAGATTTCGCATCCTCTTCTCCCCAGAAAGTTATATCATTAAGTGCAAGTTAAAGTTATAACTCTCCCCCATTGTGTAGTCATCCTCTCGCAAGAACAAAATAACAACAACAACAACCTTTACCAGAGAAAGGTTGAATCGGTTTTAACTAATGCGTGCCAATAGCAAAAGTTGAAAACCCCGAAACACATATGCTTTTATGTCAAACACAAATCGATTTAACATATTGTGAGTTTTTCACATATGATTTTCAATCGGAACACCTTATGATCCTTTGATAAAGCCTACCAACATGGGCTAGAACTTAATCCCGCTAAATCAAAAAGCCACACAAACCATAAGGGTTCACACATCATATGAGATCGAATATTAAGGTTAAGAAAACCGAAATCAAACATCCCATAAACACATGGAAATAATATAAAGCATTCAAGCACATGCTATGTAATCGAAAAACTATCACAAGAAAAATTATAAACTAATAATTTTATTCATAAATAATAGATAGTTTTATTCAGCAATAGACCTTATACAATAATTGAAATAAATCAAAAACTGATGTCTATTTTGTTTGTATTAAGTATTACAGCAAATAACTTAATCTCTAGTGGTGCTCTTATTGTTCACTGAAGTTTCTTCAATGTTCAAACTGTTGAAGCATGTCTCCAGGGACTTGTCTACAACCACTTCATGTTTCTCAAGTTTTTCAACTTGAACCTTCATACCCGCAAGATCAGGTTTTGTTTCATCAATTCTATCCTTGAGCCAATCTTGATGACGGATCGTCATTATGAGGTTAGTTCTTAGTTCTTCAAAGCCTTGGATATAATCAATCATACTATCAGAACGTATCCACTTGGTCTTTTTTGGATCTTGAAGGTTGTAAGCCAACAGACATGACTCATCTTGAGATTCGGTAGAACTATCAGAATCATAATCAGACATGATTTTTGATATGATTTTCTTCTTCCTTTATGTATTGATGTATTGATTCCTTGACAATCCTTAACCTTTTGAGCTTCCTCCTTATTGACCTTTGTGATACTGTGAGTTATTGGAGGCATGCTACGTATTTAAATAAGGATTGATCAGGGTTTATTAATACAAGCAAGAGTTTGTTTCTCTTAAGAAGAGACAATTTTCAGACCAAAAATACTTGGAAAATTCCGAAAATATATACAAAATATATTTTGTTTCCTTTGTCCGAACTTATCACGTTGGAAGATTTATTAAAATTCGAAAATTTCAACCTAATTTTGGAAGATCATGATAAACATGAACATTTTTAGACAAAAATGGATTCGCAGTTATCCAGTGATTGTCACACACATTTTTTTTATACAAACTAAAAAAAATGTGCTCTTATTTTTATGTGCTTCTCATCTCAAAAGTATGAGCATGAACAAGGATGAGAGTGCACTGTCTCCATACAACTAGGTTGCATCGGAGTAAGCCTTTTCTTGCTTACAACGAGTATCAGAAACATAGTTCATGTTTCTCTTTGGAAATTTCTGCCCAAAGTATTTTCTCCCAAGAAGATAATCCTTCCTTGATCCAAAGATATGATCATGTAGAGAAACAGTAGTGATGTGAGAATTTTCAGAGATTGATAAATCTCTCTTAATTCTGTCAATGAGATTGTCATAAGATTTTCTCATTCTAAGGATTTCCTTATGATGCACATCAGCCTGATTACTTGAAACAATTATTGGAAATTCCCGATTGTTTCCTTCGGCAGAGATTCTCTCTTTCCCTTTTTTCTGGAATCGTTCTTCATGTAAACAAGGACTGTTTCGACATGAGTGGGGAGGAACCTTTTTCCATCAGCGATTATCAACTCTTATAACAGATTGTTTTGAGTTGACCTTGTTGGATTGAGGTATATTATGTCTTTCTACTGAGGAATGATCTTTAGTTTTTTTAAGACTAGAAACTTCTTTCAATACTTTTACCACTGTATTTTGAAGAAGTATAAATTTCCTGTCAAGTGACTGAAAGTTTTATTCCTTAAGATTACTTTCACGGAATCGGTTCAAAGTTTCCTTTGGACAAGATTTCGTTTGATCATCATTAGATATAGAAGGTGGTTTCTCATCCTCTTCAGACTTGGTGTAGTTAGGCAGACTACCATCATCATGATATGTTTCAGATGTGACTAAACCGGTTTTATCACAGTCTGTAAAAGTCGAACAAGGACTTTTAGTTTCTTCATTGTCAGAAAAAATTAAAACAACATCATCAGTCAGAGTCACGGGATGATTATCTTGATCTTGAATAAGAGATTTACCAATGGCTTCTAATTTGACAATGAGATCCATATTCTTTTTGGCTAGAGTATTTAGTTGAATGTATTTTTCTCTGATCTCATTCTTAAGAAGATTAGAGTATGTCTTTAATATTAACATCCGTGTAGACAGAGATCTTATTGGCTTTAGGAGTTTTATCAACTCTTTATCAGAATCTTCTTTTCTATCAGAGATAAACTCAGATGTTTCTATAACTCCTGGATCATGAGTTAATGAAGTTGTAACATCTTCAACATTTGAGTACACATACTCTTGCATAATGTTAACTGAATCATACATAGATTCAATTCTTATAGGTTGGATCTCACCAAACACAGATTGTTAGATCTTTTCGTGTTTGCGTGCTCTGATACCAATTAAAAAACGAGGTACCCAAATATACCACAATCTTAAACTTTTCCACCTGTAAGTCCTCTTACCGAAAGTGATTGTCTATGGACCGAGTCGAGACAATACAACGAATCGGTATTCACACTTTGTGTGATCGTCTATGGATACGAGATCGAGACAATACAACAATCAAAGTGTGATTACTTGATAATAGGTTCATACTTAACCAAACTCTATAGGATCACTATCAAGTAATACGGAGTTAACTTTTGTGTAATTTACTTTAAATTATAAGAACAACAATTATAATTGCGGAAAATAAAAGTAAATGACACAACAAGATTTTGTTAACGAGGAAACCGCAAATGCATAAAAACCCGGGACCTAGTCCATAATTGAATACTCTCTTTAATTAAGCCGCTATACAAAATCAAACCAACCCATTATAGTTGAGACCAAACAACTAAACCTATAGTTCGCCTAGTTTCTTAAGTATCCTCAAGCTCCCGAAATTCGATAAGTTCACGCACCGGAACAATTCCTTTGGACCTAATTCCAAACGTAAAAGGAACAACAAATCTGTTCGGTAACAACTCTATTCAATCACAGTGATATGAGTTAGACAAAGGCTCTTCTGTTTAATCCAATAAACTCCTTTATCGGGTTTAGACCTATCTATCCAACAACTACCAAAGTAGCAGAGTTTAGATAATGCAATCAAAAATAGGATCTATCAAGATACTATATAATGATGCTGATCTATGTAACTAATCAATCAAATCTATCAAGGATAAACCGATTATAGTTGGATCCCAGCCGATCAAGTTTTGTGCACACCAAAGATTATAAACCCAATAAGAAATCTTCTTTGTCTTCAAATCTTATTTAATATTCAATAGACACCTGCACACCACAACTTGAATCTCTTGTGATCAATCACGCCTGTAACGGAGTCCGTTAACAATGGATTATCACAAGACTTCTTTAGATCTACAACAGGTTCTAAAGATCCCGTCGACACTTCGATCTAGTTTGAGTGAATCTTATATTAGAAGAGAAGATTCTCAAGAATAAAAAAACTAGGTGCAATCAAAGTTCAACAACCGTGAGTCAATCAAATCAAATCAATCGAAAACTAATAATACAGCAATTATCTAGTTTCCCACTAACGGTACTCGTAGAGCTTCTTGATCCCACATAAGTCTTTAAACGAGCGGTCGTAAAATATTTCGCCTAATTAGGGTACTTTCCTCTCCGAATAGACGGCTCCACCAGTAACACACAACAAGGTAGTTTTGTGGCTCTTAGGATAGATTGCATGAAATGCAAACTTGGGTATTTATAGACCAAGGAAGTTTGGACACCAAGGAATTTCCAAAACCAAAATATTCTTAAGATATGCAATATATTTCCAAATTGGTTTGCATGCATTTTAATTGCTGGTGATTAAAAGCATATAAAATTAATAATCTTAATTAAAAGATTCCCAATTTATTTCGGTCCGGGATCTCCTTTAGTTATTAAGGAATATCTTTGAACAATAAAAAATAAGAGTTACTGAACATGTTCAAAGTATGTTGACATCTTTTTCTTTGTAAATCCTTTTTCATATTTACAATCTTGGAACCGATTATACCACACTTCCAAACAAGTTAGAACTAGTATATCTGATTTCCAAGAACTATGTGATTGATCAAATATCAATACACTAATCATGGGTTTACGGTTGTACCAAACACAAGGATCGGCTCTACCTTAATATGGTTACCGGGACCGGTTACATCGCTACCTGGATCGATTACGTCAATTACCGGACCGGTTACCATATTTTCATGGTATTACTTGTGATTGGTTACACTAGTCACTAGGATCGGTTACACCAATTACCAGGACTGGTTACGCCAATTACAAGGATCGATTACAACTCTTTTGTGATTGGTCATACCAATTACCAGGATCGGTTACACCAATTACAAATATCGATCATATCATCTAAGGTGATCACTTAGGATCAGTTACACTTATAAAAGTCATACCAATACTTAAGTCAGGCATTGTGACTAGTTTTACCAAGATACATAACAAGTTATGATCGGTTCTACTAACTCACACATATTGGTAATCAAAAGATATGCAATGAATAACAATAACAATAAGCCTAGTGATTTCCCTTTCGATTCATAAAACAAGTTCATGAATGTACTTCCTTTAAACGAATGTAAACATTGTTTCCTAGGATGAAATCTTCACCTTTACCCATACACATAATCATAATAGCATTAATACGATTATTTCGATGTCTTATATACGAAGTTCAAAAGATAAGCGTTATACTTCATATTTTAATTCCTTAACACTATGTCTACTAGAGTATAATCATTCGTAGCTTCGCAGTTATGTTTTCAATATAACATGACTTGAAAGATACGTTAGGAATGAAACAGTTCAAGTCACAATATTACTAACCTCAAGAGGAAGGATGATGTCGTCGATGTATCTTGTTACTTCTTCACATTATTCAAGTCTTCGAGTAATACTTGTATGTCTCATAATCCTAATCTTTCTAGCCTAACCTGTACGAAGTTGTCTCTAATATATAATCAAGCGACTCTTTAATTGAGTTTTGATTCACTAAAATATGACAACCAAACTTGACATACCAACGCTTGGTGGGTTCAACCGAGCCATGCTCTAACAGGTTCCAAGATTGTAAATATGAAAAAGGATTTACAAAGAAAAAGATGTCGACATACATTGAACATATTCAGTAACTTTTATCTTTTATTGTTCAGAGATATTCCTTAATAACTCAAGGAGATCCCGGACCGAGATAAATTAAGAATCTTTTAATTAAGGTTATTAATTTTATATGCTTTTAATTACCAGCAATTAAAATGCATATCTCTGGAAAATAAAAATTGGTAATGTGCATTTACTAATTGGAGATTTTCTAGTGATATTTCGGTAATATTAGACAGAGCATTTCCAGGAATTATGAAATCCGTTTTTGGAAATATATTGCATATCTTGAGAATATTCGGTTTTGGAAATTCCTTGGTGTCCAAACTTCCTTGGTCTATAAATACCCAAGTTTGCATTTCGAGCAAACTATCCTAAGAGCCAAACAAAACTACCTTGTTGTGTTGTTACCGGTGGAGCCGTCAATTCGAAAGGAAAGTACCCTAATTAGGCGAATCTCTTACGACCGCTCGTTTAAAGTCTTCTGTGGGATCAAGAAGCTCTACGAGTACTGTTGGTGGGAAACTAGATAATTGCATTATTATTAGTTTTCGATTTGATTTGATTGACTAACAGTTGTTGAACTTTGATTTCACGTTTATTTATTCTTGAGAATATTCTCTTCTGATATAGGATTCACTCAAACTCGATCGAAGTGACGACGGAATCTTTAGAACTGTTTGTAGATCTAAAGACGTCTTGTGATAATCCATTGTTAACAGACTCCGTTCTGTGCGTGATTGATCACAAGAGATTTAAGTTGTGGTCTGCAGGTGTTTATTGAAGATTATAGAAGATTTGAAGACAAAGAAGATTTCTTATTGGTTTCATAATCTTTGGTGTGCACAAAACTTGATCGGCTGGGATCCAACTATAATTGGTTTATCCTTGATAGATTTGATTGATTAGTTGCGTAAATCGGCATCACTATATAGTATCTTGGTAGATTCTATATCTGATTGCAATATCTAAACTCTGCTACTTTTGTAGTTGTTGGATAGATAGATCTAAACCCGATAAAGGAGTTTATTAGATTAAACATAAGAGCTTTTGTCTAACTCATATCACTGAGATTGAATAGAGTTGTTACCGAACAGATTTGTTGTTCCTTTACTGTTTGGAATTAGAACCAAAGGAATTGTTCCAAAGGCGTGCACTTATCGAATGTCTCCAAGCGCATGGATACCGAAGAAACTAGGTGAACTATAGGTTTAGTTGCTTGGTCTCAACTATACGAAGTTGGTTTGATTTTGTATAGCGGCTTAATTCCGAGAGTATTGATTCCGGGACTAGGTCCCGGGTTATTCGCATTTGCGGTTTCCTCGTTAACAAAATCTTGCCGTGTCATTTACTTTTGTTTTCCGCAATTATAATTGTTGTTATTATAATTTAAATTAAATTACACAAACGTTAACTCCGTATTACTTGATAGTGATCCTATAGAGTTTGGTTAAGTTCGAACATATTATCAAGTAATCACACTTTGATTGTTGTATTGTCTCGACTCAGTCCATAGACGATCACACAAAGTGTGAATACCGATTTGTTGTATTGTCTTGACTCAGTCCATAGACAATCACTTTCGGTAAGAGGACTTATAGGTGGAAAAGTTTAAGATTGTGGTATATTTGGGTACCCTCATCTTTTCACTTTTGGGTATTGCTGGAGCGGTCGATGGGAGTCTAACTTTCTAGGATAAAAGTTTCTCCCAATATTACAATTTTCCAAATGGTGGAGGTGGTGGTGCTATTGCTGCTGCTGGTTTCCGAACACTTTCTGGCTATGAATATTGAATACCTTTGTTATCATAGTTTACATGCACATATGACCTTCGCTTGCTAAGGCTTGGGTCTGGCCTTCCAACGTGGCCTAGTGAATTGTTGTTGTACAACTGCCTTTTTTCTTCCAAGGCTGCTGGATAAGTTTTTGAAGTGACAAGGTGTTGATAGTGTATCGCCGAAAGCATTCTAATTCTTTTGTTGCGCATTTTCCTGCACCAACAGTGTACCTTTAGAGCGGATGGGAGTTGACAGTGTATCGCCTGGAGTACTTGAATTTTCATGTTTCATGTGACAGCCTACTCTTAGAGTGACAAGAAGTTGGCGGTTTTTAACTGCAGCATCAAGACTTGTCTAGTTTTCTTCAACGACGTACCTTCCTTATCAAGATGGTTGATTTTTGGAAAATCATGTAACGATAAAGGACAAGAGGCGCTTTTGAATATTTTATTTTCCCCGTTTATGTAAGTTGATTCTTATAATGGATGAGTCACTTTAAGTTTGTTCCTGGTTCGTTGGGATTAACTGCGGATGAAATAAGTTGTTGTATTGCCTCCGTGGCAATATTTAGGGAGTCGCTTCTTCCCGCTGGAGACGCTTTTTTGCTTTTGTAGCGGTGATTCATACACTGTTATTCTTACAATAGTTATAATAGGAATTAGTGAAAATCTAATGGATTATTACATAACAAGGAAAATACTAGTAACAAACAAACAAGGAAAATAATAGTAATAAACAAAGAAAGATTGATTAAAAAAGGGATGGTTTTTTTAATACCTCTGTTTGACTTGGTAAGTCCCATGGGCATTGTGAATTCATTCTCCACTTCTCTGTTGTTAATAATGTCTGAACGCGTACTTGAGTGGCCAAAACACCTTTCCTCCCCATAATCTATAAAAAGGAAACCACAACCAACATATTGCCGAGCTAGTGTAGATAATGAATCAAAAGTGACGGCATGTAAAGAACTTCACTTGCACTATAAACAAAATCAAAATTAGCGGAATACTCTATAAGGAAAAATAAAGAATGTATAGCATATAGAGAACCCATTTTTCAGATAGGAAATCAAGAAAACATAATACAAATCTTACGGGGGAAGCTGACATAATTTTACTCTTACAGTCCACGCATGACCTATAATCCCATATAATTGACATTAACACTGTAGAACTCTAAACCCTAGACAGGGAACACAAGAAAATAAAATTAATTGAGTAAAGTAAAAGACAACATAAAAAGTTGAAAATATAACTACAAGACAACATCAAAAACAAAATTAAAGACTTTTAATCATACAAAACTAAACTCGAATAATATTCTCACTTTGAATTAGGAAAATGCATAGGAAATCCGGAAAACATCATAACCAAAAATTAATAAATCAAGTTTTAGCCTAATTCGGGGATACTGCTACAGGATTGTAAGGACCCTCAAGCTCGTCAACGCTATTAGACCAGTTAAAAGACGAATTAGCCGTTAATGACTCGATTAGTTAGATTTTAGTTATTAGGAATTAATCTAACTATAATTTAGATACTAAACTAGTATCATTAGGTAGGTCTCGAAAAGTTATGTGCAATGAACTACCCAAACGTGTCATTCGGATACCGGACGAATCAGAAATCATCGGATTCTTGTGAAGGGCAAAATAGTAATTTTGCTTTAGACCGACCTGGCTGCCCTTATCCAAGTCAGTGGGTGCCTCATTATTTTCGTGGGTCTTATCCAAATCTTACGTAAGAGAAATTCTTTTTCTCTTCTTCTTTCTCTTTCTTTCTCTATTTTCTCTGTTCTTCGTCTCTGGTTCTTCTGTGAGAGGATTATGAGGTTGTGAAGTCGCTAATCTTAATAGGAACACGAGGTGATGAATGTTTTTAGTGGTGTTCTTGTTGGTTGATCGTGAGAAGTATAAGATATGACGTTTTGTAGAGAAAACAAAAAGTTAGGGTTCGGTTTGAGTTCAAGATATGAAAGAATTGATTAATTAAAGACGGATTTGAGTGGTTGGTGATGAAGAACAAAAATGGTTGGTGTTAATTTGTTGTGATAACACAACAAATGATAATCAGAAGAGATAGAATTTGGTGATAAACACCTCCCAAATCAGAGATTCAGGCCAAATCTGTGCTAATAGTAGCGCAGCCAAGAAGAACAATTTTCATTTATTTTCTGACTAACTAAGAAGAGTCTCTCTTACAGCATAAATAACCCGATGATTAACCCTAATCGCTCCCCAACAGATTCATTACACGCGTCATTTATCTAACGGTCATTAAACAGTCCAATAACTAACATCAGAAAGTTATAACTACACTCATTTAGTTTAATTAAGTCACCTAAATGGCTAGCCCTAACTGTCACACTGTGACATTGCCTCCCTCTGAAAATTATCCTTGTCCTCAGGATAAACTTTGGGTAGTGAGCTCCGACATCGGAAAGATCTTCCCAAGAGGCGTTTTCACAGTGAGGAGTTGGACCATTGGATCAAGATCTATCTGACTAACCTCATAGGATAGTTCTGGTACGCAAGATCTTCTCAGGTAACATTATGATCTAGATAGAATGATCAACAACTGGTAGTGTTGTAGAAGGAACGTGTTTCATGCCAATATGATTCTTGAGCTGAGAGACGTGGAACACAGGATGAATACGAGCTTGAGAAGGTAATTGTAACTTGTATGCCACCTTACCAATCTTCTGTAAAACAGGAAATGGACCATAGAACTTTGAAGATAGTTTAAAACTCTTTCTCAAGGATAAATATGCTTGTCTGTATGGTTAGAGCTTGAGATATACTAGGTCACCCACTTCAAATGGTCGATCTGTTCTGGACTTATCTGCATACAGTTTGATTCTCTCTCGAGTTGTGTGTAGAGTATTCTTTGAGAATATCAAGTAGAGAATCTCTCTCCTTTAAGTAGGTTTCCACTGCATCAACAGAAGTAGTGTCAGATGTAGGAAATGCCAAATGGGGTGGTGCATACCCATATAATGCATGGAATGGTGAAAATTTTAAGCTAGTGTGATAACTGGAGTTGTACCACCACTCTGCCAGAGCTAACCAATCACTCCACTTGCCTGGTCTATGTCCCGTCAAGCATCTTAGATAATTCTCCAAACAAGCATTCACTCTTTCAGTTTGGCCATGCGTGCGTGGGTGGTATGCGATCGAGGTTGATACTTGTGCCCAAAGCTTTCAATAATTCTTGCCGAATTTGCTTGTAAACATTTTATCTCTCTCGAGACAATAGAGGAGGGTAGTCAGCTTGAAAACTTGAGTGAGGAAGGCATGAGCTACAGAAGCAGTTGTATAGGGGTGCTGAAGGGCAATAAAATGAGCATATTTGGTTAATCTATCCACAACAACCAGTATGAAACTCTTTTTGTTGCTTACTGGTAGGCCTTCTATGAAGCCCATGGTGATATGTTGCCAAGCTTGAGCTGGTGTTGGAAGTGGTTGAAGGAGGCCAGCATTAGATGAGTGGTTACTCTTATTCCTTTGACAAACATCACATTGAGAAACAAACTGCACAATATCTCTATGCATGCCTGTCCAATAAAAGTGACTCCTAGCTCTTATATAGGTAACTTGAATTCCTGAGTGTCCTCCCACGGCAGATGCATGAAGTGATTCTAGAAGTGATTGTCTGACATTTCCATTTGCACCAATATAAAGTTTAGTCTTGTACCTTAAGATTCCTTCCTTGTATGTGTAGTTAGGAATGCTGGTAGGGTTGACAAGAA
Organism: Papaver armeniacum; assembly: GCA_023531295.1. NCBI lineage: Eukaryota > Viridiplantae > Streptophyta > Magnoliopsida > Ranunculales > Papaveraceae > Papaver > Papaver armeniacum. Next base: position 289,605 of record JAJJWW010005554.1, read on the forward strand.
GAGCAGCAATGAGATGGTTTGCTTTGGTATCATTCACATAACTGCTGGTAACTTCTTGAGTCCAAGTTGGTGCAGAGGTGAGCATTGAATGACAAGTAGCAGAATCAGCAGGTCTTCTTGAAAGAGCATCAACAACTATATTCTCAGATCCCTTTTTATATTGGATGTCATAATCAAAGCCCAATAGCTTGATGAGCCACTTTTGTTGTAATGTTGTTTTTATTTTCTGCTCTAGAAAGTATTTAATACTTTGATGATCAGTTTTGATAGTGAACTTGTTGCCCTGTAAATAATGTCTCCATCTGTAAACCGCCATAACAATTGCCAGGAATTCTTTTTCATAAGTAGATAGTGCCATAGCTCTGGATCCCAATGGTTTACTGAAGTAGGCAATGGGTTTTCCTTCTTGGAGTAAGACAACACCAAGACATGCATCACTAGCATCACTTTCAACCAAAAATGCTTTAGTGAAGTCTGGAAGTGCCAGGATAGGTGTATTGCTCATTGCTTGTTTGATCTGCTCAAATGCAGTTGTTGCAGCTGAAGTCCACTGAAAGGAGTTTTTCTTGAGAAGATCAGTGACAGGTTTACTGATAGCACCATAACCTTTCACAAATTTTCTGTAGTAACCAGTGAGGCCAAGAAAACCCCTTAATTTTTTTATGGTGGCAGGTAGTGGCCAAGATTTCATGCAGGCAATCTTATTAGGATCAGTACAAACACCCTCAGTGGTAATGATGTGACTCAAATATTCCAAGGAAGATTGTCCAAAAATGCATTTAGACAATTTTGCAAATAGCTGGTGTTGTCTGAGTAAGGAAAAAAACAATCTTCAGGTGCTCCAAGTGCTCCTCCATGCTAGAGCTATATATGAGAATGTCATCAAAGAAGACAAGGAAAAATTTTCTCAACAATGGCTGAAAAATTTCATTCATGGGAGATTGGAATGTAGCATGTGCATTTGTAAGGCCAAATGACATGACCTTGAACTCATAATGGCCATGGTGAGTCCTAAATGTTGTTTTGTGAATATCCAAGTCATGAACTCGATCTGGTGATAGCCAGCTCTTAAATCAATCTTTGAAAGGAACATGAAACCCTTTAATTCATCCAGCAGCTCATCCACAATGGGAATATGAAACTTGTCTTTTATAGTAATACTATTGAGTTTCCTATAGTCAACAAAAAATCTCCATGAATTATTTTTCTTTTTCACTAGAAAAATGGGAGATGCAAAGGGACTATGGCTAGGTTGAATAAGACCAGAATGGAGCATTTCTTACACTAGTTGTTCCACTACACCTTTTTGTATGTATGGACATTTGTATACTCTTAAGTTAACAGGTGTGGATTGAGGTTGTAAAGGTATTGTATGGTCCAAACTTCTCTTTGGTGGCAGTTTTGTGGGTTCTTGAAAAATATCATGAAATTCTTCTAACAAGGGAAGTATGGCAGGAGGGGTTGTAGGTGGAGGATGAGTGGGTGAGATAGAAAGAAATGGCCTACAATGCCATGAGCAGTTTTGGAGAAAAATTTCTTGACTGAATTGCCACTCATTAGTAGTAAGGAGGAGGCCGAAGTAGCACCCACTACACCATTTTTTAGATATTCGCAACGGCCTCTGGCCGTTGCTGACTGGGGTCGCAACGGCAGATCCCTGTTGCAAAACACGGTGTTGTATTTTTTCGCAACGACATAAGCTTTGTTGCGACTCTCGGTCAGCAACGGGGATTCACAACCGCACTTGCCATTGCGAATTTGTTAATTCGCAACAGAAGCATGTCGTTGCTAAGCTGTTGCTAATTACAGGAATACCCCTACCCAGAATTATATATTATTGGTTCTGGTTCTAATTTATTGGTTCTGTGTTCTAATTTAGCAATAGACCTACGACGTTGCTAATTTTTAGCAACAATAAAAAAAAAGGTCAAGTCTTCGTTGACCTGGTCAAAATCCATTTCCCCAAAATTTACCCCCCTGCAGTTACCCAGTTCCCCATATTCATCACTTCCACAAATATATTAACTACAATGTCATTCATTCAATGGACATACAAAACTATATTATATGATGAAAAGAGGATTCTTAATTCAATTGAAGTTAACAAAAAGTATGAGTATTTGATACAAATGTATACTAAGTATCGCAACAAACTAGTGCACACATAGAAACTTAGTTGCTAAGTTCAGTTCATAGAAAGTTATGAAATTCCTAAGTTCTTCTTACTTAAATCACTATAAGGAGATACTACATAAACTTACAAATCTTGCAGCTGCTCCTACATAAACTTACAAATCCAGTATGCTTCAACTATGTCGTTATCTCATCTTCAAACTTTGAACTGCATAAAGTTATAAAGATTGAGTCAAAGACTAATAAAGAAATAATAGGATATATAAGCAAATCAAAAGAACCCAAATACTTCGCACTAAAACGTAGCTCATGCAAGAGATTGATAGTATCAAATTACACTCAAATTTACATCGGCTACTAGTTTACCTCAAAATAAAAAAAAACCACCTTCTTGGTTTCTCTTCATTACACAGCAAAACTACAATGCTACAAAAAATTTGGACACCCTAATTCCATCAAACACAACAAACATCTAAAAACTAACTAAGTTTGAGTAAACTAACCATACCCAAATCACGAAAACAACAGAAACCCTAGAAATTGAAAGAAGAAGGAAGAAGATGAATACCCATATATAGATATGAAAAGAGAATCTTACGTTTTTCATGAAGTTGGCAAGCATCTCCTCTAATTGTGTGACCATATTCTGAGTATTCAAGAGTTGATCTTCCACTCATAAACGGGAAACTCTGTCTTCTTGGCACTTGTTCTCATTCAGCTTTCGTTGCTCATGCAATTTATCAACAACTTTAGTGGATTAACATATTTAGGCTTCTGAAAGGAGGTCGGATGACTTCCAAACTTTCCAGCACCTCCAACTGGAGTTCTTAAAGCCAATGTCAGCAAATCGATGTTTCCATCACAAACTAGGGACCCATCGTCTACTTGCTTTTCAGTTCATCCTGCGTAAATTGAAAATTAGACATTTCGAATAACTTCAGAGTATATAGCATCATACAGATGTGCAAAGGATCTCTTTTTGGCATCTTTATTCAACTTACGATAATTTATGCTTGTTCTCTGGTAATATCGTCATCATACTCCCCATTTTTGTTCTGACGTGCTTTCTTCCATAGAACACACCTATCAATTTCTTCAGGGGTTACTCCTTCACTTTTTTTTTCTATTATACCAATATTAAAAAGGATAAAGATTGACTTCAGGGATTTCACAATATTATCATCATTAATGAAACTTTACATAAATGAACACATACCATTTTTTTTATCGACAAGATAACTTTTCCGACCCAACCGGTGAGGATGAATGTTCTTCCCATGCCTTTCTGACTGTGATTGATGGAGAGCCTAGAACATATTAACCACCATTACATGATCGGTTAGACATATATATGACGTAGAGCACAAAAGAGATTGATATAATTGCAGTAATCAACATATGCACAAACATATATACAGAAATAAGACACAACGAATGTACTTGACTTAATAAAGCAAATAATTTAGTGTAATAACTGGATAGTATATAGTAAGACATATTGGAAAAGAAGCTTACAACAACTGCGAGGTCCATCTGAACAGGGAGGAAGAACAACAAATGAGAGATAGTATAACCAGGGGATCTGCAATGAGGTGATTAGGTTCGCTAATTACTTTGTGCGTAAGTTTAAAGAAGGTAAAACTAGAAGGAAAATTGAGTAGAGTTCAAGGATAGTTACACTCTGCTGATAAACGAAGACCTGAATGATGAGTACCCAAACGTCAGATTCAGAATTGAGAGTTTGAATAGCACAGATCCTCCCAACTGCGTGAAATGGAAATTGAACTTCAAAAAGGATACACCTGGCAAATGCTCACAATCATTTCGAAAATACCAAGCATTGCAAGAAGTTCCGTAAGATCTTTTTTCTTAACACCAAATTCCTGCATATACCGAGGATATACAAGTTATGCAAGTAAATGAAAGCAGCAACCTCTTTATCATGACCATCAAAAACTATGAAGGTATAGAAAATCGCTATAGGTATCGACTTATCAATATTGTTATCCTCCGTATCTTAAGAAAAAACTATGATATACCCTAGACATATCCAGTCGACTCTCACTAGTGATAAGCTATGGATGAATTTGAGCACAAGATGATTTCTGACCTCTCCAACATTACTTAGTGCATAACCAAGCGTTCCAGCAATGACAAGCGCGTCACCAAGAAAAGGAGCTGACCCACCTGGAAATGATTTCAATTAGTACCCGGATAACTGAACAAACAATATTGCTTAATGCGATATTTCAATCATTGAAGTCGTTATATAAATCCATTCACTTGCTCACTTAATCAACTGAACTGAACTAAGAAAATCAATTATCTGATGATCCACCACAGGCCGAATCCGACAAGAGCACCAAACAAAAACCCACCACACACATAGCTGACATAGACTATATCTAGTCCATATGAATATCCATGTTAAGATCATAACCCATGGTGTTGTCCAGCAATCCAATAATGTGACACTCATAATCGACGAATATTGATAAGCCTTAATTACTTCAAATCAAAACACATTCCAAATTTAGACCAATGATTACACCAAAACACACCCAAATTTCAATTTTGCTACTTATTTCCACCAATAAAACATAAATTCTTCAACTACTTACCCAAAAAAATTGGCTTCAACATCGATAAAACCCAATAAGAGATACCAATACCAAGGTGCCTGCAAAACTAAAGATTCAATTTTTATTCGGTAAAATTGACATATTGATACTGAGTTGATAAACTGACCACCCAACTGTTCTTACCATCAATTTCTGTCGACGGAACCAAATATAATGGCTATCAAGATCATAAGAATCCCGCAATACACATAAGAGACACATCAACAACACGAACTATGGGATGACTAGTAGGAAAAAAATGGTACACCGACACATTTGAGCACAAGGAAAAATTAATGCTTCAGATATAACAGTGTGCGAAGAGACTTACCAATCCAGAATCAAGAGGAACAATACGGAAACCGGAAGGTATGATAGGTGCATCAAAAGAGGAATCCATGGGAGAAAAGATGAGTTCAACACATGTGCTACATCCTCACCTTGAGCATCTGCCGAGAGGACGCCTGCTACTGACCTAGCCTCGACATTGACTGCTAAATATAATCAAATTTCCAATTACACCACTGGCGAAATGCAACTAAGATTTTATATGACAGAAGACATCATTCAAATTCGTTCAACGAGGAGTGAACAAGACCAAGTCAAATATCCTCTTATATGCATAACCCAATAAAATTAAATACTAGTAGTCAGCTAAAAGCAACTGCGTATTCCCATCTATTTGTGTAAACATTGACAATAAAAATTGAAATCAATTGAAAAACACAAAAAAAAAACATGGATACCAAATCATTAGGGGTTAAACAATATAACAAGATCGGACCCCCGATTCATATTTTACTGCAATAAGACCAAATCTAAACCAATTCATAGTTTACTGCAATAAGACCAAATCTAAACCAATACATCTTATTTTACTGAAATAAGACCAAATCCAAACCAATTCATACAACTCCCACATTCCAATGAAACCCTAGGATTCGATAAAACATAAACTTAAATCAATAAAATGGAAAAATAGAATCAGCTAAAACCCTAGAATCGATTAGATTCACATATGAAACCCTAAATCCGAAAGAGAAAGAAGAAATTGAAAAACTGAAATTGAAAAAAAAAACAGATTCACAAATGAAATCGAAAAACTGAAATCAAAGATTAAACCCTAAAATTGATAAACTTAAATAAAAACCCTAGGATTCGATAAACTTAAATCAAAATCTCAAAATCTTAGAAATCAAAATCTTTGAACCTTAAAAATCACAACTGAAACCCTAGATATCAAAATCTGTAAACCCTAAATATTAAGTCAAAGATTATACCTGATGATAGAGTTCTACACGATGATAGAGTTCAGAGATTGAGAAGAGAATAAAGAGCTCAGCAGAGCAGATCGAGATGGAGAGGAAACGAGAGGATAGGATAGGAGAGACAGTCTGTGGTTGTGGCGGAGAAAAAATGAAGATGAAATCGACCAAGGGACAAGATAGTTAGATTGGGAATAAGGGTGGAAAAAAAAATAGAATGCTTGACCAAAGTTTGACTGGGGTGTTTATTGAGTACACTAGGAATTAGAATAGTATCACCAGTTGCATTGCCTGTTAGAGCATGTAATGATATTTCAATGTCAGAGTTTACTGGAGACTCATTTGCCTCCTCAAAAACCTCTTCATCTTCCTCATTATCTTGGGATTCAGTATTGTCAACTTGAAGCATGAAGAGTTTCTGCTTGCCTTTGCAAAAGTGTCCCTGATTGTACACCTCATCACAATTATAACATAACCCCTGAGCTCTCCTCTTATTCATTTTTTCTTGAGATAGTCTTTTAATTGTAGGAGTTGAAGTGGTAGATTTGTGTGTTGTAGTGAACAAAGACTTTGGAGTGGTGGGAGCAGACTTTGGTGAAGTAAGAATGGATTTAGGAGGAAAGGTGGGAGATGAATATTGTCTATTAGAGTTGTAAGGGGTATTGAAGGATTTGGTAAATGAAATAGTGGCAGCATTGGCTAGATGAAGTTTTTGTTCTTGCAGTCTAGCCAGTGAAAAGGAAGCAGCTAGAGTTTGTGGGTGAAACATAGAAACAGATCTTCCTATTTCATCCTTTAACCCACTGAGGAAACTCATGACAAAATAGGACTCACTCAAGGAAGGGTTCATACGTAACATGAAGGCTTTGACTGACTCAAAATCTTCATAGTAATCATCTACAGAAGAGCTTTGAACCAATTTATTGAAACTACCAACAAAATTCTCCTCTACAGGATTTTCGAATCTAGCACAAAGATGGTTAGACAAATCCTGCCATGTAATTCTATGACGATTAACTTGAAAGTTTAGAAACCATTTCTCAGCTTTACCTTCCAAGTAGATTGCAGCGATGTCAACTTTCATGTGTTCTTCAATGTCATTGAGCTCAAAATATCGTTCACTTTTCTGAATCCAGCCTCTAGGATTATCTCCATCAAATCTTAGAAAATTTAGCTTTGGAATGCGATGATGGCGATGAACAAAGTTAGATTGAGGTTGGTGAAAGTAATTGAAGTCATCTTCATCATGGTTATTGGATCCACCTGCATCTTCAGTACAGTTAGTATGGATTGGTTTACGGAGTAACTGGATAAGATTGCGATTATTCTCTTGTAATGTTTCCTTGAAACTAGCCTTTATTGTATCGATCTGAGTAGTAAGATCTGTGGAAAGGGTTTTGAATTCAGATAGGAGTTGAATGATAGCTGCTAAATTAGCATCAACTTTATCAGAAACCTCTTTGAGAGTCATGGTAAAAAAAAAAATTGGGTGGATTGAACGGCTCTGATGCCAATTGTTGTGATAACACAACAAATGATAATCATAAGAGATAGAATTTGGTAATAAACACCTCCCAAATCAGAGATTCAGGCCAAATCTGTGCTAACATGGCGCAGCCAAAAAGAACAATTTTCATTTATTTTGTCACACTAACTAAGAAGAGTCTCTCTTACATCATAAATAACCCAATGATTAACCCAAATCCCTCCCCAACAGATTCACTACACGCGTCCTTTATCTAACGGTCATTAAACAGTCCAATAACTAACATCAGAAAGTTATAACTACACTCACTTAGTTTAATTAAGGCACCTAAATGGCTAGCCCTAACTGTCACACTGTGACATAATTGTTGATATAAAGTTGTTCTTATGAAGAATCACGAAACCAGGTAAATTAGGGTTTCTTTAATTTGAAGATTAAATTTAGGGTTTCTGTTTTGATTGATTTCTTTATGAAATTGAGTTTGTTTTGGTGAATTATTTCTTGGGTTTGTTGTTAATTAGAGTAGGGAAGAGTTGTATAAGGTTTAATTTGGCTTCTTTAGGAAATTGAGATTCGGGTTAGGGTCTAGATGAATCGAAGTTGAGGATTAGGTTTTATGAATTGGGGGAAAGAGAGGAAATATGAATTGTTGATTGAAGCTTCTACAGATAGGAATTATGAAATTAGGGATTGAAGAAGATTTCTGGATTTGGGGAAAGAGTCTAATTGATAGCTAGGGATGTGCTGTTGTTGGTGATTTAGAATTAGAATTCCATGACCTTAGGATGATGGAGTTTGGCTGGATTTTGAGTTGGTGATGCTACTAAAGCTGTTGGTGCTGAATTGGTGAGAACAATGAAGATATAAATGGGTGATGGGACTACAGGCAGTTGTAATATTTGTGTTGATGGAACTGGAATTAGATTATGGCGATGAAGAATTGGGGTGAACTGGTGAAGTTATACCGATGCTGGTGAACTGCAGGGGATATCAACGACTGGTGGAAGTGGAGAATGTAATGTTTGATGGTGGTGTTGCAGATGTTCTTGATTGTTGTGGGACATAGAGGTTATTTTGAATACAAATGGAGATCATGGATGAAGACATAGGTTTTATTTCACTATGGTGGTGAATTGTTGAAGCCGGAAGACTTTTTAAAAGAGGAAATGGTGTTACAGTTGAGCCCTGATGTGTTTGTGTAAAAATGTAAATGAAGAATGTGTTGAACTTGACCTGAGTTGCGGGTTGGAAGTTAGATTAGTGAGTTAGTGTTGTTGCATTTGTGTTTTGGAATGTGTCGTGTGTTGTTGTTGCACCATGATGGTGCAACAGACCCTTTTGGCTGAGCAAAGGCCTTGGCCTATGCAATGGCCTGTTAGTCAGCCCAGTCAGCTCAGCTGACTCAGTGTATCCGACTGAGTTGAATTTGATCAACTCATAACAGACTCATGGACCGAGTTGGACCTGGACTAGTTGACCATTGATTTGCACCTTTGACTGAGACTTAGACTTTGACTATTAGTTAACCTGTGATAAATGGGAGATTTCTCAGACTTTGGATTGTCATGTTGCTAATCAGGTATGGAATTCTGTTAACCCCAACTTTCTTAATAGCTTTAATGGTCTAAGAATAGAGGATTGGATAAGGAACTGGCTTAGAAATGTCTATGGTGGGAACAGAATTTCCATCGAGGCAATGATAATAACTGCAGGCTTTGTGTTATGGCATATCTGGAAGGCTAGATGTGCAGTTATGTTTGACAATATTAGACTGAATGTGGAGGTTCTTATTAGTCAGATTAACAGAGATGTGCAGGATTGGAAAAGTAATAGAGAGATGATTAATTGTCAGCAGAATAGGGTCTCAATACCTAGAAGAATTGAACCTTGGACAACTCCTCCAAATACTTTTGTTAAAATCAATTTTGATGCTTCTTTTTATGAGAATTCTAAAAATATGGGATCTGGACTTATTGTTATTAATGAAACAGGGACAATCCTTGGAGCATGGAGCATTCCAGCAGTAGCAGATGATGAGGAGCAAGCTGAAGCGATAGCAATGTTGGAGGCAATTAAACGGCAAAAAGAATGCAGAAGATTGAAAACTGCGGTTGCAAGGAGATAGTTTGAATGTTGTTAATGCTTTACTAGGAAAAATTGGGTCCATTAAATGGACTAACAACTGCTTTATTAGAGATTGCTTAGAGTTGCTTAAATGTTTTAATAAATGGGAGATTTCTCATGTGCCTAGGACCACAAATAGTGTGGCGAGACATTCTTGCAAAAGATGCAAGTAGTAGTACAAGTGTGTCAGTTGGGAAAGTGATTTCCCAGAATGGCTCGTCTCTCTTGTCAGAGAGAAACTCACTGTACTTGAATCTTCTTGAATTATATATTATTTCTTTCCTATTAAAAAAAAAAAAAAAAAACCTGTGACCGTTAGTTGACTCAGATGGACTGGACCTTAGTTTAACAGGCCTGTTTGTTGGGCTTGGACTTAGAGCCAGTTTTCCCATTAAACATGAAATGGACCTTTATGGTCCGAATTGACCTTTGATTCCTTCTACAAAGTTGTAGATATTCTTAAGACATATATAATGGACTGTAAAACCAATTTAATTGAATTAGTAAACCTTTAGATATGCTAAAGATTGATAATGAAAAGGTGTAGTGTCATAAATGGTCTTAGAACCATTAGTTATACTTGTATGAGCCTTTTGGCTAATTCTTAGTGTGCTTGTGTGATTAACAATCAGTCTTCTTTAACAACGATCGATCTATAGGATGAACCAGTGGATTGAGGATCTCGAGGTAGGCATGGCTTGTCATCAAATCAGGTGGGAACTCTGTAACCTTTTAGTAATCATTAAGTTTACTTTATCTGCGAGCACGATGAGTCTTTAATTTCTGTAAGCATATTGTATGTGATTCAATAGGTATGTTGTGTAATATGCGTGGTGTGGTTTCCCCGCGAAGAGTGTCTGTGTTTTCCCCATAGCTCTTGGCTAAGTTTAGTAGGGCAATGCTACGTTGTTTGAATATTACCTATTAGTCCGGCTTTACCCCGGTTGATTATTATTATATTTTATTGTATTAAGATAGTAGTCCGGCTTTACCCGGTATTATTAACTAGTAGTCCGGCTTTACCCCAGTTGATTATTATACATACTATTTTATTTGGGGAAGTCATTCATGTGCATATCATACTTGATTGTACAGTATTAGTAGTATGACTGGGTTACTATGACCTTTACTTAGGAAGAAATTCTAGGTTCATGATTGGATATGGTCATTATTTGGAGATTTCGGCCTATGAATAATGATTGGGCCTTTTGTGAACCTGATGTGCGGGGTCAGATCATAGTAATCAAAAACCATATTATATTCTAGACTTAGATGGTGGCATTGGGATTATGAGGTGTACGCATTCCACGATAATATCTTACGGTACCTGGATTCATGCTATCATTTGAGACTGGAGTTATTCCTAGCACCTTCTTCTCCATTGAGTGAGACGAGGTTAGGATAACATATGTTTAGGTTGTTTAACTCTATTCTCGTAGATCCATCCGGTGGTGGATCTTTCATGGATATTTCCACGATGGACGTAATATCTGGGGAAAAGAGTTGAAGCAATCTCTCGCTTTCGTGTTGTGTGTAAAAGGTGTTATCTATTTTCTTCTAATATTCTGTTTTAATTTCATTATCTTTTAGAAATGTGAAGCATGTTAGTGATTACTTCTAGATTATATGTTTCCATTGGGCACCCCTTTGGGATGATGTGCTCACTCGTTCCCACTTCAGTTTCAGTAATCAGAAGAAATGGTGCACGTGAAGATATCCGTTATCGTAGCTTAGAGCTTTTTGCGATGTTAGAGATGTTATGAATCTTTTATATATCTTTATTCTTTATTTATTCTGTAAAACAACACATTAACATATTCATATCACAAGAGAGTTCTTTATTTTTACAATATCAGAGTGTATGGGTTTGTTTTTGGAATTATCTTATGTAACTGAGTTTCTTAAGATCAGTAATATAGGTTAGATGCTTCAATTAGGTTGTAATCATATTATCTAAGCAGGTTTATTAGGTTGGGGCGTCTCAAGGATCTTAGTGAAATTTCCCGTTATTGATGATAATGTTGTGTATTTTCTTCTTTTGTATTTTTTTCTTCTCCCTTTTTAGGTTAGGTCTCATGCCTTTTTTTTTTATCAATTGCCATTTCGAATCTCGTTTTTTTTAAAGGTTGGATTTGGTTTTTATTAAACTCATCTTAACCTCCGGTTTGGACAATTTTTTTTTTCCTTATAACCTATCTGTATATATGTTCGGAAAGGCCCCTCTAACCCCTGGTTCATACAATAATTGAATCCCATCAACAATTATTAGGCCGACCGAGCGAAGCGAGGGAGGACTCTATATGTGGTGACTTTGTGTCAATGTGGGACATGATTTTTTTTTCCCAATTTGACACAAAAAGATTGGATTTGGGTAGTTTGGTGTCATACCCCGGAAATTTCCAAATTCCCACTCCCTTTTACTCCAATTACTAATGTATCCTATTTCTTCAGGGGTATAATTGGCAACCAAACTTTAATATAACATATCTAAAAATTCGTGCCTTGGAATTTTACAAATTTTATCTCGTTGGAATGGTTTTAAAAGAATCTACGCAATGAGTACATACACCAATATCAGATTTAGAGTTTTTACCAAAAATTCGGAGATGTTTATCATTTTAGGCATAATTATCGAAAATTAATGTATATCCATTATGCAAACCACCACAATGGATACATAATACTTTATGTAGCAATATTTTGGTTTATGCATCGACTTATTTTCAATTGCAACTAATAAAACAATGTACTCCCTCCATTTCAAGAAAAGTGATATTTTCAGTTTAGGCACAATTTTCGAAAATTGAATGCATAGCCATTATGCAAACCACCACAAAGGATGCATAACACAACACATTACGCATATTTTGATTTATGTATCGTTTAATTTTCTATTCCAAGAAAAGTTATACTTTCACCCCGCCGTGTCAGGAAAAATGATATTTTCACGCCGTGTCAAGAAAAATGATATTTTTGTGCGATTTCTTCGACCGGCCATCCCACTGTGGCAGCAGTCATCTGGTACTTAGACAAAAATGAATTGCAGGCGTAATAAAAAACAATCGAACCCCTGGTAGGCTGGTAGCAGTTCTTCATTCTACATAAATAATTGCTTAAATCCAAATTTATCCAAATGAAAATTTCGAATTGCAAATTATATATGAAAAGCAAATTTGGGTGGTGAAGAACCCGTTTTAAAAATGAACGGAAAGTGGTGACCGATTTTGTTCAAATGTAAAACGAAAAATGAAAATTCACAACAACAACGAAAAATGAAAATACACTAACATAATGGTTTTTTTATTTTTTATTTATTTATTTTTTTTAATAGGAAATGAAAATTTTCATTACTTCGAATCAAATTGGGATACACAGTTTTCCATTTATAAGATCCTTAAGCCAAACAGGCAACTCAGATCCCCAAAATGTATCACTACTACTATTTCTACCCTCTTTGGACAGAACATCTGCCACAAAATTTGTATCCCTTGGCACATGTGTGCATTCCCAACTTGCAAAACTCTAAAGCAAATCTAAACAATCTAAAATAATGGAGTTGTTAGTCCATTTAACGGTGCCTATTACACCTTTTATTGCTTTAAATACATTAAGAAAGTCTCCTTCCAAGTGGAGATGCTGAATGTTGAAGCTCCTAGCCCATTTTATAGCTTCATAAGCAGCCAACGCTTCAGCTTGCTCCTCATTTTCAGCTACTCCAGGCTTGCTCCATGCTCCCTCAACTATGCCTGCATCATTAACCATAATTATTCCTATCCCCATAGATTTATTATCCTTTAGAAAAGATGCATCAAAGTTCACTTTATGAAAACCAGTTCTAGGTAATGTCCATCTAACTTCTACTCTAGGTATAGTCAAATGGAATTCTGAGCAGCCTGTTGGCTTAAATGCTCATTCCATTCATTCAGTTCCTTCTGAATATGGCTCACTAATCTGTTGACCTGCAACTCAATGTTATCAAAAACAATAGAACATCCGCTTTCCGGATGTTCCATGAAACTGTACCTCGCAAAAATGGGAAGCTCATTCATATTATTAGAACCTACAAACCAGCTTTTAATCCGATCATTCAGAGTTCTATCTCCTATTATACCTGCATAATTACTCTCTAATGCAAACCAGACTGCCCTGGTTACAAGACAATCTATAAATAAATGGTCTAAGGTCTCAAGTGCAGATTTGCATAAGGGACAAGAAGCATCTATACCATGTACATGCTTTGATAACCTATCATTAACAGATAAACAATTGTGAACACATTTCCACAAAAAATGAAGGATCTTTGATAACCAAGGGAAGTTTAACTGATTAGCTATATAGACTGGGTCATTTACTGCATCATTAATCACTCTGTAAGCAGATTTAACAGAAAAGCACCTATTTTTATTTGGTGTCCACCTCAATCTATCTTTACCTACCTTTGGAATTCTAATCTTGGTAATTTTTTCCACAGTTTCATTATCAAACAAAACATGTAGGGTGTCTAAGTTCCAAATCTTTTGGTCCTTAATAATCAGATGATCAACAGTGACCATGTTACTAGATCTAAACCTATCACTGACTTTGTGACCCAAGTTAGGTATCCATTTATCATCCCATATTGAGACACACTTTCCATCACCTATTTCCCAACAAAAATGTTCTCTTATAATTTCAAGACCCATACAAATTCCCTTCCAAATAAAAGAACCCTGTTCATAAACACAAAACAAAGGATTAGTATTATGAAAATATTTGTGTTCTAAAATTTTTACCCAAGGGGCATCAGGCTCATGGAGCATTCTCCAAGCAAGCCTAACAAGCCTAACAAGCAAAGCTATATTCATATCAACAGTCTTTTTGAGCCCTAGGCCTCGTAACACTTTTGGTTTGGTCAGATTGTCGAATTTTTTAAGATAAACACCCTTATTTTTTTACTCTTATTCCACCAGAAATTCATCTGTATACTATCAAGCCTATCAGTCAGTTTCTTAGGCATAGGAAATACTGCCAAATGATGAGAAGCTAAGGAACCTAGAACTGATTGTGTCATAGTAGTTCTAGCTGGTTGATTTATATGCTTACCTTTCCAAGTAGCTAGCCTACTATGAAATTTTTTCTCTAAGTGAATGAAAGTCTCAATTTTATTCTTCTGTATAAGGAACGGCACCCCTAAGTACTTATCATTAAGAGCAAGTTTTTTAATATTTAACAAATCAGAAATGTTAACCTTAATAAAATTATCTAGTTTTGGGTTAAAAGCAATACCTGATTTGTCAAAATTAATTGACTGACCTGAAAAAGTACTAAAGTCCTTTATTATACTTTCTATTTGCCTTGCAGTTTGTGGGTGAAAACGGTTTTTGCTGATTTCGGTAATTTTGGGTGTGTGGGTAAGAAACGAATTTAAACCCTAAACAATGTACTGCAAGGGAGTACTTTAGATTCGAGAGATCAATCTGTACAAGTCCGGCCTAAACAAAGAAATGGCCGTTCCAGACTTGCTTCGGTCACAAAGTGGAGGAGAATGGGTTGGTTTTGGGGAGGGAAGCAAGGAAAGTCATGAGACCAGAATAGTTGATTCTGGAAGAGTAGTTGTGTTACGACTTGTGTCAGAAAGTGGGAAGCTAACGTATGAAAAGCTAGCAAACGTTTTCTGAGTGGTGTATGCTCCTGACTGAACTTTTTGTTCGGTGGAAATAGGTAAGACCTATTTATACAAGTCGAAGTGAAACATACTCTGGTCTCATTAAGGAATGGAAAAATGGGTGAGTAAATGGGAGGAGGTGGTAACAGTTAACGCATGAAATTGATGTTCCATAAAAACGTTAACGCATGGAATTGATGTTCCATAAAACCGTTAACGCATGGAATTGATGTCCCATAAAACCGTTAACGCATGGAATTGATGTCCTATAAAAGAGCGTTTCACCATTGACTCCCTGTATTTACTAACCGCCTCATCCTTATGACACTTCCTTATGACGGGCGTAGTGTACGCCGCACGTTGTAAACCTCCAAACCAATACCCAAAGAGGATCCCTCAGTTTGTGATATGTATTGATGTCTCGAATTTTTTTTGTGGAAAACATGTAGTATATTGTTGTTGCCTGGCAAGTCGAGCTTGGGAGACTTGCTATCTTGGGGACCTTCGACGGTCGAGATTTTGCATCTTAAGAGGAAAGGTAGCCGTTGATCATCGCACGCTTTCGTTTGTTGGTGGCCGCATAGGGAAGTCCAGCATGGTGGCGCGTCTAGGTTAGCGTGACCATACTAGGGTTTTGGGTCAAAGGTTACCATGTGTTGTCTGGTAACCTTGGACGGCTAGGATTTGCTCCTGGGATTGAAGAGCGACCGTTGATCGTCGCACGCCTTCGTTTTGGTAGCCGCGTAGGGAAAGCCAGCATGGTGGCGCGACTAAGTTGGCATGTCGTTGGCATGGCATGGCATGGTTTGGCGTGGCCAAACTTAGGTTTTCGGGCCAAAGGTTACCATGCGTTGTCTGGTAACCTTGGACGGCTAGGATTTTCTCCAGGGATTGAAGGGGCTGGCCGTTGATTGTCGCACGCCTTCGTTTTAGTAGCTGCGTAGGGAAGGCAAGCATGGTGGCACGGCTAGGTTGGCATGCCGTTGGCATGGAATGGTTTGGTGTTGCCAAACTTAGTTTTTCGTGCCAAAGGTTACCATGCGTTGTCTGGTAACCTTGGACGGCTAGGATTTTCTCTTGGGATTGAAGGGCGACCGTTGATTGTCGCATGCCTTCGTTTTGGTAGCCGCGTACGGAAGGCCAGCATGGTGGCGCGGCTAGGTGCGTTTGGCATGGTGGGGCCAAGGGATTAACATGCCGTTGGCACATGGTGCGGCTAACATGGCTAGGGCCAAGGCAAGGTGCGGTTTGGCTTGGCATGGTGGGTCCAAGGGTTTGGCATGTCGTTGGCACATGGTGCGGCTAGCATGGCTAGGGCCAAGGCAAGGTTCGGTTTGGGTTGGCATGGTGGGGCCAAGGGTTTGGCATGCCGTTGGCACATGGTGCGGCTAGCATGGCTAGGGCCAAGGCAAGGTGCGGTTTGTCTTGGCATGGTGGGGCCAAGGGTTTGGCATGCCGTTGGCACATGGTGCGGCTAGCATGGCTAGGGCCAAGGCAAGGTGAGGTTTGGCTTGGCATGGTGGGGCCAAGGGTTTGGCATGTCGTTGGCATATGGTGCGGCTAGCATGGCTAGGGCCAAGGCAAGGTGCGGTTTGGCTTGACATGGTGGGTCCAAGGGTTTGGCATGCCGTTTGCACATGGTGCGGCTAGCGTGGCTAGGGCCAAGGCAAGGTGCGGTTTGGCTTGCCATGGTGGGGCCAAGGGTTTGGCATGCCGTTGGCACATGGTGCGGCTAGCATGGCTAGGGCCAAGGCAAGGTGCGGTTTAGCTTGGCATGGTGGGGCCAAGAGTTTGGCGTGACCAAGCTAGGACCGTGAACAAGCTAGGGTTTTTGGGTTAAAGGTTACTATGCGTTGTTTGGTAACCTATGAAGGCTAAGATTTGCGTCTTAGATTGAAAGATGGTCGTAGATTGTTGCAGGCCTTTGTTTTGGCAACCAGCGTTATGCATGGCGTATTGGAATGACAAGCTGGTTGGCATGCTTTAGCGAGAAGATGTGGCCGGCATGGTTTGCCATCGGCACAGTGGTGCGGCCAGCATGGTGGGCATGCCTTGGCGCGGTAGGTGTGGTCAGCACCGGTTTGCCATTGGCACGGTTATGCGGCTAGCATGGTTGGCATGCCTTGGCGCGGTAGTTGCGGCTGGAACGGTTTGCCATTGGCACGGTGGTGCGACTAGCATGGTTGGCATGCCTTGGCACGATAGGTGCGACCGGCATGGTTTGCCATTGGCACGGTGGTGCGGCTAGCATGGTTGGCATGCCTTGACGCGGTAGGTGTGGCTGGCACGGTTTGCCATTGGCACATGGGTGCAGCTAGCATGGTTGGCATGCCTTGGCGCGGTGGGCATGGCTGGCATGGTTTGCCATTGGCACGTGTGGCGTGGGAATTAGGGTTTTGGCCTATCGAAACCCTAATTTAGTAATTAATTAGAAAAAAGGTACCCTGGTAATTTTCTCGCAGACATATTAAAGGGTTCAATAAATGTGTTTAAGCCCTGTGACGTCACTGTCTAGCTAGGGTTTTATGATTTTAACCCTAAGCTAAAGACTACCATCAACATTAAGTCCCCTGCTTAGCTCGGAACAGGGGCATTGTTGCGAGGTAAGCATATGATGGTGACAGACAAGGATGGAATTGAAACGTAAGTCATGCAAGATGGTCAGGAAAGTCCGACTAACCTTTTTCGAGAGGTAGGGAGAGTTCATGATCCCGCATTCGGCAGTCTTTCATAGATTTTATTTGTGGCGTAGACCATGAAGTGGTGAGATGAGGATCGTTAGTTTGGTGCAGCTACGCATCATCTTGACCGGGTTGTGGAACGTCATATGACTGACCGGCTTGGCAAGTTGGTGCTGGTGCGGCAAGTCATGGCACGGACATCTTGGGATGATGGGGCCATGACAATGGAACGGTCAACTCGGCGTGGTGCGGTCACGGTAAGGCGCGGTTCGGTGAGGCATGCACAGACGGCTCGGCGTGGTGGGGTCAAGGCAAGGCGCGGACGGCTTGGTGATTTGTCTTCACGGGCCCAGTTGCATCTTTTCCTTACTTGGCTCAAATAGGAATTCCTTTCCTTATTCAAACTCCCAAGTATCACGCCTATAAAAGGGGGTCGGCCTCTCCCTTTACTTCACACCTCCATTATATATACATATTTTTTTTTTTGCTCTGGTTGTTTGGTAACGGTAAAGTGGACGAGTGGATTAGGTATGTCTTCCAACACTTCCTCTTTAACTTGCTTCCTTTTGCTTTCTTGTGTTGGTGCCAACCCTAGTTGAGGCGTACTTTTTATGACCTTGTAGAAAATGTTGCCCTTACCGTGTTGGTGTGAATCCTAGCCTCGTAGGTACGTTTTGCACGAGCTTGTAGTATTATTTAGGCGTGAATACCGTAGCAATGTTGACCGCCTCAACTTACTGTGCAAAGTAAGCACGAGATAGTAACTATCATTCCCTTCCCATAAAAACCTAGTTTCTAGGGTTTAATTCTTGTCTTAGTGTGGCCGTGTGCACGGTTCCCATGGTGGGGCGCGCCTCCTTGATCGGGCACGAATTTTCTGCCGCAGGGTACGGCCTTGGCATGAGGTGGTGATGCAGGGCACGTCAGTCCCCATTTTCTTTTTCTTTTTCGCGTATACATATTATAACCTCGAAACAAACTGGCTTGCGTCTTGGGTGGATCTCTTTCGTCTGACACAATAATTTCCATGCGCTTTCCGTAGTAATTTATCTTCGTATTGTTCCATTGTAGTTGTTTGGAAGGTGTAATTACCGTGAGAGAATCTTCGTTATGATGTCGCTAGAGAAAAGTTCTGCCGTACCAAGAGACATTGGCAACTCCAAGCCAAACGTAAGTGATGAATTCTTCACATCATCAGCCACAATTAAGAGAAACCATCCCAAGTACGTGTCGATTCTTCTGACCAGTTCGGAAAGTGAGGGATGAGACCGGTCGGTTCGGCCAGGAGGCGTAGTAAGGTTTTGCCTTCAAAGGAAAGAATATCATGCCTCTCCTATCGAATTTAAAATCTCCGTGAGTTCGTTGCGTCCCTTCGAGAAATGGATGCGATTCATGATGAGCCATGAGCATGTAAAAACGAATTTGACCAAGGCGCAGATCGTTGATGTTGTTGCGGCTTCCGCAGTGCTTCAGATTAGGAAAGATATTCCAGGCTTGGTTACTTTTATTTCCAGATGGTGTCCAGGACACCCACATTTGTATGCGGTGTGGGGTGAAATGACCATCTCCTTGGAGAGCGTGGTTGTATTCACTTTGAACCTTCCGTAATTGGGAACCTCGATGTTAGGTTGTGCGAGATGAAGAAGAAATGCACACCGCCCTATTTGCGAAAATCAAAAGGATTCGTTCGGAAAGAAAAAAAGCGAGATGTTTTTATGAGTGGTGGGTGTCTCGGTGGTTTCCGATGAGTTGGAGTCCGAAGAAGAAGTACGCTTCATGTCGCGGCTTTCTTGGCTCTTTGGTTATCCAGAGATATTTTTGACGACGGCTTGGGTAAGAAGGAGATAAGACAGGAACTTATCAAGTTTGCCATAAAATTGGCAAAAGGCGTCGTTCTCCCTATTGGCGGTTTGTTTCTTGGTTCTCTATATGCACACTTGGATCAGCTGGTTTCGAACATGCGCGCCTCAAACGGCTACATGAAAGTGGATTCGTATATTCACGTCGCCTTTCTCCAGGCATGGCTGTGGGAGCATTTCGAGCAAGTATGCCCCGAAACCGTTGGCTGTACTTCGCGAGTCTTGGGGTGGCTCAGGATCTGCGCTGGTCGACAGTGCGCCTAAAGCCGATTCAAACCTGGTCGGACTTCTTGACAACAAATCGCGGTTAATTTTCGTCCATGGGCTCGGTGCATGCGTCTATAACTCAGATCAGTACCTTTGCTCCGCTCGAACATATCTTTGTCTTGATAAAGAGGATCCGAGTGTTGGAGAGATGGTGTTCATGCGAAACTCCACGCCCTGGTCATGTGCAGTCTTTCTTTCGAGGATCTTGCGAAGCAATCTCTTATAACATCGATAGAGCGGCTCGGCATATGGGTTTTGGCCAAGGGTCCCACTCGTTAAATCAGTAGGTTGTTCGAAATCCCGTTGTAAAGCGTACCGATGCTAGTGTTCTCATGTCGGAAAAAGTCTCCCTTTTACGCTTGCGGAGCGAAATCCATCAACAACCTCCAAATATAATATATTTTGGTAGAGACGAGTTTCGTTATCCATGGATTTGTGAATGATGTGGTAGAAAACCGTCGCGGTAAGCCTTCTCCGAGTTTTAGCGGAACATCCACTTGCTGAGGGATCCCAAGCGAAAATGTTGTGGCGAATGAAGATAGTCCCCAAGTGAAGGAGCGAAGATCTAAAAGCGCGTCTTTGGTGGTTTTCGGTGATCGGTCAAACGGCTCTTCGGAGCTTTTAGTTCTTCTAATATGCGATTATGTATAATTTCTTCTGATTCGGTCGGATTACGTATGTCTTTGTCTTATTTACGGCGTTTGTTCACGTGTCTTGCCCAGGGTCTTAGAGTGTGAACGCTTTCACTAAACTTGCACGTGGTCAAAAGGCGGCATCTCTTGGAGCAAAGCGGCGTCTTGAACCTTCCCATGGTGAAGGGGAATCCGAGAAGGATGAAAGCTCGAGTCGAGAGATGGTGAGTAGTTCTTAGATAGCAGTGTTGAATCTTCCTTCAGTCGGTCTGAAGGCGAATCAGTGAGTCTTCTCCATTTTCTTCTTCTTCCTTCTTTCTTCCTTCTCCATCTTTTTTTTTTTGAAGAGTGCCTAAGCCGTGATATCAGGAGCGAAGGCGGTTCAAGATGAACTTGAGGCAGGCTGGTGGAGATTCGGCTTCATCTCCAGCCGTGTCAGCCAAACCCGGTGGCTTTGAAACAGAGGCCGATCAAAATGGAAGCGTCGTTGTGACTCAGACAACGGAGATTGCTCATGTGAATGTTGGCGCAATTGTTGTTAATCCTTAGCTAGTTACTAATGCAGTCACATGCGCCACCTTGTTCCTCCATACCTGGTTCCTTATCCAGATCATGTGTTGATTGGGGGATTTAGCGTGCCATCTAAACACGCGGCGTTATACACCAAGATATGGGAAAGCTATGGTCATATTGCCACGACCAAGAAAATTACTAGCCGATCGCGCTGGTCAAGCGTGTGGAGGAAGCCCATCTTCGATTGACGACATGCGCAACGTGATTTGGTCACCGGTTTCTGAAGGATGTAATCTCAAGCCGGGAGGTTCCATCGCGATATGTGTATAGAGTTCGAGTTCAATGCTCCTTGGTTTGTCGAAGGTTTCTCCGAGGTTGAAAAGCTGCTGGCCCAAACAGTCGACGGTCCTTCCGCAGACATGGTGAAGAAGCAGGAAGCGGAATTCAAAAAATTATGCAGAACAGCGAAGTTAAAAAGGGTGGCTATCCAGCACGAGGGAGGCCTTTGCTAAGATGAGCAAGCAGCGGAAAACTTTCCTTGAATACATTTTGTCTTTGGAACTTTTTATCTTTCAGTTGTTTTTTTTTTGAAAGGCAAATGAAACGCCTAGTTTATGGTTTTGATTTTTGGATTTTTTGGGTTGATAGACAAATGTTATCTCGAAGGTTTTTGGATTTTTATTTTGGAATGAATTATTTAGGAAATGAAATTATCTTGGTTATGGATTTGAAAGTGACGCGGACATCGGAAAAACACGGAGGCGTGTGTTGTAGATGACATGGGATGAAACATAACATGACTATCAGTTTTCCATTCTCATGAAAACTTGAAATATCAAACCACGTATCTTGTCTAGGTAAGACTTACTCGGTTTCTCAAGTCTCCCGATGAAAAGGGAACCTTAGGGTGTAATCTGAGTTTTATGGGAAGCGCCGCCGTGATTGTAGAAAGTCCCCGGTCGTTCTTGAGTTGCCTTATAATCAGTCGGCGATTCTCGGGCGGATCCTTTGCTTCAATTTTTCTGGGAAATCCCCAGTCATCCCTTGTCGTGTCATGGCCCGATAATCGAGTCATCCCAGTGGCCGAGGTCGTCGATCCTTGAGCGGATCGCTTTGCTTCTACCATCTTGATGTCTAGGTCAAAGCATGAGATCGATGGTCGAAGATTGACATTGTAACCGAAAGATCAATCTCTCTCGTGGTCGCCAATTGTTTGTGGGTGAAAATGGTTTCTGGCTGATTTCGGTAATTTTGGGTGTGTGGGTGAGAAATGAATTTAAACCCTAAACAAATATGCAAGGGAGGAGTACTTTTAGATTCGAGAAATCAATCGTACAAGTCAAACTAAAGCAAGAAATGGCCGTTCCAGGACTTGCTTCGGTCACAAAGTGGAGGAGAATGGGTTGGTTTTGGGAGGAAGCAAGGAAAGTGATGAGCCCGAGAATAGTTTATTGGAAGAGTAGTTGTGTTACGACTTGTATCAGAAAGTGGGAAGCTAACGTATGAAAAGCTAGCAAACATTTTCTGAGTGGTGTATGCTCCTGACTGAACTTGTTGTTCGGTGGAAATAGGTAAGACCTATTTCTACAAGTCAAAGTGAAATGTACTCTGGTCTCATTAAGGAATGGAAAAAGGGTGAGTAAATGGGAGGAAGTGGTAACAGTTAACGCATGGAATTGATGTTCCATAAAACCGTTAACGCATGAAATTGATATTCCATAAAGCAGTTACGCATGGAATTGATATCCCATAAAACCGTTAACGCATGGAATTGATGTCCCATAAAGAGCATTTCACCATTAACTCCTGTATTTACTAACCACCTCATCATATGACACTTCCTTATGGCCGGGCGTAGTGTACGCCGCACGCCGTAAACCGCCAAACCAATACCCAAAGAGGATCCCCCAGTTTGTGATATGTGTTGATGTCTCGAATGTTTTTTGTGGAAAACATGTAGTATATTGTTGTTGCCTGGCATGGTGGCGCGGCTAGGTGCGTTTGGCATGGTGGGGCCAAGGGCTTGGCATGCCGTTGGCACATGGTGCGGCTAGCATGGCTAGGGCCAAGGCAAGGTGCTGTTTGGCTTGGCACGGTAGGGCCAAGGGTTTGGCATGCCGTTGGAACATGGTCCGGCTAGCATGGCTAGGGCCAAGGCAAGGTGCGGTTTGAATTGGCACGGTGGGGCCAAGGGTTTGGCATGCCGTTGGCACATGGTGCGGCTAGCATGGCTAGGGCCAAGGCAAGGTGCGGTTTGGCTTGGCATGGTGAGGCCAAGGGTTTGGCACGACGTTGGCACATGGTGCGGCTAGCGGGGCTAGGGCTAAGGCAAGGTGCGGTTTGGCTTGACATGGTGGGGCAAGGGTTTGGCATGTCGTTGGCACATGGTGCGGCTAGCGTAGCTAGGGCAAAGGCAAGGTGCGTTTGGCTTTGGCATGGTGGGGTCAAGGGTTTGGCATGCCGTTGTCACATGATGCGGCTAGCATGGCTAGTGCTAAAGGAAAGGTGCGGTTTGGCTTGGCATGGTGGGGCCAAGGGTTTGGCATGACCAAGCTAGGGTTTTTGGGTTAAATGTTACCATGCGTTGTCTGGTAACCTTGGACGGCTAAGATTTGCATCTTAGATGGAAAGATGGTCGTAGATTGTTCTGAGCCTTTGTTTTGGCAACCAGCGTTGTGCATGGGGTGTTGGGCAGCAAGCATGGTTGGCATGCTTTAGTGAGAAGAAGTGGCCGGCATGGTTTGCTATCGGCACGGTGGTGCGGCCAGCATGGTGGGCATGCCTTGGCGCGGTAGGTGTGGATGGCACGGTGGTGCGGCAAGCATGGTTGGCATGCCTTGGCGCGGCAGGTGCGGCTGGCACGGTGGTGCGGCTAGCATGGTTGGCATGCCTTGGTGCGGTAGGTGTGGTTGGCACGGTTTGCCATTGGCACAGGGGTGCGGCTAGCATGGTTGGCATGCCTTGGCGCGGTGGGCGTGGCTGGCATGGTTTGACATTGGCACATGTGGCGTGGAAATTGGGGTTTTGGCCTATCGAAACCCTAATTTAGTAATTAATTAGAAAAAAGGTACCCTGGTAATTTTCTCGCAGACATATTAAAGGGTTCAATAAATGCGTTTAAGCCCGGTGACGTCACTGTCTGGATAGGGTTTTACGATTTTAACCCTAAGCTAAAGACCACCATCAACACTAGCATTAGCACTGTTTGGTTTTGTGAAAATGAGACAGTCATCAACAAAAAACAGATGACTTATTGCTGGATTGTTTCTAGTAACTTTAATACCCTGCAATAGACCATTATTTTCAGCTTCTATGAGTAGTCTAGAAAAGGATTCCATACAAATAATAAATAGATAAGGTGACAAGGGGTCTCCCTGTCGAAGACTCCTTGTAGGATGAAAAACCTCACCTGGTGAGCCATTCAGCAAGATAGAAGCAGTGACAGTAGAAACACACTCATAAACCATCTTGCACCAATCATCATGAAAACCTAGCTTTTTAAGAATAGCATCCAAAAAATTCCACCCAATTCTGTCAAATGCTTTTGACATATCAAGTTTAATTGCCATTAGACCTTTCTTTTTGGCTTTACACTTCCTCATACTATTAACAAGTTCATGAGCAAGGACAATATTATCAGTAATTTGTCTAGAAGATAAAAAAGCAGTCTGGTAAGGGCTTATAAACTCATCCATAACTTTCTTAAGCCTAGATGCTAAGAGTTTAGACATAATCTTATAAGATACATTACTTAAGCTAATAGGTCTAAAATCAGAAGCAAGTTTTGGGAAATTATATTTTGGAATTAGAGATACGAAACTATGGTTCATCTGTTTTAAAAGGTTTTTGGAGTGGAAAAAAGCCTGCACCATTTTGACAGTATCATCACCAACAACATCCCACATTTGTTGGTAGAAACCTGGTGGATAGCCATCTGGACCTGGAGAAGTCCATGGCTGCATCTAGAAAACAATTTGCTTAATTTCCTCATGAGAAGGTAATCTAATTAGAAAATCATTATCTTCCTCAGTTATACAAGGATTAATTTTATCAAGAAAACAGGAAGGATTAGGAGGATTTGAGGTACTACTTATATGGGAAAAATGGTTCCTCAATTCATCAGCAATACAACTCCTATCAGTTAACCGAATACCTATTTTATTTTGAATAGTGTCAATCTGGGTCCTTTTCTTTCTAAAATTAACCTTATCATGGAAATACCTAGTGTTTCTATCATCAAATTTCAGAATATTTTCTTTAGCTCTTTGCATATAGAAATCTTGTTGGACATCATACCAATAGTTTAATTTATCCTCAATTTCTTTCACATGAGTCAAATTATGTTGTGTATAACCACTACTATTAAGTAAAGCCAACTGGTCCTGAAAGTAAGAGATTTGTGTTTGAATATTTCCAAAGATATTAATGTTCCATTCTCTAAGAATATGCTTAACATTATATAAGGATCTGGTAAGAAAGTAAGCATGAGATCCTCTTTCAGAAGTCTTCTAATTGGCACTAATAATGTCCTTACAAGATCTATGCATGAACCAACATCTATTGAACCTTAATGGTTAGTAGGGTTATCATTTTTAGCACTGACAAACAGAATAGGGCAATGGTCACTGCTTACAGGTAATAAGTGATACACAATGCAGTTATGAAAAAGATTAAACCAACTTGGATTGCATAACACTGTCAAGCCTTTCTAAGATTAGACTAGAACCTTCTCTTATTAGACCGGTAAAAGGGATTTCCTATGAACCTAGTACTAGACAAATCCGGAAAATCAAGGTGATCATTGACCTCATTAAGATGATTTTGAGACACGGGTTTCCACCTAATTTTTCCTCTCTATTCACAATAAAATTCGGGTCACCAATGACCACCCAAGGGCATTTATACCGAGAGAGTCTAGTCAGATAATCCCATTGTCTAGCAACTCCAACATCATCTAATGCACCGTATATGCAAACCAATAAAGTTTTACCACATCTAGCATCACATTCCACATAACAAACAATAAAGTTCTGATTGTAATCAATAATATCAAAGACCATACCATCTTTCCATAACAAAAACAAACCTCCAGAAAGGCCAACTGGGTTAACATAACAAAAATATGGATAATTTAGTTGTTTAGTGTACTTTTTCATTTTGTTATCCCTATTTTTAGTTTCAGCTAAAAATATAATATCAGGGTCATTTGATCTTACTAAGTCTCTAAGATGATACCTAGTGTATTTGTTTCCAAAACCCTGAACATTCCAAGACAAAACTTTCATATTCTCAAAAAACAGACCTAAAACTACCAATTCTGAAAATACAGAACAAATTATTAATCAATCTATGTCTATGGTAAGAAAAATTACTTAGGCAAAACAAGAAATCAATATTAATGAAAGGAATTTTGAAAACTAAAAATTTAGAAAAAGTAACGATTAAAAACCTGGTTTGCAGTATTTCTTTGTATTTTAGCAGTATGGAAACGAGTTTTTGGTTCAATTTGTTCCCATCCTTCCATCTCAGAGTCTATCATCCTCATGTCTTCATCACCAGTAGTTGTGGATTAATTCTCCATGGGAACAGACTCTGCAATTTCATGACCTAGGTTTTCTGGTTTTGTCTTTCTAAAAACAAAGGATTTATGAATTGGGAATTTTGGTCGATGAGGATAAGATTATCTTCCACACCATCCTCTCTGGATCTCTTTGACCTTCTTGGGTCAAGCCCATCTTCTTCATTATCTCCCGGCCCATCGGCAGTATTTGATGTACCCACATTTCCAAACATTGCCTCAACTTTATGCGCATTATCAGCACACAATTGTTGAAACTCATCCTCTGGCATTCTGAAGATCAACAAGTTAAAAGCAATTTCTTCACATTTCTCTTGATCATGCTCCAGGACATAACAGTGAGGACATATATTCCTGGGTTGTTTTTCAAAGTGATATATAATCCACACCTTTTATCTTGCAGCAGTTAGAAGCCAATTTCCCATTTTCATTTGTTTTCGAATATCCACTTCTATTTTGGCCTTCACCACTCTCCCCCTGACAGTATAGTTCTTATTTTCTTCATTTGGTATCACCGTACCAATATCCATGCACAACTTCTCAATGATTCCTTCATCTATATGCTCCAACTTGAGGCCTCTGAACAGAACTGAAAAGACTTGATGATTAAAATCATAGTTATTCAATTCAATCCTTGAGTCATAGTGTCGTAGGACCACTAAAGCTTTTTTGAAGATCCATGTCACATTTGCTAGCACTTCATCATGATCTTCCATGTTTTGAAATTGGAAGACGAACAGATTTCTCCCTATGGTATGGATACCAATTTTTTTATAGCTTCTCCAGATGATATTCACCTCCTTTTGAACTGCCTCAAAGCTAACCTCATCTTTGTCAATTATTTACCCGATCAGAGGTTTATTCCATTTGTCTGCAGATTTGTTAACTTCTTCAATGGAGATCAAGCTACCTCTGTAACTCTCTCCCAGTAATGGTGTTTCTTTCATTCTTTTGGTTAACTTGCAGCCAAGCGGATTTGATTCATTTGAGACATCTTTTAGAAAATATATTATCCATTATTGGTTTTTGTTGAAGAACAATACCAATATAAAGAGATTAATATATCATTAGGGTTTCCCAGTAGGTTATATGACTTTTCAAAATTATTTTTATTTTGTAGCCTCAATCTAATATTTTCCCTAATGATTTTAGGAGAATCGTATAGCTGTAGTTTTGGTAACTTTGATTTCAAATTTTGAAATTCCTTGAAGTCCGCCTCTCTGGTGTAGTAATTTCCATTATTACCCCTACTGGTTTTAGAACTCTCATTGAAATTCATGGTAGAAATATTTTGGATATGGGGATTCTGATGCTGGTTTAGGATACAATGTTGGATTTGGTTCTGGTAGGCTAAGCTTTTGAAATTGGCATGAAACACCACTGTTTTGAGCTCGACATAAAAGGAGATAATGGCCAACAGAACCACTACTAGAAGCCTTCCGCAACTACTTTTGATGTTTTCCATGGAACCTGATGATAGATTGGAACACCACTGTTGAGACTAGGATATTAGATCAAGTTTTGCACTACTGCTCCCAACCACCACTGGATATCTACTGATAATACAAAGAAATGCCACAAATCCCACGATTAGTGAATCATAATAAGGTTTCAAAAAAAATGAAATAATAAAAATAAAAGGGTTAAGTGGCAAAATGCCCCAAAATGGATCCCATGGTTGTGAAAATGCCCCGGACGTTAGGCGAAAGATTAAAATGCCCCAAAATGATATCGAAATGCCCCAATCCGTTAAAGTTGCCGTTAGACATGGTTAAGTGGTCAATTTCACAAGCATGTGGTCCGCACGTGTGACAAGATGACATTTATACCCTTTTGACAATTTTTGGGGCATTTTTAATCTTTCGCAGCATTTTACCGTCGTGTTTTAAACAGGTTACACGTGGCAAAGATTCAGAAATGGACGGTCGCAGATGAGGGTGTATTTTGCAGAAATGATAGTTATTTTTTACAAATGACCAGCGTTGCGACAATTCAAAAACAAAAGATTAAGTGGACATCAATTCAAACCATAGATTCATAAACAAAAGACTGTTAAAACTCTTAAACATAAACTGGCTACTAGTATGTCTACCATTAAAACTTCTTAGGTCTAGAAATGCTAAAAAAACATAATTGAACAGGAGCCCAACATTTTGGGGAATTACTTATATTTAGAGTTAGGCTTTCTAACCCTTTTGATGATGGTTCAGTAATGTTGATTGTTTGGCTAGAAATCTTAACAGGACCATTATAAGGCTGAGTTTGGTAATGCTTATTTTTTTTCAAAAGCACTTTAAAAGCCTATATATGTCAATAAATTTTGAAGTTGGTGTTTGGTAAAAAAAACTAAAGTGCTTTTATCCAAAGCACTTCCAAATTCCTAAATTTTTAAAAGCTTGGGGAGGAGGAGCTTTTAAAAGCTACAAAAAGATAATTTGTGGTCCCACACAAATTTAATGTAAGTCTGGTTAAAACAGGCAGTAGAAGGTGTAGAAGAAGTAGATGGATGTGGCACCTTCCTTTTAGCACCAACATCAGCTGCAGTAGAGGAGGATTGTGCAGTTGTCTTGCCCTTTTTCTGGGAACCAGCTGAAGAAGAAGATGGTGTAGTAGCAGCTGCTTTGCCCTTTGACAATGGTGGTATATCATCAGATTTCTTTGATGCAGATGTTGTTGCAGTAGTTGGTGCAGACAAGGCCTTCGGGATGACAATCATCTGTATTTACATTAGGCAAATTCACCTGGTCATCTACATACCCCTGTACTTGCTCTTCATGCACATGGTTGTCTGCAACAGATGCTTGTGTAGAAATAACTTGTTCTTCATGCACATGGTTGACTGCAACGGATTCTTGTGTAGGCATAACTTGCTCTTCATGCACAAAATCAAGTCTTGTTGGTCTCATATTACGATTCTTAACCTCAACCCTTTATCAAGTCTTGGACTCCTCCTAAACTCAACCCTTTTACTAGCAGTTGCCTTCTTCACTGGACTTATCACATCAGTCAGACCACTAACTCTACTAACACTAGTATTATCATAACAAACACCCCATTCTACTTTTGTAGGAATAATTGTAGTAACCACGGTCTAATAAAATTGGCTTCATCTGGTTTCCCATTATTCCAAAATTAAATAAACATTTCTTCTGATTCACACTTATCACCAGCATCCCCATCCTCATCATTAAATAAAAACAATTCAAGTTTATGATCCATACCCTGTTCCCTTACCAATCTTCTCTTTAGCATAGCCATGAATTTGTTTCCACTTGTACTAGCTTTACAATCATAACAATACAAGTCCTTAAATCTGCCACCTATATCAGTTATACAGAAATCCCTATCTTCACTACCCATTCTGAAACATTAAACAAAAATAAAACAAGTCAATGAAACATTTAACAAGTCCCTACACAGAGTTCATTCTATTGCAGCAAGCTTAGAGGGTGACATCACTTATATGATTTTACATTAGTCACCTAACTTGTGTAAATGCAAGTCAGGGCAACTTCAAGTTACATTTCACAGCAAATAAAAGATTGAAGAGCAACTTATACAGTTCAAAACATCCACTAAAACTTGTTGGCAAAACAACACAAACTGGTAGTCTGTAATCTAACAGTATTGCATCCAAGAATAAATGAGTCCAATCAATACCAGGAATTAGCTCCAGATAGATACGAAAATTAAATTCAACCAAATACATCAAGATTTTTTTATGGGATTTCTCTCATTTGATGCCTAGACTTTTTAAGTGTCTTTGCCATAAATTTGTTGCTCAACAATGAGCGACACAGAAATTTTGCAATAATCAGTTTTATGTCATGAAATCGAATAGAAGAACTAAACGTTAAAGCATATATAGAAAAAATGCCAACAGTTACTAATGTGACTGAGCCTATTGCTAAAGAATCAACTGTTGCTCTCAATCCACTAAGTCCTACACATTACACTAAGTAAAAGAATGCACAGATTGTCTCTTGTCTCCCTTATTCATGCACAGTGAAAAGTAATATTAGCAAGGATTGATTCATTTCATCACCAATTCTGTTTTCTGACTACCAATGTAGTACATCCAAATTTCACATGCTATCTTGCAATGCAAAATAAATGATGCATGTACTTAGAAGGCAGAACACACAAAGAAACACACTTCTCCAAGGGTATCTATCGCATGTATATTTCCCTAAAGACCTAATGATGTAATTTT
Source organism: Papaver armeniacum (assembly GCA_023531295.1). Classification (NCBI taxonomy): domain Eukaryota; kingdom Viridiplantae; phylum Streptophyta; class Magnoliopsida; order Ranunculales; family Papaveraceae; genus Papaver; species Papaver armeniacum. Next base: position 320,621 of record JAJJWW010005554.1, read on the forward strand.
TCTTCAAGGGACTAACTATTCAGATAAAAATCAAAAAGCTACATTTAAAAAGAGGGAATGCAATCCACTAAGTCCTACACATTACACTAAGTAAAAGAACACACAGATTGTCTCTTGTCTCCCTTAACAGATGCTACAAAATGTTGAACTAAATCTTAAGTTTCAAGTTCTAGCTAAATCGGCAAGTTGGATAGTTATTAATTAATAGGCAACAACTCTCCCTATTCACATAAATCTTGAACTAAATAGTAAAATCATTGTGCATATCGAACTTGCAGTGATTGCTAAATAACATAAAAAGAAATGACTTTCACTATACTCGTGCTTAGATCATTTCCTATACTAGTAATAAAAATACGCCACAGATAGGTTTCAGGATCTTGTGTCTTGGAATGGTTCACCAAGAATCACTAATTTGTTAACTGATCTTTGTGAACGGTCCAACATTTTAATCCCTAATTTCGTTTTATTCAAACCCTAATTAGAGTTATTGAAACCCTACTTACAACTGTGGTGAAACCCATTCTACATCTAATGAAACCCATTCTACAGCTAATGAAACCCTAATTTCAAATCTACTCTCTGAAATCCTAATCGCAAATACCAGCATAGCAAGGTTGGGTTTCGAAAACCCCAAATCGTAAAACAAAATTAGGATTATAAGTTACATGTTCTTCGCTGCAACTTCACAGTTCTTCCCCAATCTTATCTTCTCCGTCTCATCTATCTTCTCATCTCGATCTGCAACTTCACAGTTCTTCCCCGTCTCTCTCTCTCTGTGTTTTGATATTTTTGTGGCTCACCGAGAAGATAAGAATTGTGGTACTCGAACGAACCACACGTGTGGTACAGGTGTCACTCAAGTCCACGTGTCAGCAGTCAACATTGCACGCGTGTAATGGGTCCATTAGCACACGTGTGAATCAGTCCGGTGCTATTTCTGTCGAAGGGCATTTTGGGGCATTCATGTAACAGTTGACCGGTCAAAAAAATTAAAATGCCCCATTTTGACTATTATAGACAAAACTAACGGATTGGGGCATTTCGATATCATTTTGGGGCATTTTAATCTTTCGCCTAACGTTCGGGGCATTTTCACAGCCATGGGGTCTATTTTGGGGCATTTTGCCACTTAACCCAAATTAAAAAACTTAATCAGCGTAAAACAATAGCAAATGAGAAAAAACAATGTTTAAAGAATAGCTAATATGGTTTTGGTTACCCCTTAAATTATGAGAAAATTTTTGATGGGCGTGTTTTTGGATGGGGGCATGGGGGACAATTAAGATGTTGACATGTGTATTTCCAATTAATTGCTTTTAACAAATTTTATTTCCAAAAATATAAAAAAAATGTATTTTTGAAGAAAATATTGCTTATCATAATTGTTTATATTTTATGTTTGGTATTTTTGAAAACAGGATTTGTGAAAACAATTAATATGGAGGACACATGTCAACATCTTATTTGTCCCCCATGCCCCCATCCAAAAACGCCCCCATCAAAAATTATTAGTAGCCAA